>CM038673.1:538185063-538525439 GCA_021605145.1 Aegilops bicornis
CCAAGCATGCAAGGGCCCTACATTACTGTCTTTTTGCGCAGGAAAAGGAAAAGAACAAAAAAAGCATGGCTCGCTTGACACAAACTCGTGGCGAAGGCTCAAGCTACCTCCAGAGCTCAAGCGGACTCCCTCTCGCGCTTCACCGAGGCGCAACGGCGGGCAGACCCGCTACCTCCCCCCAGGCGGGCGCAGCGGTGCAGAGGCTGGACATGGCCACCGCTGGAGGAGCCATTGTCTGAAGAAGAGTCGCTGAAGCTCGACGAACCCCGAGCGCCACCGACCACGCTCGCGCCGTCATCTTCATCCCGACCGTCGCCAGGGCTAGGCCCACGGCCGCGGTGGTCGTCCTCGGGGCAGCACCCGGCGCGGCGACCGTCTTCCGAACACCCTCACGTAGAGGGTGGCATCGCCGTCGAACTTGAAGTGCAGGGTGCACCGATGGCTCAAACCACATGCGCGGGCAAACGTCTGCCAGCCGTGGGTCAGGGACACGCTCCCGGCAGGGGAAACCTCCAGTGAAGCCCAGGAAGCCCGGCTGCAGCAACCATCCGCCTAGAGCCAGAGGCCGCCCGGAGCGCCAGCCGGAAGTTCACCTAGGAGGAAGCGGGGAAGCTGGAGCGTGGTTTGAGCCTCCGCCGACCACACAACAAACTCCGGCAGCACCTCTGCCGAGTGGAAGCGTGGCCTAGGGGGTCGTGCGGCCATAGCGCGCCCCCCATCAACGCCGTGCCGCCCGTCACCGCATGGGAGATCAGCTCCACGGCCGCGAGGAGCCACTATGGGAGCCACAGGGTGCTTGCGAGGACGACCTCGACCACGCTTGGGCGGGGGAGAGTCACGCTCCACCTGGTGGGCCTTTCCTTTCTCCGCGGCCGAGAACCTCTTTGGCGGAGCCATGAAGAAGAAGGAGAAGCAAGAAGGGATAGTACGGAAGGCAGGCGCGTCTGCACTTATAGCCGGGGAAGGCCAACCGCCGGCCTCCACGATCGCAGGTAATCATGACCCGCTTTGCATGCAGGGACTTGTCAATTCGTGCAGTTGCCAAGGCGTCGTGGGGGAGCAGAGCCGCCCACGTCCAATCAACCGCCACGTGGCGCCCGAGGCCGCAGGCTGTTAGGGCCCGCGGCGCTTCGCCTGCCCTTCGGCTTCTACGCTAAGCCATGTCCAGCGCTCCTTGGGCCCGGGCTACTCTGTCGGCGTTCTGGGAACTGGGGGTACCTAGACTTGCTGTCTGCGGCTCCGTGGCGTGGCTCAAGTGGTGGCCCTCAAGACGTCCCATCTTCATCAAGACAAGCTCAAGACCCTCCACGAGGACCAAGCCTCATGGGCGGACGTCAGGAAGCTTCCTCCGGCACGGCCTCATCAGGCTGGCTCGCGAGGAGGCGGAGAGATCAAGGCGGGGTACCTCACGAGGTTCCCATGACGCAAGCCATGACGACCAAGGGCTCCAGGCGGGCGCCAGCCCGCGCAGTGTCCTCATTTCCTCTTTTGTGCAAAGAGGGCAAGCGCAGGCGAGAGTATCAATCGAAGGCATCCGTTTCGGTGCAACAAGACCAAGACCATCGCAACGGCAGGAAGGAAGTCATCGTGGAGCCCAAGCCGGCGTCACCGCCAGAGCCTTTGACAGGCCCTTCTCTTTCCAGGAGGTGAGCCGTGTGGGGATGCCAGATCGGAATTCGGGGGGCGTTGCCCATTCAGGATCACGCGGCTCGGTGATGTAGAACCACCCCGATTGCCACCCCTTTATGGTCTCCACGAAGGAGCCCTCGAGCCATGTAACGTTGGGCATCTTGCCCACCATGGCGCCTCCGGACTCCGCTTGTTGTCCGCCCACTACCTTTGGCTTGACATTGAAGGTCTTCAGCCATAAGCCGAAGTGGGGATTGATGCGGAGGAAAGCCTCACACACGACGATAAACAACGAGATGTTGAGGACGAAGTTCGGGGCCAGATCATGGAAATCCAGGCCGTAGTAGAACATGAGCCCCCGGACAAACGAGTGAAGTGGGAAACCTAGTCCGCGGGGCCTGGGGGTGGGGGTGAGCTGCCCCTTGTCTGGGAGCTGGTGCGCGATGTCGTTAGACAAGTATCCGGCCTCCCTCAGCTTCTTGATGTGTCCCTCCGTGATGGAGGAGACCATCCACTTGCCTCCCGCTTCGGACATGGCTGGAGAAGGTAGAGGTGGGATGTGCAGACTTGAGCGCTGCAGCTCGAGTGCGCGAGAATGGATAAGAAAAGGAGGAAGAAGGCGTAGATTGAAAAGGTGGATCCTTATGCCCTTATATGGGCCATTTAAACTAAGCGCCCCAAGCACTGGTAAAACTCGCTTATCTCCCAAGCGCCGTAGATTAATGGCACGGTTGGGTTAACCACGCCCGTATTGATGAGAATCCCGGAATAAGGGGACACGATCTCTGCTTCAACAAGACATGACAAGGAAACCGCCTCGCTAAGTGCGTTTAGGTGGGACAGTAAAAACGATTCGAATAAAGGCTTGGCCGTGGTGTGATGTCACGCTGCGAAATACATCAGCATATTGGATTTGTGTAAATATTATTCTCTCTATGGTGGTATGTGGAAATTATTTTGCAGAGCCGGACACTATCCTTGTGTTCAAAATCTTCTATGAAGTATTCGGAGGAGGAACCCGCCTTGCAATGCCGAAGACAATCTGCTTGGCGCCGGACTCGTCGTCATTGAAGCCTGGTTCAGGGCTGAGGAGTCCTGGATTAGGGGTGTCCGGATGGCGGGACTATGACCTTTGGCGGACTCACGGACTATGAAGATACAAGATTGAAGACTTCGTCCGATGTCCTGGATGGGACTTTCCTTGGCATGGACGGCAAGCTTTGCGATACGGATATGTAGATCTCCTCCCATTGTAATCGACTCTTTGTAACCCTAACCCTCTCTGGTGTCTATATAAACCGAAGGGTTTAAGTCCATAGGACGAAGAACAATCATACCATAGGCTAGCTTCTAGGGTTTAGCCTCTCTGATCTCGTGGTAGATCAACTCTTGTACTACCCATATCATCAATATTAATCAAGTAGGAGTAGGGTTTTACCTCCATCGAGAGGGCTCGGACCTGGGTAAAAACATCGTGTCCCTTGTCTCCTGTTACCATCCGCCTAGACGCACAGTTCGGGACCCCCTACCCGAGATCTGCCGGTTTTTACACCGACAACTTGTGTCATCACAGTTCCAGTGCTTCACTACAGCACCGGGAGTTGATTTTTGTTTTTCTTCTGCTTGTTCTTCCCCTTCATCACCTGGTTCGATAACAGACAAGATTCGCCTTCAATGTAAGATTTGGCATGTCAATTAGGTTGCACAAGTATAACACTAAACACTGACATTAATTTTCTGATGAAAGTCGCAAAATACAGGCGTGAAATATCCTTATCTTACCTCAATGGGATATTACGGTGCACATACGGATTGGAAGTCTTGTCTCCATTTGTGCAGTTCACTAAAATCAAGCAACATTACCATACAAGTAGCACAACATATGAAAGCATACTGCAGAATCATGTGAAAGAAGGCTAGTACTGAACTCTCATGACGCGGAATTCAAACAACTCACAAGAAGAAGATCTGAACCAAATTTTCCAACACGGATAGGAAGTAAGATCTCCTCTTGTGCAGTTCCACTAAGATCAAGCAATCAAGCAACATTGTCGATGTGACATTTTGGTTGAACTGCACAAAACACTCTTAAAACAATAGTGTTTTGTGCGGTGCAAAAAAGCTCACAATGGCAACGAGGTGAAGTAGTTAACCCTGTTTACAGAGAGGTGCAAAGGAAACAACTAGTGGTCAATAACGGTGGATGACACAGAAGCCAACAAAAAGAAGCATCTACCTTATCTAACTGGGAAAGAAAGCAAGACAGTAGCATTTCTCAAATGGTGGCATTGATTTATATTAACAGCGAGATTATATTAACAATAAAATTCGTTAAACATGTAATTTTATTTTAACTGTGGCATTGCATCAATTTTTCCAGCGGCATTATTAGAGTGTGTTTGTTTACAGGGACATTTTGGTGGAGGGACTAAAAAAACTGCGTGTCAGTCCCATCTAAACCAAACAGGAGGGACTTTTAGGGATTAAAAGTGGGCATTTGGGACTAAAGAAAGAAGACCCCGAGGGAGAGTCTTTTTGGGACTTTTTCCAACAGTTACCCCTGCCACGCATCGCACCTTGTCTCTATTAGTTCATTACTAGGGGTAACATGGTCTTTTAGCATGTCATTTAATAACCTCTAGTCCATGTTTAGTCCCTGGAACCGAGCTGGTAGGGACTAGGGAGTTTCTAACCAAACAGGGCCTTAGATTAACAACAGCTAAAGAGTTGCACGGGACAGTGGACACACTAGCACCATGTGCATCTACCGATGTACTGGGGTGATGCACAGTCTATTGCAACAAAGAACAAACAACCAAGGAGCATATTTGTGTTGCTCCCAGTTTTGTTATCTTTAGACATCTTTCCCTATGTGAGCGCAACAAATCTAGTCCTGCTCAAACTCTATAGCCTTGTCCCCCAAAACAAAAGATCAGTTTGTTACAGATGTGTGTATTGCATTTGTCATTGTTTTCCCTTTTCAACCAACGTAGGTGTTGGATAGCCAGTCTGTACTAGTACTTTCCCCACTTCCTTTCCTCTTTGAACCACGTCCTAGATTTATGCTATACAACTTTCCCCACTACTTTCCCCCATTCCTGTCCTCTTTGAGCCACGTCTTAGATTCATGCGAAACAACTTTCCACACTACTTTCCCCCTTCCTTTCCTTTTTGAACCACGTCCTAGATTCATGCTATACAACTTTTCCCACTACTTTCCCCCATTCCTTTCCTCTTTGAACCACATCCTAGATTCATGGTATACAACTTTCCCCACTACTTTCCTGTTTGATCCAACACCTAGATTCGAGTGCAGAAGTGGAAAAAGCCCACATGCAGCTAGAGCAATGCATGTGGAATAAGTAAATTATACCTTAAGGTTCTTGGGGTGTGGTTTGGTGGGCGACCGGAGGCTGTTCGACCCACACTATGTACAGCGGCGAAGAAGAAGGGGTCGGAGGCCCACCCGCGCCACCGCTGGGTGAATGTGAATAGCTGTGCCGGTAGTGGATTCCCTCCCTTGCCGACGGTGACAGCGTTAAGCCTCCTTCTCTTCCCGGTGGACGGATCCTGCCGGCTCTTTGACCAACAGTGAGGGGAGAGAGAGAGAGGCCAACGAAGTCTTGTTTAGATCTAGAGAGGGTGAGAGAGTGTGAAGAGAGCAACTACAGGCAAACCAGCAGTGAAGGGAGAGAGAGAGGCCAACGAAGTCTTGTTTAGATCTGGAGAGGGTGAGAGATTGTGAAGAGAGCAACTACAAGCAGACCAGGAGTGAGGGGAGAGAGAGAGGCCAACGAAGCCTTCTTTAGATCTGGAGAGGGTGAGAGAGTGTGAAGAGAGCAACTACAAGCGCTGAGGCTCCAGCGTGTAAATATATACTGGAGAGAGTGTGAAGAGTGCAAACCCTAGAAAACAAGTGCCGAGGCTGCAGCTTATACATGATGAGGTGATTATACAGTCATTAATAGATCGTATAGCTCCGTATCCATCCATTTTGACCAGTCAAAGAATCCTCCTGGCACGAATTATGCTCAAGTGTACTTATCAAACCCTAGACCTCAAGTTTGATGAGTGAACAGGCTAACCGGCTACACAACCCTCCCGTTATGTTCAACGAGAGGAAAATAACTTTTTATACATTCCTACATTCGTGTGACAAGCATGCCGTGTTTTTTTGTGTGTGGGAGTCATTGGGATTTAAAACATAATCGTGTCATGTGGCTTTGGTGGTAAGACTGACCACAGTGGTATACAAATAATGCAGCCTTAGTCACCTTACCTCTCTCCACGTAGTACGTTGGGTCCCACTAGTCAGAGGGTAAACAAACAAATTAATAAGAAAAATTAAAAGTGCCAGTGGTGTATCTTCCCTCACACATCTCGCTACTGCTCGGGAACATTGTACAATTGATCCTTCTATTCGCTCACGTACTATTTTAAGTGAATCCTTATTATAACATGCACACAATTTTGGGCACTTGTATTTGACTTAAGTCAGTGTGCCACCGTATCTCGTACGACTCCCTCCGTCTAGGTGTAATAAGTCACATTAGAAGGTGCAGCGGGACCAAGGTGCAAGCATATTGGAGGAGAAGGAGAAACTTGACTGGTCATTCCTCCAATAAAAGCCCTGATTTCTGTCTCTAAACGCAACAATTAATCCAAACAGCTAAGAGATGCCGTTTTAGCTACCATGCAGAATACGATTAACTCGCATGCAAGCCAACTTTGATTTCTTGACTGATCAACGCGTAGTTGCGCTCCATGCATTGGGTTTCTGGGGGAGATAACAAGAGAGAGTAAGGAGCGTTTAGTTACATTCCTTAGGCTGGTCATAGTGGTGAGTAACTTGGACTAGTAACATGCATATGTTACTACTACGCGATGTTTGACGTCAGAAGCGTGCCGATCTGGCTCTCCTGAGCTAGCAAGGTTTTTCTAGCCCACCCAAGCTAGCTGGCCCACAAAAGCTAACATATTTTAACAGTTCCAAACGCCTAACCTTGCCCAGCTATGCTATAAGCTGTTCTTGCTAAGGATCCAAACGCTCCCTAAGTAACAACGCTCGCTAGCAACAAGGCCGGGAGGGGATTGAGATGCGAAGTTAATGGACGAAGCCTAAACATTTTATGAATATCTGATTTCGGTAGGATGACTTAACACCTAGACGGAGGGAGTACTACTTCTGAGTCCAGGTTTGATGGAATATTCGTCACCTCTTCTCCTCTTGTACGTACTCCATTTGTATCTCACTTCCTGTGGCTTCGCACTCACACGATTTTCCTATTCTATGAACCTGTGTGTGTGCATGTGCGTGTGCGTGTGTGTGTTTAACAACATGTGTGTGTTAGAGAGAGTGATAGATCGACCTACTCCTACAGAGAGATGGTGTGTAGTGTACGATTTTAGCCGCGAGAGTCGGTGCATCCTCTTGTTTCCAGGCATCCGGTAGGGACAGGCGGACAGCTGCCACGCCCGCTCCTGACCAGCCTGGCCCACCCAAAGCCCCTCCATCGCTCGCGCGCGCTTCCCGCCCGAAACGGTCAGCGCCGCTCCAAAGAATCGGTGCCGCATTCATGCCCGGGCAGAGCGGACACGACCTCTCACTGGTGCCTGCATTGAAAGGAGAAGCGGATTCATGAGTGATGGTTGCTTCGTCCGTCCTACTTACTGCTGGGTCTATGTGATTTAACGGCTCATTGGTCATTATTACTGAGGTGGTAGGACTGCTGGATGTCCCACGCTTTCGGCGAAAGGAGGTACTACACTAGATTACAATTTCCTCCATTCTTATGGCGGAGGAGTGCAACAGTAGTGAAAACACGCAGGCTCAGTGATTACATGGCCCACCTCACAATATCACCATATTTTTGTGGACACCGTGCGACACCTAACTCTGTAAATAGTACTCCCTCCGTTCCTAAATACAAGTCTTTTAGAGGTTGCACTGGGTGGACTACATACGGAACAAAATGAATGAATCTACACTTAAAATGCATCTATATACATCCGTATGTGGTTCATGGTGAAATCTCTACAAAGACCTATATTTAGGAACGGAGGAAGTACTTGTATAGTACGTACTATAATTTATCAGCGAGATAGTACAATGCTATGAAGCTTCCATCTTCTGTTACATGTATCTTGCGTCCAAGGATGCCCGTTGCAACATTTCATCAAATACAAAGGAGACTAACATGCATGCTATTGCATCTCAATGATTGACAGATCATAGCAAATATCGGTTCCTCAAGAAGATCATAGCAAATATGTACTCCCTCCGTTCCAGAATAAGTGTCTCAACTTTATGCTCAATATGGACTACATACAGAGAAAAATGAGTGAATCTACACTCTAAAATACGTATATATACATCAGTGTTTGGAGTATGTACTAGTAGTTCATATTGAAATCTACTAAAAGCATATATATTCCAAACAATATGATAATCTCTCTAACCAAGGTAGTAGGGACGAGGAGTAAACGGAGGGAGTTGTAAAATTTTCTCCTCGTCCTGCGAGCCACCATGCGCGTGGGCGAGGGAGCGGGCGTAAGGCTTACAGTACTACTACTAGTAAGCAAGCTTCACCTCATCCTGCGAGCCACAGCGCCCGTGGGAGGGGGAGACGGCGTACTAAGCAAGCTTCTCCTCGTTTTGCGTGTTGATGGGACACATCAAAAGTACTCCAGTGTATAGAGCCTTGCCTCTAAGGTAGGCCCCACATGGTTTGCCTCTTTTTTAACATAACGCGTCAAGTCGCAATTTGTTTGTTCACCCGTGGTAGACGATCCTCCCTCCATCAAGTGGACAACCAGTACACATGTCAAATTAGCACGTAGGCTGCCTTTTCATACAGAAATGAGCTCCACCATGTACCCGTGCGGGTATGGTTGGGAAAGAGACGGGAGTACGTGCACCGTATGTGCACCTCTTTTCTTTGTGCATGTCCCCCACCTACGTGGGTGTGTGTGAGAGATACAAACCTAGACAAATGGCTTATGCGTTCGTGAGTGTTTTTTGTTTGGGGGGGTTGATTTCGTGAATGTGTTTGTGGGAATATGTGTCGATGACATCTCAAACAAAATTTTGCATGCAATGTCGTCTGTGAAATGGAGGCCTATCCATATCATATATAGAGGGCTCAAGGCGATCCACGAGAAGAGAGGGAGGGTCACAGATATCGATAGAGTCAAGAGAGAATCAAGTGGGTCGGTGCGAGATCGATGAAGAGAGCCATCGAAATTGTGTGTGTGTGCAAGTCAAATATATAGGGCTAATCGACCCACCGGGAACGTCGGGAGGGCATAGGTCAAGTTTGTGTGTGGCAGGGAGACATGACAAGAGCGCTCGATGTATCGGTGTGTGTGTGTGTGTGGGAGGTGTGTGTGTGTGTGTGCAGAGGCCTAACTATAGAGGTAGAACGACTCGTATATGTGTTGAGAAGGAGAGACCCAGCTATGTCTTGAGGGAGATCGGTCGACATCCATACATAACTGAAGGACGGGAAATAGGATGGGACAGAGAGAGAGGAGAGAGAGGGAGGGAGAGGGGTAGAGTGCTGGATGGGTGATGGAGTTGCTTCTCAAAGATGGTGGGAGAGGCCTACTAGACAAACTGAGGGTGGAACTGCAATATTATCAATAAGAGTGGGGATGTGTTTCTGTGTGTGCCTGTGCGTGATAGATCTGTCGGGACGCATCCATGGACGATGAAGGGGAACCATGTATTTGGTAAGCAAACCTAACTAGATCGGTAGATCAATTGTTGTTTGTCGGAGGAAGGGAGAGACATACTAATGAGGTAGATCGATCGACGCGTGGGAAAAACGAGTTATAAGGACCTAGCTAGCTATATGTATAGCAGGAGATTGGTCGGTGTACGTCCATTTGTTAGAGGCAAATAAGGCCCGGCGATACGGATAGACAGAGAGAATGGAGCTAGGAGGTGGTGCGAGAGGCCCAGCTACTAGCTAGATAGGGGGAGGAGTGTGCGGTTGTGAGAGCGATGAAAAGAGGGGCGAGAGTTTACACGTGTGTGGGACCATATGAGAGACACGAGGCAAGGACACATAAATGAGGAGATTGAAGGTGCGTGTGTATGTTGTAGGTAGACATGGTTGGAGAGGTTTATCGATCGGTGTGTGTCGGAAAAAAGTTGTGGATACTGTGGGAGAACGACCTAAAGAAAATAAAATGAATGTGCGCGATGGATAGAATGCTGAGGAAGGGGGACGGCGAGGAGGGCGTGTGCATGCACGAGAGAAAGTTAGTGGTAGCTACCAAGGTTAGAGGATTGTTTGGGTGTAAGAGACTAACAAAGATCATAATTTGATATGAAAGTGGATTCATATATTTGAATAGGAGATCATAGTGTTTTAAACATATGCATGCATGAATATAGCGGTGATACGCGTGTTGTGGTTTCGCACATGTTATACCATAATGTGATAATGCATGGCGTTTGCAACTCACAACTAAATGTCGAACAATCTAAACCATCCTATACATCGAACAATCTCACATTTTATTTGAATTTGTGATAGTGTGTGGCGTTTGCAGCTTACAACTAAATATCTAACAATCTAAACAATACTATATATCAAACATTCTCACATTTTATTTGAACTTGTGGTAATGTGTGGTGTTTGCAACTCACATGTAAATACTTGTAGGCGTAGGGGGCGGTGTCGGTGTCAAAACCGGAGGATCTCGGGTAGGGGATCCCGAACTGTGCGTCTAAGGTCAATGGTAATAGGAGACAGGGGACACGATGTTTACCCAGGTTTGGGCCCTCTCTATGGAGGTAATACCCTACTTCCTGCTTGATTGATCTTGATGAATACGAGTTTTACAAGAGTTGATCTACCACGAGATCGTAATGGCTAAACCCTAGAGGCCTATCATGTATGACTTTGGTAATGAGTATATCCTTTCCAGACTAACCCCTCCGAATTATATAGACACCAGGGGGATCTAGGGTTACATAGAGTCGGTTTACATAAGAAGGAATCTTCATAGTCGGTCGCCAAGCTTGCCTTCCACGCCAAGGAGAGTCCAATCCGGACACGGGTACAGTCTTCGGCCTTCATGTCTTCACAGCCCATCAGCCCAGCCCATGGATAACAGGCCGGACACCCGAGGACCCCTTAGTCCAGGACTCCCTCGGTAGCCCCTGAACCTAGCCAAAATGACGAGGAGTCCGGCACGCAGATTGTCTTCGGCATTGCAAGGCGGGTTCCCCTTTTTCCGAACTCCAAGATAGTCTTCAGATGCAATGATAGTATTCGTACCTATAACGCATACCACACACAACCGTGGAGAGGATATAATACTTGCACGAGTCTAATCAGCTGACATCTTTTCACAACATGACATCACGTCTGTCTGGTCATAATTTCAAACCGTTTTTCGTATGCCGCTCCATGTTTCGAGACGCGGTTGCCATTGGCACGTCTTGTCGAAGCAGAGATCGTATCCCCTTATTGCGGGATTCTCATCAATGCGGGCATGGGTAACCCAACCGTGCCGCTTATACAACCCTTGGGAATAGGCGAGAGAGAAGGCGTTCAATATTTGCTGCCTTTATAAGGGGATAAGGATTCCCTCTTCCTTTCTCACGCCCTCTCTGTCTCCGCCCTTCCAATCTCGAGCTCCAGCGCCCAAGTTCTCATCTCCGTTCCACTCAAGCTAGCACTCAACCATGTCCGGATCCGGAGGTCAGGGCAAGTGGATGGTCTCCTCCGTCAAGGAGGACGACATTACTGAGCTTCGAGCGGCCGGATATTTGGCAAAGGAGATCGCCCACCGTCTGCCGGCCAAGGGACAACGAAAGTTAGAATCTATCACACCCGATCATCACGTGGTGCTTCGAAACAACGAACCTTCGCAATGGTGCACATTTAGGGGGAACACTTTATTGAAATTATTGCGAGGGATCATCTTATTTAAGCTACCGTCGTTCTAAGCAAATAAGATGTAAAACATGATAAACATCACATGCAATCAAATAGTGACATGATATGGCCAATATCATTTTGCTCCCTTTGATCTCCATCTTCGGGGTGCCACGATCATCATTGTCACCGGCATGACACCATGATCTCCATCATCATGATCTCCATCATCGTGTCTTCATGAAGTTGTCTCGCCAACTATTACTTCTACCATTATGGCTAACGGTTTAGCAATAAAGTAAAGTAATTACATGGCGTTACTCATGACACGCAGGTCATACAATAAATTAAGACAACTCCTATGGCTCCTACCGGTTGTCATACTCATCGACATGCAAGTCGTGATTCCTATTACAAGAACATGATCAATCTCATACATCACATATGTCATTCATCACATTCTGATGGCCATATCACATCACACGGCATATGCTGCAAAAACAAGTTAGACGTCCTCTAATTGTTGTTGCAAGTTTTTACGTGCCTGTTATAGGTTTCTAGCAAGAACGTTTCTTTCCTACGCCAAAACCACAACGTGATATGCCAATTACTATTTACCCTTCATAAGGAACCTTTTCATTGAATCCGATCCGACTAATGTGGGAGAGATAGACACCCGCTAGCCACCTTATGCAACTAGTGCATGTCAGTCGGTGGAACCTGTCTCACGTAAGTGTACGTGTAAGGCCGGTCCGGGCCGCTTCATCCCACGATTCCGCCAAATCAAGATAAGACTAGAAACGGCAAGTAAATTGACAAAATCGACGCCCATAACAACTTGTGTTCTACTCGTGCATAGAAACTACGCATAGACCTAGCTCATGATGCCACTGTTTGGGAACGTAGCAGAAATTGCAAATTTTCTACGCATCACCAAGATCAATCTATGAAGAGACTAGCAACGAGAGAGGGGAGTTTATCTTCATACCCTTGAAGATCGCGATGCGGAAGCGTTACAAGAACGCGGTTGGTGGAATCGTACACGCAGCAATTCAGATTGCGGTCGATTTCGATCTAAGCGTCGAACGGACGGTGCCTCCGCGTTCAACACACGTACAGCCCGGGGACGTCTCCTCCTTCTTGATCCAGCAAGGGGAGAGGAGAAGTTGTGGGAAATCTCCAGCAGCACGACGGCGTGGTGGCAATGGAGCTCGTGGTTCTCCGGCAGGGCTTCTCCAAGCACTATGGAGGAGGAGGAGGTGTTGGAGGAGGGAGGGGGCTGCGCCAGGGAAGGGGTGCGGCTGCCCTCCTACCCCTCCACTATATATAGGGGAAAGGGGAGAGGGGGAGGTGCCCTAGGGTTTCCCCTAGGGGGCTGCGGCAAGCAGAACTGATCTCCCTAGGGAAAATCTTAGGGAGACTTGCCCTCCAAGCCAAACAGGTGGAGGATTGCCTCCCAAGCCAGGTGGAGGTGCCCCACCTCCCCAAATAACGTGGGAAAGGGTGTGGGGGGCGCACCACCCCTTAGTGGGCTGGTTTGCCCCTTCCCCTTTGGCCCATGAGGTCCTCCAACACTTGCCGGTTCTCCCGAAACACCTTTCGGTCATGCTGGCCATAGCCTAGTACCCCCAGAACACTTCCGGACTCCAATACCCTTCGTCCAATATATCAATCTTCACCGCCGAACCATTCCGGAACTCCTCGTGATGTCCAGGATCTCATCCGGGACTCCGATCTACCTTCGGTAACCACATACTATTTCCCATAACAAATCTAGTGTCACCGAACCTTAAGTGTGTAGACCCTACGGGTTCGGGAACCATGCAGACATGACCGAGACACCTCTCCGGCCAATAACCAACAGCTGGATCTAGATACCCATGTTGGCTCCCACATGTTCCACGATGATCTCATCGGATGAACCACGATGTCGAGGATTCAAGCAATCCCGTATACAATTCCCTTTCTCAATCGGTACGTTACTTGCCCGAGATTCGATCGTCGGTATCCCAATACCTCGTTCAATCTCATTACCAGCAAGTCACTTTACTCGTTCCGTAATGCATGATCCCGTGACTAACTACTTAGTCACATTGTGCTCATTATGATGATGCAATACCGAGTGGCCCTAGACATACCTCTCCGTCATACGGAGTGACAAATCCCAGTCTCAATTCGTGCCAACCCAACAGACACTTTTGGAGATACCTGTAGTGCACCTTTATAGCCACCCAGTTACGTTGTGACGTTTGGTTCACCCAAAGCATTCCTACGATATCCGGGAGTTGCACAATCTCATGGTCTAAGGAAATGATACTTGACATTAGAAAAGCTTTAGAAAACGAACTACACGATCTTGTGCTATGCTTAGGATTGGGTCTTGTCCATCACATCATACTCCTAATGATATGATCCCGTTATCAATGACATCCAATGTCCATGGTCAGGAAACCATAACCATCTATTGATCAATGAGCTAGTCAACTAGATGCTCACTAGGGACATGTTGTGGTCTATGTATTCACACATGTATTACGGTTTCCAGATAATACAATTACAACATGAACAATAGACAATTATCATGAACAAGGAAATATAATAGTAACCATTTTATTATTGCCTCTTGGGCATATTTCCAACAGTCTCCCACTTGCACTAGAGTCAATAATCTAGTTCACATCACTATGTGATTGTAATGAATACAACACCCATTGGGTTTGATCATATCTCGCTTGTGAGAGAGGTTATTAGTCAACGGGTCTGAATCTTTCTGATCTGTGTGTGCTTTACAAATCTCTATGTCATCTTCTAGATGCAGCTACCATGCGATACTTGGAGTTGTTCCAAATAACTGCTCTACTATACGAATCCGGTTCACTACTCAGACGGATTAGTGTCAAAGTTTGCATCGGCGTAACCCTTTACGACGAACTCTTTTACCACCTCCATAATTGAGAAAATTCCTTAGTCAACTAGTTACTAAGGATAACCTTGACCGCTGTCCTGTGATTCATTCTTGGATGACACTTGTACCCCTTGACAGAGTCATGGCAAGGCACACTTCAGGTGCGGTACACAGCATAGCATACTATGGAGCCTACGTCTAAGCATAGGGGACGACCTTCGTCCTTTCTCTCTATTCTGCCGTGGTCAGGTCTTGAGTCTTACTCAATACTCACACCTTATAACACAGCCAAGAACTCCTTCTCTCCCGATCTATTTTGAACTCCTTCAAAATCTTGTCACGGTGCGTACTCATTTGAAAGTACTATCAAGCGATTTTGATCTATCCTTATAGATCTTGATGCTCAATGTTCAAGTAGCTTAATCCAGGTTTTCCCTTGAAAAACACTTTTCAAATAACCCTATATGCTTTCCAGAAACTCTACATCATTTCTGATCAACAATATGTCAACAACATATACTCATCAGAAATTCTATAGTGTTCCCACTCACTTATTTGGAAATACAAGTTTCTCATAAACTTTGTATAAACCCAAAATCTTTGATCATCTCATCAAAGTGTATATTCCAACTCCGAGATGCTTACTCCAGTCCTTAGAAGGATTGCTGGAGCTTTGCATACTTGTTAGCATCTTTTAGGATTGACAAAAACCTTCTGGTTGTATCACATGCAACATTTCCTCAAGAAAATTGTCGAGGAAACAATGTTTTGACATCCTATCTGCAAGATTTCATAAATAATGCAGTAACTGCTAGTAAGATTCCAACAGACTCTTAGCATCACTATGAGTGAGAAAGTCTCATCGTAGTCAACTCCTTGAACTTGTCGGAAACATCTTAGCGACAAGCCGAGCTTTCTTAATGGTGACACATACCATCATTGTCTGTCTTCCCTCTTAGAATCCATCTGTACCCAACAGCCTTACAACCATCAAGTAGTTCTTCCAAAGTTGTCAGATTTCGGGTTCCGGCAGACCCTTGAGGTTCGAACACTGGGGTGCGCGCGGAATCTCACCCTCTACCTACCTGCACCCCGCCGCCTCGCTAAGATCTAAACTACGAAAGGAACAGCACAAGAGACACAAGGTTTATACTAGTTCGGGCCACCGTTCTGGTGTAATACCCTACTCTAGTTTGTGGTGTGGTCGATTGCCTCTTGGGCTAATGGTGATGAACAATACAAGGAAGAACAGCCTCGCGAGGGTCTGTTCTTGGCCGGGGCGATGAACTGCTTAGGGGAGTTCAGTCGCCTTCGCTCTCTCTCTCTCTCTCTTTCTCTCTCTCTCTCTCTCTCTCTCTCTCTCTCTCTCTCTCTCTCTCTCTTTCTGTCCAAGGTGCATCCAGCTACCGATCAGGTGTCTCTACTATGGTGGCTAGCTCTACTTATATAGGCAGAGGCCCTGGGCCTCTTCCCAAATATTGAGCGGGAAGGGCGCCAACAATTGGCCATTTTGAAGGGGAACATTTGGTACACTTATCTCGACTAAAGTTGGTCCTCGCTTTGTCAAAGGCTCGTGGTGACGCGGCTTGGGCTCCACAATGACTTCCTTCCTGCCGTTGGACTGGTCTTGGTCTTGTTGCACGAAATGGACGCCTTTGCTTGATGCTCTCGCTGCGCTTGCTCCCTTTGCACCAAAGAGGAAAGTAGGACACTTCATGCGGGCTGGCGGCGCCACTGGCGCCCTTGGTCGTCATGGCTTGCGCCATGGGCACCTCGTGAGATACCCCTCCTTGATCTCCCGCCTCCTCGCGAGCCACTGATGAGGCCGTGCTCGAGGAGGCTCCCCGTCCGCCCCGCCTCATGAGGCTTGGCCTCGCGAGGGTCTTGAGCTTGTGTTGATGAAGATGGGCCGTGATGGGCCCCCTTTGAGCCACGCATGCAGGCGAGCAAATCTGGGGATCCCGTTCCCTGTGAACGCCGGCAGTGAGCCCCGGCCCCAAAGGCGCGCCGGGACTTGGCTGAGCAGAGAGGCGAAGGGCAAGTCACGGCTTGCGAGCCCTAACAGCCTGCGGCCTTGGGCGCCGCGTGGCAGTTGATTGTACGTGGGCGGCACTGTTCCCCCACGCCTCCTTATTTTGTGCCGTGCTAGGCGGACTTGTAGCTGCACACAGCCGCTCCCCTTTTTGCTACTCGACCGTCCCCTACTCTTCCTCCTCTCGAACTCCAGCTTCTGCTCCCAATCCAATCTCGAACCTTCCTCCCCCCTTCTGTTGCCATGGCTCCGACGAAGAAGGGAAGAGGGAAGAAACCCATGCCTCCGCCTCGCTCGCCGTCGTCGGCGGCCCCCGCCGTCGATCGGTCAATCATACTCAATCGAGAGGGCCTGGGCAAGGTCAGCTCGGCTTTGGCCACCATCTTCAACGAATGCAAGCGGACGACGGCCTAGCCCGCGTCCCACTTCGCCATCGGCGGGATAATCACCGAGGTCGATGTTTTGCCGACGCCTGCGTATGGACTGGTTCCCCCCATCTCCGATTTCTTCAATGCTGTGCTCTCCCACTATCAGATCCATATGATGCACTTGGGTCCGGAATCCATCACTCTTCTTGCGGTCTTTGCCTTTTTTGCGAGGCGATGATGGGCATCCTTCTCTCAGTTGCATTGCTGCGCCACTTCTTCTCTCTGCGCCTTGTTGACCCCACCCAATGTTCAGGGTGTGTGAGCTTCATTACTGCATCTGAAACAACGGCTTCAGGGATCGACTTCACCCTTCCTCCGCCCGCGCCTGTATGTGGATGTGGTGGTGGCGAGCAGCTGCCCGTAGTGCCTGCGGCTGAGGCCCCTGGAGCCCCAGTTACTCTTCTTGGTGAGGTGACCGGCGGCGTGCATCAGGTAGACGCACCCGACGCGGGTCGTCTCGACGCTCATTCCTCGTCGCAGGTTGACCCCTACACTCAACTCTTGGGTCGCTTCCGCGTGGACTTTGAGGCTCTCCGGAAGAGAAGGGAAGCCTTGGGCGATGATTACCCTTGTCGTCACTGCTTGAAGCAGGGAAGTACTTCGCCACCCGATGAGTAAGCTTTCCCTTTTACGGCTCCTGATTCTTCTATTACTTCTATCGATCCTTGCTCCATAGGCCCTTCCCTTGAGCTCATGGAGATGGCTGAGGAGCCATCCCCCTGGGCTCCGCCTTCTCCACCGTCTTCGAGCACTCCGAGCAGCAGAGCCCTTGTGGTGAGGCCGGCCGGAGAGACGAGCCATCCTGAGGCGCATCGCGTCCCCGCGCGCCTCGCGACCCTCCTTCGCGAGCCTTCTCATGGCATAGCCAGCCTGCCGTGGGCTTCTCGTCTGGTCGTCGACTATGATTGGCTGAGGTATTCCCTGTGCTCTTCTTTGGGGGATGGGCTGGCTCCTGGTCGGGCTTCTGGCGAGGCGTGCCCGGCCGTGGCGAGGGCGCCAGCCCCCAGCCCCCTGCGCGGAGGGTGAGTGCTGATTCGTGGCCCTCGGCGCTCTCTTGGGGCGGATGATGGTGTGGAAGACGTACTTGAGCGTGCCCGGGAGCATCACGCTCTTCGCCAAGGGTTTCTTCGGAGGGCGGCTGATGCGGTGAGCCTGCTTGGTGAAGAGCTCGCCGATGAAGACGCACGCCTCAAGGCCGAGGGCCTGCGCCTGGCCGCGGAGAGGTGCGAGCTGAAGGCGGCTGTCGCCCTTGCGCGCCATCAGCGTGATCTTGACGATGAGGAGGCCAAGGCGTCGCTAGCGGCCTCTCGGGAGGTCCGTTCTCGGGCCGTTGAAGAGGCTCGGGAAGCTGACCGGCGGCGAGAGGCGACGGAGGAGCGGGCGCGGGAACTCCTGGCCCGATGCCGCTCACTGGAGGAGCAGGTGGAGCTGCGCGAGACGGCCCTTGCATCAATGAGGGTGGCCTCAGGCGACCCAGCAGAGCTCCAGAAGCGGGAGGAGGCGCTGACGCTGGAAGCCGCCGAACGCGCATGCGAGTACGAACGCCTGGAAACAAGGGAGCGCTTGGTGACGAGGGCGGAGGATGATGTTGCTGCGCGGGAGGTCCGTCTCCTGGAGGAGGTCGGGCGTCGGGTGGCGACGTCGCGCATGAACCTCGGCCGCGAGATCGAGGAAAGGCTGGGGTTGATCCGGGCTAAGGCCGAAGGTTGGACCGCTGCCTTGAGGGCCAAGCAGGAGGAAGCGACGCGGCGGGCCGATGCTTTCCAGGCCGCCCTTGAGGTGGCGCAGGAGGAGTTAACTACCTCCCGTGCCGAGGTGCTTCTTCTTCGCCAACGGGTGGACGAGGCTGAGGCCGCCGCATACGGCGAGAATCACGCGGACAAGATACGTCAGCAGCGGATCCTGGAGCATGAGCACGGCCCCATGCTCACCACGCTCCAGGAGAGAGCCAACACAACCTTGGGTAACATCTGCGAGGCGGCTGTTGGCGAGCCACATGCAGTTAACTACGCCGGCAACCTTCAGTTCTTCACCGACGTGGTGACTCGGCTAGAGGCGCGGTCGGTCAGAGCCAACAGGTTGGTCGAGGAGAGGAGCCGCGCCCTGCTCGGGCGCGCCTTTTCTCGCGTCTTCAGCCATCTCCGGAATATGGACTCCCACTTCGACTTCGACGCCGCCATCGCCCCAGTCCCCCAGGCCGTCCGAGGCGACCTGGCGCACTGGGTGGAAGACAACGTGGACGCCCTCGTCAGAGCCTTCGCTTCAGATAACGATGGCGTGATCGTGGCTGCTGATGAAGGCGGCGTGGTGAACGGCCCTGCCGCCGCTGGTGGCGATGCAGGGAGCGACGGCAAAGCCAGTGACGCCAGCAACGGTTCAGGAGGTGCCTCTGAGGATGCATTGGGGGATTTATCCGACTGACTGCGCATTGTTCCTGTTTCCTTACCCTACATGAATAGAACTCAGGTTTTGCCCTACCGGCTGTGAGAGCATTTTCGGAGGGGGAGCCCCTCATGCAAAACTTGTGTTCTGTGTATTAGTTGATGCTATATTACCCGTATGCCTGCGCCAAGTGGCTGGCTAGTTTACCTTTGTCCTGTGTGGGCCCTGAGACAGCCTATGGAGGGTTGTGGCGTCTCAAGTGCGTCCGGATCGAACCCGTAGGATCTGCAGTAAAAACCTCCTGAGAGGATGCGGCGGCGATAGGCTCTTGGCGCAAGCTAGAGCTAACCCGGCTCGCGAGGGGCTCATGAGGGGGGGGCAGGCTGAGGCAAAGTGGTGACCGAACGAGAGATTGCTCGAACGAGACTAAACACCCCTTCCCCAAACACACGCAAATCTCAAATTGAATCCAACTTAAATCCGGTGGGGAAAGTGACAACCAAAGGGAAAAGCAATGGAAGCAAACCAAAAAAGGCCGCGTCCGGCACCTAGTCTAGTCTTGGACGTGTTCTCACCAGCGTGGAGCTAAGTGCTGCCACTGGGCGTGGGAGGGAGCCCCAGGGCCTGAGGCCGGCAACCCTGAGACTCCGGGGCATGTACAGCCCCACTCATTATTACGTGAGAGTGTCACGGCGCGGCGATCTTCACAAGCACTGGGCCTTCTTCACACGTACCGGCCTTGCTTCATATCGCCAGACGAGGGCCCCGCCTTGCGCCGCACTCTAGTGCCATCAACGACGACCGGAAACCAGGACGCCACCGATGTGGTAGAAGCGGTCGCCGCCGTTCCCCGACGACCACGGGTCCTCCGCCAGGGGCAGGCCCTGAGGCACCTCCCCCGCAGAGGGCCTACCTCCTGAGAACGCCTTGCTCCGAACGCCGCGGTGGTGATGTCGGATCTCGGCCCCTCTCCTGCAGCCCCCGACGCCCTCCTCCTGAGGGGTTGGAGACTGCGGGAGTGGGGCGGCCACTCGCTGTGGCGACCTGCACCTCCTGTGATTCATGATTAGCGTATGCCTGCTCCTGAGGAATTAGCGGTACCCGATAATCGTCGCTGCCACCGTGGCCGGTGGGGCCTTCACAGGGCTCTTGGAAGAGCTCAGCGTCCGCCGCCTCGTCCCCCCAGCTCGGGCTGAGGAGCGAGCCTTGTTCGCCTTCGTGCTGGTGCCCTTGGTCCATCATGTGGGGCACATATTGTTCTGGCGCTGTCATCCCGAAGGCCGCGCCATAGTGCTCCGCGTGCCATGCAGCTCTGCTTGAGACGCCCACCTGGGGGTGGTAGCGCGGCGTCCCACTAGGGCCGTGGGTCGTGGCGAGTCCTTCTTCATTTGGCGGGATGGAGCGGAGGCGGCCTACTGGCCGACAGCCAGTCTTGACAACCGCTGGTGTTGGGGTAGCCTTGGAGCCCGCGGCCGCGTGTGGAGCCCCCGCGCGGGCCACCCTGGACCTGAGGTGGGAGCTGGGTGCAGAAGGGGTGATCCCCCGAGGCGGCAAAGCCTAGGAGCTCTGCCACCCGCTCTAGCAGAATGTCGCAGCCACCTTCCAGCAGCCTCCACTCAGTAGTTCTCGGGCCACCGTGACGCATGACCCTCGAGTTACTTTGCTCTCGGCGGGTGTCTGGCGTCAGCTTGGGCGGCGGGGGTTGGAGGCCCTACGCTGCCGACCTTTGCCATGGCGCTTGAGAGCCTGTCGAACCATCGCGTCGCCCACGGCTGCTCTGCGCCTGCGGACCGAGAGCTTCCTGGGGCGTGGGGTCGCCCGAGGCGAGCGGCTCTGATGAACAATGATGATGACAATGCGACGGGACACGAAGTGGCAGAAGGTGGATCCCGGCGCACCCCTACCTGGCGCGCCAAATGTTGGATTTCGGATTCCGGCAGACCCTTGAGGTTCGAACACTGGGGTGCGCACGGAATCTCGCCCTCTACCTACCTGCACCCCGCCGCCTCGCTAAGATCTAAACTACGAAAGGAATAGCACAAGAGACACAAGGTTTATACTAGTTCGGGCAACCGTTGTGGTGTAATACCCTACTCTAGTTTGTGGTGTGGTGGATTGCCTCTTGGGCTAATGGTGATGAACAATAGAAGGAAGAACAGCCTCGCGAGGGTCTGTTCTTGGCCGGGGCGATGAACTGCTTAGGGGAGTTCAGTCGCCTTCTCTCTCTCTCTCTCACTCTCTCTCTCTCTCTCTCTCTCTCTCTCTCTCTGTCCAAGGTGCATCCAGCTACCGATCAGGTGTCTCTACTATGGTGGCTAGCTCTACTTATATAGGCAGAGGCCCTGGGCCTCTTCCCAAATATTGAGCGGGAAGGGCGCCAACAATTGGCCATTTTGAAGGGGAACATCTGGTACACTTATCCTGACTAAAGTTGGTCCTCGCCTGTCAAAGGCTCTGGTGGTGACGCCGGCTTGGGCTCCACAATGACTTCCTTCATGCCATTGGACTGGTCTTGGTCTTGTTGAACCAAAATGGACGCCTTTGCTTGATGCTCTCGCATGCGCTTGCTCCCTTTGCACCAGAGGAAAGGAGGACACTGCGCGGGCTGGCGCCCGCCTGGCGCCCTTGGTCGTCATGGCTTGCGTCATGGGCACCTCGTGAGGTACCCCGCCTTGATCTCTCCGCCTCCTCGCGAGCCA
Organism: Aegilops bicornis; assembly: GCA_021605145.1. NCBI lineage: Eukaryota > Viridiplantae > Streptophyta > Magnoliopsida > Poales > Poaceae > Aegilops > Aegilops bicornis. The sequence goes on from CM038673.1 coordinate 538,207,032, forward strand.
GCCTGATGAGGCCGTGCCTGAGGAGGCTCCCTGTCATCCGCCCCGCGAGGCTTGGCTCCTCGCGAGGGTCTTGAGCTTGTGTTGATGAAGATGGGCCGTGATGGGCCCACCTTTGAGCCACGTCGCAGGCCTTAGGCAGGCAAGTCTGGGGACCCCCGTTCCCAGAACACCCACAAAAGTCTACACTTTGTTTTCATACATGGATCCTCTCTCGGATTTTATGGCCTCGAGCCATTTGCCGGAATCCGGGCCCACCATCGCTTCTCCATAGCTCGTAGGTTCATTGTTGTCTAGCAACATGACCTCCTAAGACAGGATTACGTACCACTCTGAAGCAGTACGCATTCTTGTCGACCTACGAGGTTTGGTAGTGACTTGATCCGAAGTTTCATGATCAGCTTCCACTTCAATTGGTGTAGGTGCCACGGGAACAACTTCTTGTGTGCTGCTACACACTAGTCGAAGTGACGGTTCAATAACCTCATCAAGTCCCCACCATCCTCAAACTCAATTCTTTCGAGAGAAATTTTTCCTCAAGAAAGGACCCGATTCTAGAAACAATCCCTTTTGCTTCCGGATCTGAGACAGGAGGTATACCCAACTGTTTTGGGTGTCCTATGAAGATGCATTTATCCGTTTTGGGTTCGAGCTTATCAGCCTGAAACCTTTTTCACATAAGCGTCGCATCCCCAAACTTTTATGAAACGACAACTTAGGTTTCTCTAAACCATAGTTCATATGGTGTCGTCTCAACGGAATTGCATGGTGCCCTATTTAAAGTGAATGCGGTTGTCTCTAATGCCTAACCCATAAGCGATAATGGTAATTCAATAAGAGACATCATGGTATGCACCATATCCAATATGGTGCAGCTATGATGTTCGGACACACCATCACACTATAGTGTTCCACGCGGTATTAGTAGTGAAACAATTTCCACAAGGTCTTAATTGTGTGCCAAACACGTAACTCAGATATTCATCTCTATGATCATATCATAGACATTTTATCCTCTTGTCACGACGATCTTTAGCTTCACTCTGAAATTACTTGAACCTTTCAATAATTCAGACTTGTGTTTCGTCAAGTAAATATACTTAGAATCTACTCAAATCATATGTGAAGTAAGAGCATAACGATATCCACTGCGTGCCTCAGCACTCATTGGACTACACACATCAAAATGTATTACTTCCAACAAGTTGCTTTCTTGTTCCATATTACTGAAAACGAGGCCTTTCGGTCATCTTGCCCATGTGGTATGATTTGCATGTCTCAAGTGATTCAAAATCAAGTGAGTCCAAACGATCCATCTGTATGGAGTTTCTTCATGCATATCTACCAATAGACATGGTTTGCATGTCTCAATCTTTTCAAAAACGAGTGAGTCCAATGATCCATCAACATGGAGCTTCTTCATGCGTTTTATACCAATATGACTCAAATGGCAGTGTCACAAGTATGTGGTAGTATCATTACTATCTTATATCTTTTTGCATGAACATGTGTACCACTACGATCGAGATTCAATAAACCATTCATTTTAGGAAGACCATTGAAGGTATTATTCAAATAAACAGAGTAACCATTATTCTCCTTAAATGAATAACCGTATTGCGATAAATATAATCCAATCATGTTTATGCTCAACGCAAACACCAAATAACAATTATTTAGGTTTAACACCAATCTCGATGGTAGAGGGAGCATGCGATGCTTGATCACATCAACCTTGGAAACACTTCCAACATATATCGTCATCTCACCTTTAGCTAGTCTCCATTTATCCCATAGCTTTTTATTTCGAGTTACTAACACTTAGCAACCGAACTGGTATATAATACCCTAGTGCTACTAGGAGTATTAGTAAAGTGCACATTAATATAATGTATATCCAATATACTTCTGTCGACCTTGCCAGCCTTCTCATCTACCAAGTATCTAGGGTGGCTCTGCTTCAGTGCCCGTTCCCCTCATTACAGAAGCACTAAGTCTCGGGTTTTGGGTTCAACCTTGGGTTTCTTCACTAGAGCAGCAACTGATTTGCCATTTCATGAAGTATCCCTTCTTGCCGTTGCCCTTCTTGAAACTAGTGGTTTTACTAACCATCAACAATTGATGCTCCTACTCGATTTCTACCTTCGTGGTGTCAAACGTCACGAATTGATCAAGGATCATCATGTCTATCCCTGATATGTTATAGTTCATCACGAAGCTCTAATAGCTTGGTGGCAGTGACTATGGAGAACCATCACTATCTCATCTGGAAGATTAACTCCCACTCGATTCAAGTGATTGTAGTACTCAGACAATCTGAGCACATGCTCAACGATTGAGCTTTTCTCCCTTAGTTTGCAGGCTTAAGAAACTTGTCAGAGGTCTCATACCTCTTGACGTGGGCACTAGCCTGAAATCCCAATTTCAATCCTTGGAACATCTCATATGTTCCGCGACATTTCAAAAATGCCTTTGACGCCTCAATTCTAAACCGTTTAACATTACGCACTGAACTATCACGTAGTCATAAAAACGTGTATGTCAGATGTTCGCAACATCCACAGATGACATTCGAGGTTCAGCACACCGAGCAGTGCATTAAGGACATAAGCCTTCTGCGTAGCAACGAGGACAATCCTCAGTTTACGGACCTAGTTCGCATAATTGCTACTATCAACTTTCAACTAAATTTTCTCTAGGAACATATCTAAAACAGTAGAACTAAAGCATAAGCTACGACATAATTTACAAAGACCTTTTGACTATGTTCTTGATAATTAAGTTCATCTAATCAAATTATTTAATGAACTCCCACTCAGATAGACATCCCTCTAGTCATCTAAGTGATACATGATCCGAGTCAACTAGGACGTGTCTGATCATCACGTGAGATGGACTAGCCATCATCGGTTAACATCTTCATGTTGATCGTATCTTCTATACGACTCATGTTCGACCTTTTGGTCTTCCGTGTTCTGTCGTCGAATTGTCACGGCAGATGTCCTCTTGCAAGGACTTAATCGTGGAGCCATCGCAACTAGGAAGCTTAAAGGGGTTAATAGGGACAAAGGACACGAGAGGGTTTATACTAGTTTGGCTCCTTACGGTGAAGGTAAGCCTACGTCTAGTTGGGTTGGTATTGCTTGAGGTTTCGATGACCAGGGAGCGAGATACGCTATGCCCGGTTCTCGAAGTGTTCTTTTCCTGCCCTAAGCCGCTGCCGGGTCATCCCCTTATACACGGGTTGACGCCCTGCGGCTTACAGAATCCCGGCCGGCTCATAAACAGTGTCTGGCTCGGTGACTAGTCAAGTCTACCTTATGATACAAGTCATGCCATTATGGCGGTTTACTACAACGGGCCTTAAGTCGCCTGTGGGCCTTAGGCTCCTTGTTGAGTCGCCATCTTCAAGCTTGGACTTGGGCTTCTGTTTGGAAACTATTTACGTAACCCTGCCCCTCCTGGGTGGCTTACACAAATAGTTATATCCCCAATATTAGGCCCCAGATTGATTTGAACCTGTTCATGTCAATCTTAAAATAACTTAAAACATAAATCTTCAATATTCGGGCTGCGCAAAAAAGACTTTCTTTAACCCGGCGTGACGTCACTCTTTGGATCCGTGTTAACCCGTCATGACGTCATCTTTCCTTTAATTCCGCCGAATCGGCCCAACCGATCTTTTGTCTTTATTGCCTGTTCCGAGAATCGAGGCGTCGGGGCCGCTGGATAGTAATTCTTATCTCCTTGTTTCCCGCACCGTCTCGGTTACCCTTTCCCTATAAATAGGCGCGACTTTTGGTCTTTCATTCTTCTCCTTCCAGTCGTCTTCTTCCTCTCTTCTCTATCACTCAAGCTCCGCCGCCGCTGCCGTCGAACTCCTCGTCTTCATCGACCTTGGCCGCTGCATCGACTTGAATCCGACCAGAGAACGGTAGCGCCTCTCCGCAACAGATCCAACACTGTAAGTTTCCCCTTTCTGCATCTTGCATTTATGCTAGGGTTGATAGTTCTTCTGTACCGTTCGCAGTTCATCCCCTGTTCTTCGTATTTCCTCTGCCGGGGCTTCTTTTGATCCCACAGTAGCATAAATCTCGTGCGGTACCTATTCCGCATCCATTTTATATACTAGCAGATCTTCTTTTCTTGCAAAGAATCCTCATTAGGATGCATGAACTCCTCTGTATCATGTTTTAGGTCTAGAAAATTTGTTTTACGAGCGACCATTTGATCCAAAATAACAGCTGTAACTTATGAAATCTGTTTTTATCACCCAGAACACTTCTTATGTTAAATGCCTTCAACATGACTGTCCAAATGTCCGGTTTAAACGCATCCCACTTGGTTTGTAAACCTTGGCACCTTCTCAGGTCTTTAAAACTTTTGAACTGTCGCTAACACTTGTGGCGGCTTAAATAATACTGCCCAATTATCCTTATGTCATTAGGCCCCTTTAAGCCGCTACCATTCAACAAATTGAATATCTTCTTCTGGGTTTGAAATTTAAGCCGGAACTTCTTATTTTACAATAGGCCAATCTGTTGTCATGGCGCCTAAACCAACCAAAGCTCCTATAACTTGCAACTGGGTTCCATCCACTGTCACCAAAAGCAAGCTGGCTGAATTTGTGAAGTCTGGCCATTTGCCAAAAAAGGAGGTCATGTCTTCTCGTGCTCCTGACTCATCCGAAGAAAACCTCAACCAAAAGACGGGGAAGTGATAGTTTTCACGGATCACATGAACCAGGGATTTGCCCCTCCCGGCTCAAAAATTTTCAGAGAAGTTCTGAATTTCTTTGACCTTAGACCACAAGACAACGGGCCCAATTCTTTGTCAAATCTCTGCAATTTTCAAGTTTTCTGCGAAGTATACCTGGGAGAAGAACCAAATCTGCTCTTGTTTAGAGAACTTTTTTATTTGAACCGGCAAAACGAACGCGCCAACGGGCCTAGTCTTGAACTTGGCGGCATCTCCATCCAGCGGCGAAGAGATTGTCTTTTCCCTTATGCTGAGCTGCCAAGTCACCCGAAGGACTGGAACCAGACGTGGTTCTACTGTCAAGATACATCACCGGCTGATGAGAAACCTCTGCCCGGCTTTCGCGCCCTGCGTCTCGAATCCAATCATCCGCTGGCAGATAAGTTATCCGGTATTGAACGCCTGCCTCTCAACCCCACCATCAAGAAGATCAAAGCTCTTCTAGGGAACGGCTTAAATGGCATCGATCTGGTTCGAGTCTGGGTCACCTGGCGGATACTACCATTAAGCCGCCGCTCCGGCTTAATGTGTACTTATACAGACGAAAAGGATGACTCGATGTGCCATAGCTCTAATGACTTATCAGACGATGCGGTAGATGCTACAGTCCAATCTCTGTTGAAGGAAGGTACTGTAACCAGTAATGCCTTCGGCTTACTTCCCTTCTGTAAAAAGAACGACGCTCCTGCGGTAAGTTACTTGTCTTCACAAATATTCTTTTATATGTTACCTTCTTATACTTATGATTCTTTAACTGTTTCCACAGGCCGGCGATGATTTCTGGAAGGTCAAGTATGACCATGAGGCTGCTAAACAGGCCAGGGCAGCCAAGAAGACTGAAAGAAAAACCGCCAGGACGGGCACCTCTAAGAAGAAGAAACCCAGCGCCTCTGATATGTTTAAATTGGATGACTCTTCTTCGGATGAGGAAGAGGTAATCTTTTTCAATGTTCTTTAACTCCTTTGCCATTACTTTTACTGACATTTGATCCTTTCAGGAGGATATCGGAAGCGATCAAGCAAATTGGCGAAGAGGTAACTATAATTTCCTCCGACTCAGAGCCTTTGCCAACACAAAAAATCCGAAGGGTGACCCGGAAAGTAAGGTTTTCACACCCTCTAGCTTACCAAGATCCTCAATTTCTTTTGAAGCAACAACTATTTGAGAACCGGAGGCAAACTCGGGCCACTCAAGACGCAGATCTCTCCTCCGGCTTACCCGATATAACCAGGAAGCATCGAACTGAGGTCATCTCCGCTTTGCGTTCTGTTTATCCTTTGGCAGGTATATTTCGTCGACCCCTCAATTCATCTGACTCCAATTATCAGGATACCTCTCCGTCTTCCGGCGAGTCGATGCAATCGAACATGCCGACTTTTAAAATAGCTCCCGAGTAATGCCACCTTTCTTACTTTAAGTTTTTCCATACTTATTCGTTGGTACTCATCCTTCCACTTTGACTAACAGCCTGCAAGTGAAGCCTAGCAAGAAGGCCAAAAAGAATAATTTGTCCCGAGACCCGGCGATCACTGAACCGGCAATTGACTCATCCGTTCCTGATAGCTCCACTCATCAACCACCACCTGAACAGACTTTTGATATTCCGGTGTCAACCTCTGACCCGCCTGCAGAAGACGTTGTCCACGAGTCTGAAAAGCCGGAAATTCCTAGCCCGGTCAAGACGACTGAACCAGAAGTTCAATTTCTGAAAAGCCAATATGTTGAACCGGGCCAGCCTACTGTCCTTGCTCGATGTACTGCCAAGAAGGAGTTTGCCCAACGTCGGGAGACCAAACAGGACATCACTGATTATACTCACCTAAGCATTGGTGATGTAGTCTCGGGCTATTTGAACCAAGTGCACAATAGCCGTGACCTGGAAATTGACATGGTGAAGCACATACAACATAAATTTGAGGTATACTTTTAACCTTACTTACTGTATCAGCCCCCAAGTCTATTGCTTATGAATGAATATGCTGTAGACTCAGAAATCTACTTACTGTTAATTTGTCCGACTTAAATTGAATATATTTAACTAAGTGATAGCATGAAACTTTGAATTTGGGTAACACATTAGCCCCCAAGTGTCAAGTGCCTTTACTTGTAAGGTGCTTGAGACTTAATATACATGACCCGGTAAAATAGGTTAAGAAATTCTTTAAGCATACATTAGCCCCCAAGTGCCAAGTATCTTTACTTGTAAAGTGTTTGGGACTTGAATGTAATCTTACCATGATCCTTACCATAACCTGATGTCAACGCAGGCCGCCATAAGTCAATTTGAGACGGAGATTGCTGATCGGAAGAGTCAGTTGAAAACCCAAAGAGCTTGAAACTCAAAAAGCCAACTCCAAGTTTGAATTTAGTGTCTCCGAACAAGAGAAACTGAAGAAATTTTTTGAATCGGAGACGAAAACTTGGGTTGAAGAGAGGGCTTCACTGGTGACTCGGGCTGAAACAGCAGAGGCATCTCTTGCCGAGGCAACCGCCGAGCTATCCGGCTTAAAGCGCCAGATATCTCAAATGGTCTCAGCAATCTTTGGTAAGTTACAATGTATAACTCTGAATATTGCAATGGTTCCTTTGATTTCTATTTTAACTGTTAACTCCGGCTCACCTTATATGTATAAACACAGGCCCCAGGAGCACGAACCTTAAGCAGAATATGCTGGTCAACCTGAAGGCGGTGTACACTCTGGTGGAACAACTATACACCGGGTCACAACGTGCTTTAGCCGTTGTGGCTTTATCGAATGACGCTCCTTATCTCCTGCAAGATGTACTCAAGCGGCTTGCCGTGTTACTTCAACGGATTCAGGAGTTAAGGCGAGCATCTGGTAGAGCCGGGGCTATAGCCGCTTTAAGCCGGGCCAAAGCATTGGCTCCGGAGCTAGACTTAAACGATGTTGCTCTTGGATACCCCAGCTTAAATGAGGCTGGCTCTGCCTTCAGTCAATCAGACTTCACCACCTGTGTGAGAGTCGTACGTCCTGTGGCCACCATCATCGACAACGATATTGATCCTACAAAGTACCAACCGGGTTATGACAACGAGAACCGGAGGATTCCAACTCCGCATTATGATGACGTCAGCCTGATCCCTCCAACCCGTAAGCATACCTTTGCTCCTGAAGTTGACCCGGCCAATTTAATAGATGATGAGGCTGAATTTGAAGCCTTAAGTGGCATTGATCGGACCTCGTCAACCTTCGAGGACAAAACAACCAAAGGAGAGGCGGGAAGGATAACCCGGAGTCATCAAGCCAGCCGGAGGAATGAGCCGCCAGATGTGTTATGAATTTTACAAAACAATGCTTAACTTACTTTAGACTCGGGGAGTCTTGTAATAGGATAGAAAAAACTCCTTAACTCTGTCATGCCTTCGCGCATGTTTTGTGGTGTTTAACAATGTCTCAAGCCGACAGCAATGTGCACTGCCGGTTTACTTGAATCATCCAAAAGCTTTCTGTTTTACTCTGCATAAAACAAAATTTTCCTTTGGCATCTCACCACATCCGGGGTTATGTAAGACAACGTTAATCCGGAATAGGAACCAAAACATCATAAGTATCAGTCGGTTTGAGGCGTACCTTACCGGCTTACTTGATCCCAAAAAAGCAGACAGTTATACTTAACTTCTGAAAATTGGCACATATAATGTTTACATGGCCCTTAGTATTATTTACTCTTATAAAATAAAGTAAACCTGATTTTCAAAGGCCTCTGATTCGAATAGGATCAGTAGAACCGTTCCAGAGGGGTTAAGCTAATATTCGGATACGATCATATAGCCCCCAATGGCTTTGGCGATGCCGATCAAATGGGTATCGGCGACTATGTTCTCTTTGGTTGAATCGACCTATGTTTGAACAGGAAGCCCCAAGTGACCATGAGAGTTGTCTAATGACGTTGATTCGAATACGATCCACGTCGGCCCAAAGAGGTTAAGCTATGATTCAAATATGATCAAGAAGCCCCCAAGTGGGTTGGGCGAAGGTGCCAATCAATTGGGTATCGACAGCTATGTTCTCTTTGGTTCGAATACGACCTATGTTTGAACAGGAAGCCTCCAAATGACCATGGCTTGATTCAGATATGATCATAAGCCGGACCAAAGGGAAATCCGGATTCAGATATGATCTGCTCCCTGTTAGTCATTTCCATCACCTGGTCAAGAAGACACATAAACCTTGTAGGATGGAAAAGAAAGAGGTCCTGCTTTATTGCTTTATATAATATATACATTGCTAAAAAAGAAAAGATAAGTATACTCTGAAAGCCAGCGGCTTAAGTATAGTAGGGCCGGAGATGCGCTATGTTCCACGGCCAGCGGTCTCCTCCTCCGACTTACGTGAGTCTTTGTGCTCTCGAACATCGATGAGGTAATATGACCCGTTGTTGAGATTCTTGCTGACCACGAAAGGTCCTTCCCAAGGAGGGGACAGCTTGTGCATATCAGTTTGATCCTGGATCAGCCGGAGCACCAAATCGCCTTCCTGGAAAGTTCCGCTTCTAACCCGGCGGCTGTGATAACGGCGCAGGTCTTGCTGGTAAATCGCCGAGCGGGCTATGGCCAAATCTCGCTCTTCATCCAACAAGTCAAGTGCATCCTGTCAAGCTTTTTTGTTATCAGCCTCAACGTAAGCCGCTACCCGGGGTGAATCATGCCGGATGTCACTTGGTAGAACCGCCTCTGCTCCGTACACCATGAAGAAAGGTGTATAACCAGTAGATCTGTTAGGCGTTGTGTTGATGCTCCATAGTACAGAAGGTAATTCCTCCACCCAACAACCCGGAGTTCGCTGTAAAGGAACTAAGAGCCGGGGTTTGATACCTTTCAAGATCTCTTGATTAGCTCTTTCTGCCTGACCATTAGATTGGGGGTGAGCGACAGTCGAAACATCAAGCCGAATGTGCTCTTGTTGACAGAACTCTTCCATGGCACCCTTGGAGAGATGAGTGCCATTATCGGTTATAATACCGCATGGAAAACCAAAACGAAAGATCACCTTTTGATGAACCGAACCGCCGTGGCTGCATCACACTTCTTGACCGACTCGCTTCAACCCACTTGGTGAATTTATCCACCGCCACCAACAGTGTGTGTCTTCTTATCTTTAGACCTTTTGAAAGGTCCAACCATATCAAGCCCCCATCGCAAACGGCCAAGTAATTGGAATAATCCTCAATTCTTGAGCGGCACATGAGCTTCGTCTTGAGAATTTCGACATCCGTCACATTTCTTTGACCAGATCCTCCGCATCAAGATGAGCCGTCAACCAATAAAACCATGACGAAAAGCCTTGGCTACAGAGACTTTGAACCGACATGATGACCGCAATCACCTTCATGAATCTCACGAAGTATCTCGACCCTCCGTAGGTGATACACAACGCTGAACGCCCAAAGGACGCTGCGGTGATGCAACTCGCCGTGAACAATCGTCATGGATTTGGACCGCCTGATGATTTGTCTTGCCAAGGTCCCATCCTCAGGCAACTCTCCCCGGGTCATATAGGCTAAGTATGGAACCGTCTAGTCCGGGATGGCATGGAGAGCCGCCACCAGCTGCGCCTCGGGTGCATCGCAAGCTCTTCCTCTGTAGGCACTTTCGTGAAGGGTTATGCAAAGCGTCAAGGAAAGTATTCGGTGGCACCGGCTTCTGGCTGAGACCCCAGCCGGCTTAAAGCATCAGCCGCCTCGTTCTTCCTTCGATCAATATGCTCTACTTGATAACCCTTGAAGTGCCCAGCCACCGTATCAACTTCACGACGATAAGCCGCCATAAGGGGATCCTTAGAATCCCACGTGCCTGACACCTGTTGAGCAACAAGGTCTGAATCGCCCAAGCATCTTACCCGGCTTAAATTCATCTCCTTGTCCATCCGGAGGCCATGGAGTAAGGCCTCATATTCAGCTGCATTGTTAGTGCGAGGAAACATAAGCGGAGCACATAACAAAATTTGTCACCTCGAGGGGAAGTTAAAACAACCGCAGCCCCCGAGCCTTCCAACTGCCTGGACCCATCAAAGTGAATAGTCCAATACGTGTTATCCGGCTTCTCCTCTGGTGCCTGCAACTCCGTCCAATCATTAATAAAGTCCACTAGTGCTTGAGACTTGATAGCTATGCGCGGCATATACTTCAAACCGTGAGGCCCAAGCTCGATGGCCCACTTGGCAACTCGTCCTGTGGCTTCCCTATTCTGGATGATGTCTCCCAAGGGGGCTGAACTTACCACAGTTATAGGATGACCCAGGAAGTACTGTTTTAGCTTCCGGCTCGCCATGAACACCCCATAAACCAGTTTACGCCAATGCGGATACCTTTGCTTGGACTCTATGAGCACCTCAGCGATGTAATAAATCGGCATTGAACCGGATGCTCCTTGCCAGTCTCCTTACGCTCCACCACAATAGCCACACTAACAGCACGTGAGTTAGCAGCAACATACAATAGCAATGGCTCTTTATCAATCGGGGCCGCGAGAAACGGCGGCTCAGCCAATTGTCTCTTTAAATCTTCAAAAGCAGCATCAGCAACCTCACTCCAGACAAAGGTGTCTGCTTTCTTCATCATCTGATACAACGGTAAAGCCTTCTCCCCTAGCCAGCTTATGAATCGGCTTAAAGCAGCAACACGACCCGCCAGTCGCTAAACATCATTGATGCACGCCGACTTAGCCAGAGAGGTAATCGCCTTGATATTCTCCAGGTTAGCTTCAATGCCCCTGTTTGAGACCAGGAATCCCAAAAGTTTGCCTGCAGGTACACCAAATACGCACTTGTCCGGGTTAAGCATCATCTTGTAGACCCGGAGATTATCAAAGGTTTCCTTTAAATCAAAGATCAAGGTTTCCTTCTCTCTGGACTTCACCACAATGTCATCCACCTAAGCATGAACATTGCGCCCAATCTGATTGTGGAGACAATTCTGCACACACCGGCCGATAAGTCGCTTTGGGCACTCTTGAGCCCAAACAGCATAGACACATAGCAGAAGGCTCCAAATGGAGTAATGAAAGCCGTCTTCTCCTGGTCCTTAACTGCCATCTTGATCTGATGATAACCAGAGTAAGCATCCAAAAAATTCAACCGCTTCGCAACCCGCAGCAGTGGCATCGATGATTTGATCAATGCGGGCAGAGCAAAGGATCGATCGGACAAGCTTTATTTAGGTCCGTGTAATCGACACATCCGCCAAGTGCCGCTTTTTCTTGAGCACAAGCACCGGGTTAGCCAACCACTACGGGTGAAAAACTTCCACGATGAACCCTGCCGCTAAGAGCCGAGCGACCTCCTCCCCTATAGCCTTTCGCCATTCCTCATTGAATCGCCGGAGAAACTGCCTGACCGGCTTATACCGTGGATCAATATTAAGAGTGTGCTCAGCGAGTTCTCTCGGGACACCCGGCATGTCATAAGGTTTCCATGCAAAGATGTCCCGGTTCTCATGGATGAACTCGACGAGCGCGCTTTCCTATTTGGGATCCAAATTGAATGCGATCTTTGAACTGCTTGGAAGAGTCACCGAGTGAAGTCAACCAGTTTTGTCTCGTGCCGACTTAAATTTCAAACCCAAGTCTTGCTCTGTGGTTGGCTTCTTCAAAGAGGTCATATCTGCCGGGTCAACATTAGTTTGATAAAACTTCAGCTCCTCTTCAGCACAAACGGATTCAGCATAAGCCGCATCTCCTTCCTCGCACTCCAAGGCCACCTTTCGACTCCCATGCACAGTGATGGTGCCCTTGTAACCCGAGATCTTGAGCTGCAAATAAACATAACACGGCCGTGCCATGAACTTGGCATAAGCCAGCCGTCCAAACAGAGCATGATATGGGCTTCTGATTTTGACTACCTCAAACGTCAGCTTCTTAGCCCTGGAATCGTATTCGTCTCCAAAAGCCACTTCCAGCTCAATCTTTCCAACAGGATACTGTGACACCCAAAATTTTAACCTCGTTTTGTTAATTAAAATCTTGCCAGGAAATTTAACTTTCTTTTTCTTGGGTTTTCTTGTTTTCAAAACCAATCTTTTCTTGGTTATCTTGGAGTTGTTCCCTAAGATGAAAACCTTTCGCTTATGATATTGGACTTGTTTACCCTCCCAAGAAAATCTTTTCTGTTATCAGAAGAATTAATTATATAATATTCTTCCTGGTCTTTATTTTCTTGAAAATGGTTTCCCATAGTCTTATGGTCCCTTTTGTACTACAACCCTTTTATAAATTCATTAAAAAATCCCACCAAAATTTGGAGATGTCATATGGAGTATTTGAACCACTTTTGTGCAAAGATATCTTCTGCCCAATGAATATTTTGGGCTCTACACCATATTTTCAAATCTAGTCTAGAGAGCATTTTTACACTAAAACCTATTCGAATATTTCTTTAAAACTTCTACCAAAATTTTGGGATGTCAACAGGAGTATATTAATCAACTTTGTGCAAAAACCTAATGATGTTCTTTGGAAAAACTGAGTGAATCATCCTCTTTTCCATTCTGGTCCAACTTGAGGTTTTGTACAGCAACCACCTTTTTAGTTGCTCCTTGATCCATGATTTCTTTTCCTACTGATAGTCCTCCTTGCCAAACACTTAAGTCCAGGAGTGAACCTATGGGATGATTCTAAGTGCTTGCAACAATGCCATTTGCTTTCTGTCCAGAATTGAAGTTTTGCAAAACTTGCACTATCAAGTTTGTGCTTTGGACAAACTAACCTTACCACTCTCTCTTTCATCTAAAGAGACCACACTCTGGAAGTTTTGGCCACTCCAAGAAATGCCTAGGTGCCCTTGGCATTTTGTCAAACACCTTATGGGCATGATCTGTTTTGACATCAGTTTTGTTTACTATGTGAACTTAATCCCCTGACCAGACCACCATGTCTAGTAGAGTTCTAGCTTCTCCTAACCTAGGTCTGCTGATTGCCAGCCTCACCCGAGACCTCTAACACGCCATGGCATTTCGTCGAGCACGTCCCGTGCGTGCTCTGGGTGCGAGCAGAGCACGCGTTTTGCACGTGCCGCCCCCGAGCCGACACGTCGCGCCCCTGGTTTGCCACCGCCCCGCGGAGCCACGCCACTCACTAACCTTCTCCCCGCAACGCGCCAAGCCGCCCTGGCAGCCTACAACATCGCCGTCAGAGTCTTGGCGGCACGCCGCCGGCGCAGCTGCTGCGTCTCGGCCAGGTCGGTGCCGCCCAAGTCGCCAGTGCTCGCCACCTGCCCCCTTGAACAGCGCAAGCTCATCCTCAAGCGTGTCCACTAGCGCTCGTCGCCGCCACGTCGCCCAAGCTACAGAAAGACGGTCGCCGGCGACCTTATCCGCGGCCGCCGCTGAACCGCCTCGACTCGCCTATTTAAGGAGGCCCCGAGCCCGTCGCACGCAGTAACCTCATGCCACCCCAATGGCGCTTCCCTAGCTCATAATCGACACAGGGAGGTCTCCGTCCCCATCTCCGGCAACTTCGCCGCCACAGCCCCGGCCATTCCGGCGCCACCAGGACCTCCCCCTCTCCATTCTCTCCACCAGAAGCTCTCTCTTCCTCCCGTGAACCCTTCCCCCTGCTCGATTTTGATCGGGAACCACCGCAGCCCCAAAACCACTTTGCCCGACGGCCACCGTCCGCCGCGAAGCTCGCCGCCGGCAGCTCCGTCCACCCCTGAGGCCAAAACGACCATCGGAGAAACCGTCTCGATCCCCTGAGCGCGCAGATGGCCTCCATCTTTCGAATGGTGCCGTCATTCACCGGCGAGCCTCACCGGAGCTCCGCCTCTGTTTCGGCCGGAGGAGGCAACGCGCGCGTGGACTAGTCAAACCTGACTACTGGGCCACCTGGACCCACTCGGTGACTCCCAGCGCCGTCCACGCTGGATAAGTGGAAGCGTACTTCCCGAATACGCTTTCGACGTGTACGTGTTTATTCGAATCGTTTTCTTTTTCTGTTTTAATTTAAATAACAGATTTAAATCAAACTTTGAAAGGTTGTAACATTTTAAATACAACTCCAAATGAGTTGATTCTTTTTCCTACCTCTTTCAAATATTGTCTAGTTTATTTTAAGATTTATTTCAAAAAAATTCAGACAACTTTTGGGTTCTGTTTTGAAACTATTTATTGATTCAAAAATATTTTTAATAGGATTTTGGAGAGAGGAGAGAAAATTTTCAAAAGTTTTGGAGAGCACCTCACCCCTCCACAACCTGAATGCAAGCATTCTGAACCCCGGCATAATACTTTTGGTGTGTTAGCCGACACGTTTATAACAACACCTCTTTTCGAAGAGCTCGTTATTTCATGTGATATGATCTTTTGCATGAATGCATATTAGTGATCTCCCTGTTGTTGGAAATGAATATACTTGTGAGGGTAACCATTCTCATGTACCTTGCATGCATGCCGGAAAGGAATCCGGGAAAGCCCCTGCCTTGGGTAGGCGTGAGCTTGTCGCCGGTCCCCGTCGAGACGGTTATGTACGGTATGGCGTGGCAAGGTACTATGAATGTTGATCCCGTTTGTTGATATACATTTGTGATACATGTCATGCAGGGAATTTATAAACCTCCTGAGTCGACCGTAGATCGAGTCTTGTTCTAGTAACCCCCCATACTTGTTTCGTACTACCACTCATCTGTACAACAAGTAGGGTACGGTTCAGTAAGTCATTAACCCCTGGTACGGGGGCATGGGTGTTTCCGGTTGAGACCGAGAGGGGAGGCCACCCCTTAGATGGCGCGATATAAATTTGATCCCATGCTACGCGAGGTTGTAGCCTCCCCACTTAGAGTTTTGCTTGATAGGTGTCATGGGTGATTCCACACACGGGTAAGTTAAGCTGGTGTGTGCAAGTCAGGTGTGTTTTTAATTAAAAGGCCGTAGACGGAATTAGTCCCGATGGACTAAAGAAATCCGTTACTCGTGGGTAAAGAGTACACCCTCTGCAGAGATTAAACCTATTCGGATAGCCGTGTCCTTAGTTAAGGATTTCAGTCTGGGATGGGTCAGGTGTCGGTCTTAGTGTTGGTCTTCGGAGGAGAATCTGTTAAAGCAGAACAGGGATCGCGACTTGAGACTTGTAATGATTATGATTATTACTTTGTTATGGACTAACCCGTTACATTGTTTGAATTATCGAGTATCCCTGGGATGGTTCTACCTCCTGGATATTCACTGTGTTTATTTTTAAGCCCTTTATGTGGTGTCGCTCAGACGCCCGACTGTGGCATTCATTTTTTAAGCCCTTTATGTTGTGTCACTCAGACGCCCGACTATGGCATTCATTTTTAAGCCCTTTATGTGGTGTCGCTAAGATGCCCGATTGTGGCATTTATTTTAAAGCCCTTTACGTGGTGTCGCTCAGACGCCCGACTGTGGCATTGATTTTAAAGCCCTTTATGTGGTGTCGCTAAGACGCCCGACTGTGACATTTATTTTTAAGCCCTTTATGTGGTGTCGCTAAGACGCCCGACTGTGGCATGCTTGTTAATTATAGTTTATAACTTTTAAACACTACTATGTTATTGCACCTCCATAAGTAACTTGCTTGCATGCATCGGAGCTTTTACTATTTTTGTGACTAACATCATGATCATAAATATTTCAGTACGTACTTACTATTGTTATATTATTCCTGTGTTCATAATGTTTGCGAGTACATTCAAAGTACTCACTGGCTTGTCCCTGGCTATTGTCTTGGCCAGATTTCTTGCATGGAGAGGAGCGTCGCGATGACAGCCCCGGAACCTAAGCAACGGTGATAGCAGCCTCGCGAAGATAGGAGTTAACCTGGTCAGATGTTCCTGTGGGAAATGGAGTCCCATAGACCCTGATGATCCACAACCCGCTTCCGCCGTCGACCACTAGAAACCATTTGTTGTACTCACAGACCAGATGGTCTTGTACCACATATTTTGTACTTTGCTTGGATTTTTTTGTATCAAGTTGGTGCTTCATCAGCTAACAGTAATCCTGGGGCTGGTGAGCACGACGGCCATTTTTCTGGAATTTATTACCCGGAAAACCGGTCGCCACAGACTTGGTATCAGAGCCAGGCTGACCATTGGCTAATCCTATCTTAGCCGGGTCAATAAACTTAGGCAAACCAACCCACCAGACCATTACCGAGCCCCAGCCAAGCTTCGCGTGCAAGATAACCACACAGTGACCCGACATCTTTTGGCAGTCGGTGCGCAACCTACCCACCTAGCCCGGCCGATTTCACAAGACCAAAGGACCAGCACCCAAGGTGTCTTATTCGCAAGCATGTGAAGGAAGACTTCGTCCCCTTTTTCTATAAAGAGGGCACGTTAGCCCCAACCCAACCCAGCACAGCCTCTACCCCAAACCGAGCCACAATGCCTAGCCCCGTCGTGCACAATGAGACCACAACAACCAACCTTGGAGGCTTTGTGACCATACTCGCAAACCTCACCCGTCGTGCCTATGCGTTAGAAGAGCCACCAGAATATGTTGTGTACCAAGGACCCATGAGCGGTGAGAGCCGTCAATGGGGCCATCAGACACATTTACGGTAGAGGTCTAGCGCTTGGCGCCTTCTGAGTTCACCGGAAGGACAACTTCCTTTGAGCCACAAGCCATCCAACTAGCTGCTCGAGAGGCTATAGTTCATCTCAGGCACCTGTCGCCCAGAGTTAACTGTCGCTCGTTCCACTACTACCCCAGGCGTGAAGGGTATGGTAGACCACCCCAAGTTGCCAACGGAGATCACGAGACGGGTCCTGCATTGTTGCACCTAGTGCGTTATGTAGGTGCACTAGAGGAACTGTTCGATCAAATCACCATCGATCTGATCGCAGCTCGTGGAGAGCTGGTTCGTCGAGCCCTGGCGAGAGAAGAGAACGAGCCCAACGCCGACAACCCAGTCGTGCTGTTCGGACACCCGATCGAGACCCTGAGGTCAGCCCCAGCCGTCGACCAAGGTGCTTTGATGACCCTGAAGTGCTTCGTCGCCTTTTGGGAGCACACTCCAATGGGGTTGTGGTCAACAATCCCCGCGATGGTCATCATAACTACCCCGAGCCTGCAGCCCCTCAACCCTCTCCAGCTAATTCCGATGGTGATACCCGTGGAGAAGCCTCGACATCCACAAGGCATGCCCTCTTGGATGTAAACGAGGTAGACTAAGTCACCCAAGTGGTGTCAAGTCCCAATGTATCCTCGCCTTGTAATCGTGAGACCTTGTAATAGACGCAGCCTGTCTTCGTTCCTCTGTTTTAAATAGTGGCCTTGCATGGATATATTAGCATGTAGCGTGATTTTTCTATCCCAGGCACAGCTACCAAAAAAACCACCCTGACAAACCCCACAGTGATACGTCACTTTGGTGAGATATGTATCTGTGGCTTTGACCCCGACCCTCGGAGCCGAGCTGGCAAATTCATTACCTTTCACCACGGTAAAATGACCCAACTCCAGTGCTATATAAAGACCGCCGCATGACCTTGCCAAGCATCCCTCGCCTTGTGCACCCTCCTCACAACCATTTCTTGCCATGCCGAGCCCTAGTATTTATCTAAGAACTCCAGATGCAACCCCAGGTAGTTTTGTCAAAATATTGTGGGATTTTACCTGCAGTACCATGGGCGCTACCCAGCCACCCCAAAGATTTAACTGTTCAAATCAAGGATCACCCCGTCCACCTCGAGATACTGGGCACCAGTACACATCCCTCCTGTAAACCCAAACCAAGACCCAACGGAGGTCTCCTTCGTGGGGAAATCTATGCCGACCCCACATATGGCCATAGAAGCTGCGGCATATGAAGCACTTGCTCGCCTTCGATTCGCGGTACCCTATGCCAGCGAACGAGGGTATTATTACTTTCCGAGCCGTGCAGCACCCGGAGGAGTAACATCTTTTCCCGGTGGACGAATTGAGAGAGACCCAGTCCTGGCCAACCTCGTCCAGTACGTCATCGCCCAAGAGCGTTTAACCCAACGCGTGATGGCTTATCTCCACAGTCTCGCGGATTTAAATCCTCCGATCGCCATCGGCAGATCACTGAGGCCCGACCAGGAGAGGCACATTCATCGTCTGGTCAATCCAGTTTCCCCGATAGAAGAAGAGTGTATCCCGATGCAGAAGGCGTTTCTCGGGACCCCGTCCAGTTACCGTTTTCAGTTTAGACGTCGCCGCTGTATTTATTGCTGCAACATTTATTTGTGTGTTGTAACTTATGCGTGGTACCCCGAGTTTGTGCGGCAAGTAAATTATTTAGTAGCTATTAATGTGAGTAGTTCTGTTGCAGTTTGACTCTAATGTATTACTGTGTTCTCTCGCGAGAAAACCTGGAGTGAGATTTCTTTCCCTGATTGATGCATCATACATCTCCTCACAACATGGATTATTTTTCCGCAGCACCATGGCAGTAGACTCACAACCACAACTACTCGATCACACGCACACTGCTTGCAAGAATTTTGCAACGGTGTTACATCTAACTGAGCACCTCCCGACAACAGTCAGCGCCCCGACACACCCCACCTACTCCTCGTGATCACCACCACCGCAGAGAGCCAACACCCGAAAGCAGGCATCGCGACGATCATCGAGGATCATCGCAAGACAGGAGCACGGAGAGCCCCAGCACCGCTGCCAGCCCTCCGCACAACAGGATTACGTACCAGTCCGGCACCACCGCCGCCATTAGAGCCTCGCCTCGAGCTTCGGCAATCGGAAACAGAGGAGAAGGAAGGAGGAGGAGAAGCGAGGCGGCCAGAGGAAAAGAGAAGAACACCTCGGCCGTTTTATAGCTCGAGCTCGGTGTACGGTGGGCGAGGTCCACCAGCGCGGCTCGTCGCCCAATCGCCGGTGTTCGGAGGCGAATCCTCGAGCAGTGCCGACAGCGCGCTGGCCCGCGAAGTGAGTGCACGCTGCAACGACTGCTAGCATGCCACGCACTACCGCAGTACGGCCTAGATACCCTACGCGCTAGGCGTCACCGGTGGAGAAAGCGCGGGAACGCACGCGGGAGAGAGGAAGAAGAAAGAGCCGGAGGAAGAAGAAGAGGTCGACAGGTGGGCCGGGTCCACATTGCCAGCCAGAGAGAGCTTCGTACTGGGTGCGACCAGCGTATTTTGAGATTTAGAATTTATTCTAAATCCAGCGTAGAAATCTCGTTTTGCTCCTAACCATAGATTTTTCCACGCAGCGCCAAGTGTCCCCACACTGTATTTTTGCACCACTTATTGCCCTCTCATTGTAGCCGCTTTTGTTTTGATGCAAATTTTGCTATAAATATAACTCTTAGCAAATCTGGAGGACGAGATTTTCCTTAAGGGGGGGGGGGGGGGTAGTGTTGTGACACCCAAAATTTTAACCTGGTTTTGTTAATTAAAATCTTGCCAGGAAATTTAACTTTCTTTTTCTTGGGTTTTCTTGTTTTCAAAACCATTCTTTTCTTGGTTATGTTGGAGTTGTTCCCTAAGTTGAAAACCTTTCACTTATGATATTGGACTTGTTTACCCTCCCAAGAAAATCTTATCTGTTATCAAAAGAATTAATTATATAATATTCTTCCTGATCTTTATTTTCTTGAAAATGGTTTCCCATAGTCTTATGGTCCCTTTTGTACTACAACCCTTTTATAAATTCATTCAAAAATCCCACTAAAATTTGGAGATGTCATATGGAGTATTTGAACCACTTTTCTGCAAAGATATCTTCTGCCCAATGAATATTTTGGGCTCTACACTATATTTTCAAATCTGGTCCAGAGAGCATTTTTACACTACAACTTATTCAAATATTTCTTTAAAACTTCTACCAAATTTTTGGGATGTCAACAGGAGTATATTAATCAACTTTGTGCAAAAACCTAATGATGTTCTTTGGAAAAACTGAGTGAACCATCCTCTTTTCCATTCTGGTCCAACTTGAGGTTTTGTACAGCAACCACCTTTTTAGTTGCTCCTTGATCCATGATTTCTTTTCCTACTGATAGTCCTCCTTGCAAAACCCTTAAGTCCAGGAGAATGGACCTATGGGATGATTCTAAGTGCTTGCAACAATGCCATTTGCTTTCTGTCCAGAATTGAAGTTTTGCAAAACTTGCACTAGCAAGTTTGTGCTTTGGACAAACTAACCTTACCACTCTCTCTTTCATCTAAAGAGACCACACTCTGGAAGTTTTGGCCACTCCAAGAAATGCCTAGGTGCCCTTGGCATTTTGTCAAACACCTTATGGGCATGATCTGTTTTGACATCAGTTTTGTTTACTATGTGAACTTAATCCCCTGACCAGACCACCATGTCTAGTAGACTTCTAGCTTCTCCTAACCTAGGTCTGCTGATTGCCAGCCTCACCCGAGACCTCTAACACGCCATGGCATTTCGTCGAGCATGTCCCGTGCGTGCTCTTTGCTTGAAAGCAGAGCATCGCGTTTGCACGTCTTGGCGCCCGAGCCGACACATCGCGCCCCTGGTTTGCCACCGCCCTGCGGAGCCACGCCACTCACTAACCTTCTCCCCGCAACGCGCCAAGCCACCCTGGCAGCCTATAGCACCGCCAAGCCGCCCTCGGCCAGGTCGGTGCCGCCCAAGTCGCCAGCGCTCGCCACCTGCCCCCTTGAACAGCGCAAGCTCATCCTCAAGTGTGTCCACTAGCACTCGTCGCCGCCACGTCGCCCAAGCTACAGAAAGACGGTTGCCGGTGACCTTATCCGTGGCCACCGCTGAACCGCCTCGACTCGCCTATTTAAGGAGGCCCCGAGCCCGTCCCCGCACGCAGGCAACCTCATGCCACCCCATTGGCGCTTCCCTAGCTCGCAATCGAACCGGGGAGGTCTCCGTCCCCATCTCCGGCAAACTTCTGTCGCCGCCACAGCCCTGGCCATTCTGGCGCCACCAGGACCTCCCCCTCTCCATTCTCTCCACCAGAAGCTCTTTCTTCCTCCCGTGAACCCTTCCCCCTGCTCGATTTTGATCGGGAACCACCCCAGCCCCAAAACCACTTTGCCCGACGACCACCGTCTGCCGCGAAGCTCGTCGCCGGCAGCTCCGTCCACCCCTGAGGCCAAAACCACCACCGGAGTGACCGTCTTGATCCCCTGAGCCCGCAGATGGCCTCTGTTTTCCGAACGGTGCCATCATTCACCGGCGAGCCTCGCCGGAGCTCCGCCTCTGTTTCGGCCGGAGGAGGCAACGCACGCGTGGACTAGTCAAACCTGACTAGTGGGCCACCTGGACCCACTGTCAGTGACTCCCCGCGCTGTCCATGCTGGATAAGTGGAAGCGTACTTCCCGAATACGCTTTCGACGTGTACGTGTTTATTCGAATAGTTTTCTTTTTCTGTTTTAATTGAAATAACAGATTTTGATCAAACTTTGAAAGGCTGTAACTTTTTAAATACAACTCCAAATGAGTTGATTCTTGTTCCTACCTATTTAAAATATTGTCTAGTTTATTTTAAGATTTATTTCAAAAAAAATCAGACAAATTTTTGGTTCTGTTTTGAAACTATTTATTGATTCAAAAAAAAATTTAATAGGATTTTGGAGAGAGAAGAGAAAATTTTCAAAAGTTTTGGAGAGCACCTCACCCCTCCACAACCTGAAGGCAAGCATTCTGAACCCCGGCATAATACTTTTGGTGTGTTAGCCGACACATTTATAACACCACCTCTTTTCGAAGAGCTCGTTATTTCATGTGATATGATCTTTTGCATGAATGCATATTAGTGATCTCCCTGTTGTTGGAAATGAATATACTTGTGACGGTAACCATTCTCATGTACCTTGCATGCATGCCGGAAAGGAATCCGGGAAAGCCCCTGCCTTGGGTCGCCGGTCCCCGTCGAGACGGTTATGTCTGGTATGGCATGTCAAGGTATAATGAATGTTGATCCCGTCTGTTGATATACATTTGTGATACATGTCATGCAGGGAATTTATAAACCTCCTGAGTCGACCGTAGATCGAGTCTTGTTCCAGTAACCCCCCATACTTGTTTCGTACTACCACTCGTCTCTACAACAAATAGGGTCCAGTTCAGTAAGTCGTTAACCCCTTTCGAGCACACACCGTACAGAGAGGCCATGGTGGAAGATATCGGTTGAAGCCGATAGGCATACCACCTGGTCCGGGGGCATGGGTGTTTCCGGTTGAGACCGAGAGGAGAGGCCACCCCTTAGAGCGCGCGATATAAATTTGATCCCATGCTACGCGAGATTGTAGCCTCCCCACTTAGAGTTTTGCTTGACAGGTGTCATGGGTGATTCCAGACACGGGTAAGTTAAGCTGGTGTGTGCAAGTCAGGTGTGTTTTCAATTAAAAGGCCGTAGATGGAATTAGTCCCGATGGACTAAAGAAATACGTTACTCGTGGGTAAAGGGTACACCCTTTGCAGAGATTAAACCTATTCGGATAGCCGTGTCCTTAGTTAAGGATTTCAGTCTAGGATGGGTCAGGTGTCGGTCTTAGTGTCGGTCTTCGGAGGAGAAACTTTTAAAGCAGAACGGGGATCGCGACTTGAGACTTGTAATGATTATGATTATTACTTTGTTATGGACTAACCCATTACATTGTTTGAATTATCGAGTATCCCTGGGATGGTTCTACCTCCTGGATATTCACTGTCTTTATTTTTAAGCCCTTTATGTGGTGTCGCTCAGACGCCCGACTGTGGCATTCAAATTTTTAAGCCCTTTATGTGGTGTCGCTCAGACGCCCGACTGTGGCATTCATTTTTAAGCACTTTATGTGGTGTCGCTAAGACGCCCGACTGTGGCATTTATTTTAAAGCCCTTTACATGGTGTCGCTCAGACGCCCGACTGTGGCATTGATTTTAAAGCCCTTTATGTGGTGTCCCTAAGACGCCCGACTGTGGCATTTATTTTTAAGCCCTTTATGTGGTGTCGCTGAGACGCCCGACTGTGGCATGCTTGTAAATTATAGTTTATAATTTTTAAACACTACTATGTTATTGCACCTCCATACGTAACTTGCTTGCATGCATCGGAGCTTTTACTATTTTTGTGACTAACGTCATGATCATAAATATTTCAGTACGTACTTACCATTGTTATATTATTCCTGTGTTCATAATGTTTGCGAGTACATTCAAAGTACTCACTGGCTTGTCCCTGGCTATTGTATTGGCCAGATTTCTTGCATGGAGAGGAGCGTCGCGATGACAGCCCCGGAACCTAAGCAACGGTGATAGCAGCCTCGCGAAGATAGGAGTTAACCTGGTCAGCTGTTCCTGTGGGAAATGGAGTCCCATAGACCCTGATGATCCACAACCCGCTTCCGCCATCGACCACTAGAAACCATTTGTTGTACTCACAGACCAGATGGTCTTGTACCACATATTTTGTACTTTGCTTGGATTTTTTTGTATCAAGTTGGTGCTTCATCAGCTAACAGTAATCCTGGGGCTGGTGAGCACGACGGCCATTTTTCTGGAATTTATTACCCGGAAAACCGGTCGCCACAGATACGCTGACTTACCGGGTACCACCCCATGGAAAACAGTGTTGGACGTCCTCAAGTCCTTATCAGTCAGACCCATACGGCGAAAGGTCTCATAATAGAGAATATTAATGCTGCTTCCGCAGTCCATGAGCACCTTAATGAATTTATATCCACCAGCCCGAGGGGCCACCACCAAACTAAGCGACCGGGTTATCAACCCGGGGTGATCTTCTCTACTCCAAATGATAGGCTGTTCTGACCACCTTAGATAACGGGGAACCGCCGGTTCAACCGAATTCACAACCCTTTTATGAACCTTCTGGTCACGTCTACACAAGTTAGTGGTAAACACATGGTATTTCCCATCGTTTAACTGTTTTGGATGGCTCTGATAACCTGACTGCTGCTGCTGCTGTCCTCCTTGACCGGACTGCTGCTGATTATAGCCACCTTGACCACCTTGAAAACCGGAACTTGAGCCGCCACCCGGGCCATGGAAACCACCTGCTCCTGAACCGCCGCCTGACCCGTGATTGCCATCAAACATGTTTGAATTCTTGAAAGCCTTCATGATCGCGCAGTCCTTCCATAAGTGGGTGGCAGGATTTCCTCGAGTACCGTGTCTTGGACATGGCTCATTCAGAAGCTGCTCAAGATATGGACCTAAGCCACCAGATCGAGGAGGCCCTCTCCCCTTGCGCTTCTTGTTATTACCTTGAGCATTAGCATTAGCCACAAACACCGGGTTACCGTCCGGCTTACGCTTGTTACCACCTTGACTTGCTTGTTCTTGCTGACCCTTTCCGTTGCCGTTCTTCTTTCCCTTCCCTGTCTTTTCCTCCTCAGACACGGGATCTTCAGTAGTATCAGAATCGGCATATTTAACCAAAGCCGCCATCAGCGTACCCATGTCATTGCAATCACGCTTAAGGCGCCCCGCTTCTGCCGTGACACAAACGACAATTACGATGGAGCATAAGTACCGCAGAGACGGCATCCATCTTATTAAATGAATGTATTATTTCTTTGACCCGGCGCACCCAATGAGTTGTGGACTCACCCTCCTCCTGCTTACAATTGGTCAAGTCCACAATGGACATAGATTGCTTGCAAGTATCCTTAAAGTTCTGGATAAACCGGGCCTTTAACTCGGCCCATGAATTGATGGAATTGGGAGGCAAGCTTTTCAACCAAGTTCGTGCCGTTCCATCTAACATCATGGTGAAATACTTAGCCATTGCCGCGTCGCTGACTTCCAATAATTCCATGGCCATCTCGTAACTTTCAATCCATGCCCCTGGTTGTAATTCGGCCGTATAATTCGGCACCTTTCGAGGACCCTTGAAATCCTTGGGCAGACGCACATCTCGAAGAGCCGGCACCAGACAAGGGACACCGCCGGTTCTAGTGGCCACCCCGGCTCCAACAGAAGTCATTGGATATTCTGGGAAACCATCATACGCCGTCTGCTGAGCCGCTAATTGAGCCGCCCGTTCATCCTCCTGACGCAATCGATCCTGCACCAGGTTATAGCCGCTGGGTTGGTTGCGACGCTGGGCATTACTTGATAAAGCCTCTGACTCCATGTGTCTGCTGTAACTCGGGCTCCGGTTTGGTCGAGGTGCTACCCAAGGCTGAGGAGTGGACTGAATCATGTCCCTTTGTAAGAATAGGCCTCTTCTTTGTGCAAAGGCCGTCTCAAGAAACTCCTAACCCTCCGGTTTCCACCGCCCGTCGGTCGTCACCATCCTTTGGAAGAGCCGCCCGGTCGCCGACGCTGCTATCGAGTTCTCCATGGCGTTGGAAAAGTGGCCCGGAGGTGTTGGTATGTATCGTATGGGCCATGCTCCCGTGAAGAGGTGCCATCTCTCGAGGCTGAACCGGCCCTCCTGCTCCGGGTGTCATAAATTCATTGGATTCGGGCGGATTGCTAGGACTAGCTCCGGGTGTCGTGAAAAGATTCTGAAGGTCGTAAGCCGGAGGTAGACGGGACTGGGTTTTCTGATGTCTCCCTCTCATCACCTCATTGGATGCATTCAGATTCATGTTAAGCTGGAAAGCCTCTGACTAGAGTCACTGCGCCCGTGCATCTAAAGCCGCCCGCTCCGCAGCTAGCCTGGTGTCCTCAGCCGCCAAGGCCTCCTTGGCCTGGGCTATCTCCTCACGCACCTTTGCAACCTCTGCGTTATGCTCATCTGGATTTGCAGGAATGACCATGGAGGTTAACAAGGCCGTCAACTTGTCCATAAGATCTATCAGCACCTGAGCCGGCGGGCGCGCGGGGCCTCCTGCCCCGGCCGCTCCTAACCCGGATGTTATTGCTGTCGCAGCCGTCGAGTTTTGGCCGGGTTGGGTACCATCCATAAAGACTCCTGCCCATCTTGGCGGCTCATAGCAATCCGGAACGCTAGAGCCATCAGAACAACCCCCTAGCATGCCTTCTTGGACCTGATACAGAGAATCTGTTGAGCCGGAGGATGAATCATCATCTGATGGGACGGCCGTCTCTTCGCCATCTTTAGATCCTTCCGAAAGTGCCTCTCCATGAACGCAGCCCATAAAGGCACGCTTCATCATAGGTTGAATCTGAGCGGGTCTCGCACGCTGAGCCGTCTCAATGAGGTCGGTACAGCTGTCCGGCTCTGGGCCCGGCTCACCAATCCGGCTGATGAAAACATGAATTCTGCCAAAGGGGACCCGGTACCCGTACTCAATTGAGTCGGCGTCGGGGCCCCAGCCTTCGTTGTCGATGTAGATCTTGCCACGACGACTCTTGGTCATCCAGCCCACTGCGTATCCCTTGAGCCCTTCGAAGCTGCCCTTCAAGAACTCAAATCCATCGTGCGCCAGCCCCATGGTGGGCGCCAACTGTCGTGGAATTGTCACGGCAGATGTCCTCTTGCAAGGACTTAATCGTGGAGCCATCGCAACTAGGAAGCTTAAAGGGGTTAATCGGGACAAAGGACACAAGAGGGTTTATACTAGTTCGGCTCCTTACGGTGAAGGTAAGCCTACGTCTAGTTGGGTTGGTATTGCTTGAAGTTTCGATGACCAGGGAGCGAGATACGCTATGCCCGGTTCTCGAAGTGTTCTTTTCCTGCCCTAAGCCGCTGCCGGGTCATCCCCTTATATACACGAGTTGACGCCCTGCGGCTTACAGAATCCCGGCCGGCTCATAAACAGTGTCCGGCTCGGTGACTAGTCAAGTCTACCCTATGATACAAGTCATGCCATTATGGCGGTTTACTATAACGGGCCTTAAGTCGCCTGTGGGCCTTAGGCTCCTTGTTGAGTCGCCATCTTCATGCTTGGACCTGGGCTTCTGTTTGGTAACTATTTACGTAACCCGACCCCTCCTGGGCGGCTTACACAAATAGTTATATACCCAACATGTTCCGAGGCCATGTCTGTACATGCTAGGCTCCTCAAGTCAACCTAAGTGTATTGCGTGTGTAAATCTGGCTTACACCCATTGTATTCAAACATTAGAATCTATCACACCCGATCATCACGTGGTGCTTCGAAACAACGAACCTTCGCAACGTGATTGCACAGTTAGGGGAACACTTTCTTGAAATTATTGCGAGGATCATCTTATTTAAGCTACCGTCATTCTAAGCAAATAAGATGTAAAACATGATAAACATCACATGCAATCAAATAGTGACATGATATGGCCAATATCATTTTGCTCCTTTTGATCTCCATCTTCGGGGCGCCACGATCATCATTGTCACCGGCATGACACCATGATCTCCATCATCGTGTCTTCATGAAGTTGTCTCGCCAACTATTACTTATACCATTATGGCTAATGGTTTAGCAATAAAGTAAAGTAATTACATGGTGTTACTCATGACACACAGGTCATTCAATAAATTAAGACAACTCCTACAGCTCCTGCCAGTTGTCATACTCATCGACATGCAAGTCGTGATTCCTATTACAAGAACATGATCAATCTCATACATCACATATATCATTCATCACATTCTTGTGGCCATATCACATCACACGACATATGCTGCGAAAACAAGTTAGACGTCCTCTAATTGTTGTTGCAAGTTTTTACGTGCCTGTTGTAGGATATTTCTTTCCTACGCCAAAACCACAACGTGATATGCCAATTACTATTTACCCTTCATAAGGACCCTTTTCATCGAATCCGATTCGACTAAAGTGGGAGAGACAGACACCCGCTAGCCACCTTATGCAACTAGTGCATGTCAGTCGGTGGAACCTGTCTCACGTAAGTGTACGTGTAAGGTCGGTCCGGGCCGCTTCATCCCACGATGCCGCCGAATCAACATAAGACTAGTAACGGCAAGTAAATTGAAAAAATCGACGCCCACAACAACTTGTGTTCTACTCGTGCATAGAAACTACGCATAGACCTAGCTCTGATACCACTGTTGGGGAACGTAGCAGAAATTCAAAATTTTCTACGCATCACCAAGATCAATCTATGGAGAGACTAGCAACAAGAGAGAGGGGAGTGCATCTTCATACCCTTGAAGATCGCGATGCGGAAGCGTTACAAGAACGTGGTTGGTGGAATCGTACACACAGCGATTCACATCGCGGTCGATTCCGATCTAAGCGCCGAATGGACGGCGCCTCCACGTTCAACACACGTACAGCCCGGGGATGTCTCCTCCTTCTTGATCCAGCAATGGGAGAGGAGAAGTTGAGGGAAATCTCCAGCAGCGCGACGGCGTGGTGGCAATGGAGCTCGTGGTTCTCCGGCAGTGCTTCGCCAAGCACTACGGAGGAGGAGGAGGTGTTGGAGGAGGGAGGGGGCTGCGCCAGGGAAGGGGTGGGGCTGCCCTCCCACCCCTCCACTATATATAGGGGCAAGGGGAGAGGGAGGCGCCTAGGGTTCCCCTAGGGGCGGGCGGCTAGCAGATTGGATCTCCTGGGAAAATCCTAGGGAGACTTGCCCTCCAAGCCAAACAGGTGGAGGATTGCCTCCCAAGCCAGGTGGAGGCGCCCACCTCCCCAAATAATGTGGGAAAGGGTGTGGGGCGCACCACCCCTTAGTGGGCTGGTTTGCCCCTTCCCCTTTTGCCCATGAGGCCCTCCAACACTTGCCAGGGCTCCCGAAACACCTTTTGGTCATGCTGGCCATAGCCTGGTACCCCCAGAACACTTCCGGACTCCAATACTCTTCGTCCAATATATCAATCTTCACCGCAGAACCATTCCGGAACTCCTCGTGACGTCCGGGATCTCATCCGGGACTCCGAACTACCTTCGGTAACCACATACTATTTTCCCTAACAAATCTAGTGTCACCGAACCTTAAGTGTGTAGACCCTACGGGTTCGGGAACCATGCAAACATGACCGAGACACCTCTCCGGCCAATAACCAACAGCGGCACTGGATACCCATGTTGGCTCCCACATGTTCCACGATGATCTCATCGGATGAACCATGATGTTGAGGATTCAAGCAATCCCGTATACAATTCCCTTTGTCAATCGGTACGTTACTTGCCCGAGATTCGATCGTCGGTATCCCAATACCTCGTTCAATCTCATTACCGGCAAGTCACTTTACTCGTTCCGTAATGCATGATCCCGTGACTAACTACTTAGTCACATTGAGCTCATTATGATGATGCAATACCGAGTGGGCCTAGAGATACCTCTCCGTCATACGGAGTGACAAATCCCAGTCTCGATTCGTGCCAACCCAACAGACACTTTCGGAGATACCTATAGTGCACCTTTATAGCCACCCGATTCACGTTGTGACGTTTGGTTCACCCAAAGCATTCCTACGGTATCCGGAGTTGCACAATCTCATTGTCTAAGGAAATGATACTTGACATTAGAAAAGCTTTAGCAAACGAACTACGATCTTGTGCTATGCTTAGTATTGGGTCTTGTCCATCACATCATTCTCCTAATGATGTGATCCCATTATCAATGACATCCAATGTCCATGGTCGTGAAACCATAACCATCTATTGATCAACGAGCTAGTCAACTAGAGGCTCACTAGGGACATGTTGTGGTCTATGTATTCACACATGTATTACGGTTTCCAGTTAATACAATTATAGCATGAACAATAGACAATTATCATGAACAAAGAAATATAATAGTAACCATTTTATTATTGCCTCTAGGGCATATTTCCAACACGCACATGCACACATCCGGCCCTTTCTCTTCATTATCTTGATACAGTTAGTTGTACTCACTACAAAAAAAGACACATCCGTGACATTTTGGGTCAAACGAAAATCTTTTCTGTCATACTTATGACACTTCTATGACGATAATTGTGACAAAACCCGGTATCATCATAGATGTGGTGGGGTCCTACTTCTATGACAAAAAATCATGACAGAAAATGGGCTTTTTGTCTTGGGCGGGCCGGAGATGCAGCTGCATGACATTCTTTGGGCCATCTGAGGGAGTCCTGGATTAGGGGGTCTCCGGACAGCCGGACTATATCCTTTGGCCGGACTATTGGATCGTGAAGATACAAGATTGAAGACTTCATCCCGTGTCCGGATGGGACTCTCCTTGGCGTGGAAGGCAAGCTTGGCAATACAGATATGTAGATCTCCTCCCATTGAAACCGACTCTGTGTAACCCTAGCCCCCTCTGGTGTCTATATAAACCAGAGGGGTTAGTCCGTAGGACAACAACAATCATACCATAGGCCAGCTTCTAGGGTTTAGCCTCTACGATCTCGTGGTAGATCAACTCTTGTAATACTCATATCATCAAGATCAATCAAGCAGGAAGTAGGGTATTACCTCCATCGAGAGGGCCCGAACTTGGGTAAACATTGTGTCCCCCGTCTCCTGTTACCATCCGCCTTAGACACACCGTTCGGGACCCCCTACCCGAGATCCACCGGTTTTGACACCGACATTGGTGCTTTCATTGAGAGTTCCACTGTGCCGTCACGATAAGGAAGGATGGCTCGCCTCGTTGTCAGGGACAACATCACCTCTGGGGGAGTCCTGGCTTTAGGCCAAACCCTCTGACTAGGCGGCTTCGTCATGACCGCCTGTTCGGCCGCTGCGCCGACGGTGACTTCTCGGGTCATCGAAAATAGCCTTCACATCAGCTCGGAGTTTACCGAGCGGATGAACCCAATGGAGCTCTCCTCCTTGAACGAGCTCTTGGATCGCATCGCCGCTTTGGGAGTCGCTATGGACTATGATCGGATTGGGCTTAAACCCGACCAAAGGGAGATTAACACTCCGTCGGTCACCCATCAGATAGCGGTTGTGGAAGAGCAATATGGTGATTCTTCCTCCATATTGAGGACAAGCTATCTACATATTCCCGAGCTCTCCGAGCCGGATACCCGTCTACGGGAGGACATCGCCCAAACCCTGAACCTAGAATCAGGCAGCGGGTCGGACCTGTTGGGCAACATCCCGGAGCCCGAACTTCCTAGATCGGAAACTCCTCTGCCCCTGGGTCCCAGATCGGGTCAAGGTTCGAACTTAAATCCACCCACCCACCTAGATACAAACGATCTTTCCCACATTAGGCAAGAGCCCCAGGAAACAGTACATCACTATTGGGCCAGATTCCTCCTTGTAATGAACAAGGTCAAGGACTGTCGCGAGGAAGACGCAATTTCATTATTTTGCAATAATTACACGGACAAGGGAATCCTCAACGCCATAAGTCGCCGTGATATAACACACTTCGCAGACTTGGCGGCCATAGTACAGGAGTACTGTGCGATCGAAAGCGCCTGGAAAACCCAAACAAAATTTTGGGATAATCCGGCTCTGACTAAACCCCCAGTCCGAATTAAAAGGGTGCACTCTCATAAGTCGCCCGACTCAATTACAAAGAAGCAAAAGCCCACTACAGGGGGTGGAACCGTACTAGAGGGATGGCTCAACGGGCCCTACAAAATTCATAGTACAGCGGATACCATACCAACACACAACTTTAGAGCATGTTGGGTGCTCCGGCAGGTGGCCAAGAGCGGTGAGGATCTCCTCATTCAAAACACCGCAGAGCACCATCCCATGGATAACAATACAGTACTGACAGTCTTCGAGACCTTCGCCTCAAATAAAAGGCGTAAGCGAGCACTCCGCGGCCTCGCCGATGTCTGCCACGTGGCAACAATAAATCCATGGAGCGACACGGCTATCACCTTTAGTGCCAGAGACGAACCCAAACTCCAAATAGCCCGAGCACCAGCCGCTTTGGTCCTTAGTCCAATTGTGGACGGCTTTCGACTTACCAAAGTACTCATGGACGGCGGCAGCGGATTAAACCTCATTTACGAGGAGACTCTTCAAAAAATGGAAATAGACAGGAACCGCATTGAGGAAAGCAGCACGACCTTCAGAGGAATCATCCCTAGTCGGGAGGCACGATGCGCTGGGAAAATCACACTAGATGTGGTATTCGGCACACTGGAGAATTACAGGTCCGAAGAAATCACATTCCAACTAGCCCCCTTCAGTAGCGGATACCACGCCCTTCTAGGGCGGGAGGCATTCATGATGTTCCAAGCCATACCCCATTACGGGTACATGAAGCTCAAAATGCCCGGGCCCAATGGAATCATCACTCTAGCTAGTGATCCGGACATAGCACTCTGCGCCGAAAACAAAACAGCCGAACTGGCCCTCGAGGCGTTATCCGAAGCCCTCACGGCCGAGGAATTAACTGTGCTGCGCTCCACAGTGGACAGGGACGACGTGATACTCGATAAGAGATCCAAGTCCACCTCTTTTAAACCAGCGGATGTAATAGTCAAATTCCAAGTCCACCCAACGGACCCTACAAAAACAACCTCCATCGGGGCACAGTTAAACCCCGCTGTAGACGCTGCACTACGGGAGTTCCTGTGCGAGAATTAGGACATATTTGCCTGGCATCCCTCAGACATGCCAGGAATCCCACGCAGGCTGGCCGAGCATAGCCTTAACATTCTGAAGGGATTCAAGCCGGTCAAGAAGACTCTTCGGCGTTTCTCTGAACCTAAGAGACAAGCCATGGGAGAGGAGCTAGCCAAGTTACTGGAGGCTGGATTCATTAGAGAAATAAAACATTCGGACTGGCTAGCAAACCTGGTGATGGTACCAAAGAAGGATAAATCCTGGCACCTATGTGTGGATTTCAAAGACCTGAACAAGGTTTGCCCCAAGGACCCCTTCCCCCGCCCCCGCATTGATCAAATTATCGACGCTACTGCAGGACACGACTCATTGTGTTTCCTCAACGCATACTCCAGATACCATCAAATTAAGATGGCGGAGTCCGACCAAGCCGCAACGACATTTATCACCCCATACGGCCCCTTCTGTTTCAACACTATGCCTTCCGGGCTTAAGAACGCCGGTGCAATGTATCAACGCATGATTCAGACATGCCTGGAAAAACAGGTCGGCAAAACAGTGGAGGCATACATAGACGATGTGGTCGTTAAAACCAGACATGTTGAATCCCTAATTGACGACTTGAGGCATACGTTTGACAATCTCCGAACATAAGACATCAAGCTCAATCCGGAAAAATGCGTTTTCGGCGTGCCCGCTGGAAAGCTCCTGGGCTTCATCGTCTCCAGCAGAGGAATTGAGGCAAACCCGGCTAAAATCCGAGCCCTGTCGCAGTTGGCCATCCCAACTGACCTCAACCAAATCCAGAAGTTAACTGGATGTGTGGCGGCCTTAAACCGCTTTATCTCCCGATTAGGAGAAAAGGCATTACCCCTTTATCGCCTTCTTCGGGGCACCGAACACTTCGAGTGGCTGGACGCGGCCACGACCGGATTGGAATAAATAAAGGCCATCTTGGCCACAACCCAATCCTGGCCGGACCAAACATCGGCGAACCAATGCTGCTATATATAGCGGCAACTCATCAAGTTGTAAGCACATTGCTCGTCGTCGAACGAGAAACAGACGGACATTAGTTCCCACTCCAAAAGCTGGTATATTATGTATCCACAGTCCTCACTCCATCCAAATCACGGTACCCGCATTATCAAAAGATAGCATATGCGGTATTCATGGCATCCTGGAAACTAAGACATTACTATCAAGAGTGTTCAATCACGGTGGCCTCGGAAGTACCACTCAACGACATAATAAACAACCTCAATGACACGGGCCAGATTGCCAAATGGGCCATCGAGCTCCTCCCATTTGACATAACATATAAACCTCGGCGAGCCATTAGGTCGCAAGTATTGGCCGATTTTGTCGCCGAATGGACAGAAGCCGAACTCCCTAAAGAGTACGGCACGTACTCCAATTGGATCATGCACTTCGACGGCTCTAAAATGCTGGCTGGTGTGGGGGCTGGCGTCGTCCTGACGTCCCCCACCGGAGATACAGTCCAATACTTACTCCAAATAATGTACACAGACTCCAACAACGCAGCCGAATACGAGGCCCTATTACATGGTCTCCGGATGGCAGTTTCCATGGGCATTCGACGCATGGAGGTGCGTGGGGACTCGAACCTTGCAATATCCCAAATAAATGGAGACTTCGACGCCAAGGATCCAAAAATGGAGGCATATCGCAACTCCCTCCTCAAAATGTCAGCTCGGTTCGAGGGACTTGAATTCCACCATGTGGCTCGGAAAAATAATCAGGCGGCGGATATCCTCGCCAGCACCGGCGCTAAGAGCGACACTGCCCCACCTAACTTCTTCTTGGAAAGACTGTTTAAGCCATCCTTGGTATGGGAAGGGGACACCAGTAACAATAGTCCGGACCTGGCCACAACGCCAGATCCCGAACACTCTGACATCATCGGAGGCTCTGCCATCGACATAACACCTTCAACCCACGTGATAATGGCCGTCATAGCCCCGTGGACAGAACCATTCCTGGCCTACCTTACTAGGAAGAAACTACCCGAGGACCAAAATGAGGCACGCTGCATAGTGCGGCGATCTAAAGCCTACAAGGTCCACGAGGGAGAGCTCTATAAGAAAAGCACTACCGGAGTCCTCCAAAGGTGCATCTCTGAAGAGGAAGGGTGGAAGATTTTTGCAGAAATACATGCTGGACTCGGTGATCACCACGCTGCAGCCCGGGCCCTTGTGAGCAAGGCCTTCCGTACAGGCTTCTTTTGGCTGACGGCCCGGGCAGATGCACAGGATCTGGTCCAACACTGCGTCGGATGCCAACTTTTTGTAAACCAAAGCCATATGCCGCCTACCACCCTCCAAACAATCCCCATTTTTTGCCCTTTGCGGTCTGGGGGCTTGATCTGGTCGGACCCCTCAAGTGGGGAACCCATAAGAAAAAATACTTACTGGTCATGGTGGATAAATTCACCAAATGGATAGAAGCAAAACCTGTTAAAACGGCCGAATCCGGACCGGTGATAGACTTCATATCTGGGGTTGTACACCGTTATGGCGTCCCTCACAACATCATCACCGACAACGACACGAACTTTAAAGCCGACGAGGTAAAACTTTGGTGCAGCAACATGGGCATCAAGCTCGATTATGCTTCTGTCAATCACCCGCAAACTAACGGTCAATTCGAGCGAGCAAATGGTCTTATCATGAGTGGAATCAAACCTAGATTAGTACGGTCCTTAAATGAGTCTAACATGCACTGGGTAGAGGAGCTCGACTCTGTACTATGGGGGCTGCGGACCACACCGAATCGCACTACCGGATACACACCGTTTTTTATGGTGTACGGCGCAGAGGCGGTTCTGCCCTGCGAAATAATTCATGACTCACCTCGAGTGCGCATGTATCAAGAAAGAGAGGCCGAGCTCGATTGGCAGGACAGTTTGGACGCCTTGGAGGAGGAGCGCGACGTGGCAAAAGCCCGTTCCGCATTCTATAAGCAACAGGCTCAAAGTTACCATAGCAGAGAAGTACGAGCCAAAACATATAATGTTGGCGAACTAGTTCTATGCCTGCCGGACAAGAAAAAGAACAAGCTTAAACCAAAATGGGAAGGTCCCTTCATTATTGACCAAGTTTTGACTGGCGGAGCATACCATCTACGGGATGCATCGGACAATCGACTCGAGCCAAACCCATGGAACGCAGCCAGACTCCGAAGATTCTACGCCTAGTGCCGGACTCTATGTTCGTCTCCTTACCCCTGTCCATTTTTCCCATATATGTTATCTATCTTTTCTTTCTTTCCTTCCTCTCTTTCCCCTCTCCTCAAGGCCTTAAAAGGCCAACTTGTGTCTTGACTACACAATATTAGCGCGCTAACCGCACTCATCATACATGGGGGCTTCTTATACAGAAGATTAATATAATTACTTTTCTGGGCTTCAGGCCCCGCACATGTGTTATTCTTCCGCATGTACCTTTTTTCGCCATTATATGCATCGATATGACTTAAGTTTTGGCCAAGCTAGGTTGCCTGGCTCTTGTATTTATGCCCTACGTTCCCGATAATTTGGCTAGGGCATAAGGGGAGCACCTTTGTGATTGTTACTGTCGGGTCAGCCGGACGTGTACCTCAGACTGGGTGAAGCCGAAAGCTAGCATTCTTAAGGGAATATTCGGTCGGTGAACAAAAGATGACTTTTATTTATTTTGGTACATGCCCCCAGATGTTTTCTGCCTGCCTCTTTTTTCGCAGTTCGGACATGCACATTAGGGCATGTGTACCCAGGGAAAGGAACCCTTAATGGAACTATTCTCCCTGGAAGATGTTTCTTACTATCCATGTAATATAACATAGCTAGTAGGGTACTTGTCTGTTCAAGCACGTATGACCCCTACTCCTGGTTTCCACGCATACCCCGGTTTTTATAACTGAGCGGGTATTCGGATACACTCCGGACTATGGGTCCGGAGGTCGAAGCGAAAAGGTCCGCCATGACAAATGATTTACAATCCGGCTAGGGACATTATATATGTCATTTAAAGTACAGAGTCACTTCGACTGACTGAATTCTTCTTCTATACCATCCAATAGGCTGTCTAGCCTACAATCCTGCTGGGAGTACTTTGCGGCTAATTCTACTTGGTCATACACCAAACTGACGGGGATCTCTCTCCCATCAGGCCCCAAAGGTCTGACCTCAGCCATGTGGTTTGGGTCAGCATTGGTATGTCGCGTATTCACCATGGCCCAGGCCTCCCGTGCACCTTGTCGGCAGGCCGATATCTTCCATAATCGGAAGCGCCGCCCCGCTCCTTTGATCTTTTCTATAAGCTCCCCCATGCCAAGTGGATGGCCACAAGGCTTGGGAAATACTCTGCATCACTTGCCGAACTTGTTCGTGCAGTTGTGAGAGCTCTGGTAGATCACCCGCAGACCCGGGCATCTCCTCAGTGAGACGGCCCGTCAGCATACCTGCAGATATAATTATGTTAATTGGCTTCTTCGCAGAACTCTTTTCAAAAGTTCGTTCAAGCACTTACTGAATATGCCGCGTCGAAGCCGCTTATTCTCCATCACGGAGTCCGCTAGCTCGGCCCGAACATATTTCAATTCGACGTCCAGCCGAATATTGGCGTCCTGGAGATCATGTTTCTCCCGCCTAACCCGCGTAAGCATGCGCTCGCCAGCATTTAGCTGCCGCTTAGTACGTTGTGCATCCCCCGGCGAGGCCTCCGGATTCACTCCGGAGTCATCTGCAATTTCTATTGTTAGATTTGCATAAATGTCGCATACTATATGGTACATGTCATTCTTTGCAATAGCAAAATGTGTTACCAGAGGGGGGCCTTCTAGGACTCCTCCAAGGAGGCAACTGTGGCCTGTAGCTGGGCCTTGCACTCTTTCAGCTCTTGAGACAATTGGGTATTCTTGTCTGTAAGAACCTACACATATAATGATCCTTAAATCAGTTGTGTCAACTGTTTTTGAAGTCTCAGGGGCTACTGAGATATATAATCATCAAATTTTCTTACCCGTATATCCTTTACATACTGGTCCGTGGCTCTGGCAAGACCATTTTGAGCAGAACTTATGTATGTGTCTCCCGAGTTGAAGGCATCAAATGCCTCTTGGGAGAAACAAGCGTCACGGAGTACGGCCCGGTGATTCATGGCGCTCTCCACCTTAGAATTTGTAACGGATATTTTATCTGCATCCTCTGCAGGAGGAGCATCCGGCGTGTGCCCCACGTTAGCTTCCACCTCCGGGTCCGGCTCTGCAGCCCGATTGGTGGAGGCGTGATCAGCGACCTCTCCGGATATAGTCCGGCGAGTATTTTTTCCTTCTAGGAAACATGGGTGTTATTATGTTTTAAAAAGACGACACCCATGCAGTGAGGTTTTGTATCATACCTCTGCGCCGGCGTCTCAGTCCGGACCGCCTTCCTTTTTAGCCTACCCGGCTTCGGTGCCCCTCGTTGGCGAGTCCCTGCGGGTTCGGCATGGCGTCCCGAGGGCCTTCCCTATAAAACACCATGCGTGTACGGTAGGTGAAGTGCATAAAAGGGGATATTACTTGGAAGTTGGGACTTTGGTTTTACTCAAGTGCGATGCGGGGAGTAGCCCAGGATAGTCAGCTATAATGGCCACCATGGCATCATCACAGCTTAATTGATAGAATATCCTGTCGATCAGCTCCACAAATATGTCCGGATCCTCTTCGAGTCCGGGATCAAGGGCCCGGTCAGGGTCCTCCGGTTGTGGAGGCGGGCTGTTGACCTCCCTTACAACCTTCCGCAGTTCCTGCCGCAAAATGGCAAGGTAAATACATATGACTATGAGTGTGGAAAAGATGGGAGTAAAGAAGGGCAACTCACCCAGCTTGGAGGGTTGTACATGGAGAATCCATCCCGCGGCTTAATGCGGATGAACTCCTCTTCTTCTCCTTTATACATATCGGACAGAATTCTTGCCAGGGCAGCAGCTGAGTCCGGTCCCTTACGCACGTAGCAAGTGGCATCATCTTCCCCGTTGAAGTGCCACATGGGGTGGCCTCGATATTGAAGTGGCTGCACCGCCCGCATTGTGCATATTGACATAACCTCAGTTATTGTCAGTCCTGATTGAGCTAGCACCTTTATTCGGCCCATCAGGTAAAGGACTTCTCTGTTACCTTCCTCCCGAGGGCTCTGCGTGCGCCAGCTTCAGCGTTTCTTCAAAGAGGCATTGTCGAACTTGGGAAGACCAATCCGAACAGTATCCGAAAGGGGGACGTCCTCCATATAAAACTACTCCGAAGGCCAGTCTTCGGACGTCTTCTTCGGGGCACCGGACAGGTATCTGGTCCCGGCGATGTGCCATATTTCGGCTCCGCCCACAAGGCAGAATAACCTCTTCCATAGCTCAAAATGAGCTTCGCAGCCCAGAAACAGCTCGCAAAGGGCCACATAACCAGCGATGTGTAATATGGAAGCCGGGGTGAAATTATGCAACTGGAGGCCATAGAACTCCAGGATCCCGCGGAGGAATGGATGGATTGGAAATCCAAGCCCCCTTAATACATAAGGGATGAGGCATACCCGCTCTCCCTTGAAGGGATTAGGAAAGCTCTCCACTTGCTCCCCGCCATTATAGGTGGCGAGCCCGGCTCGAACAGGAACCATATACGCTGGAGGGAGAAATCCCTGGGTCTGTAACTCTACTAATTGGATGTGCGGGACGAAACACTTCTTCCAATCACTGGGCTTAGGGCTGCTTGAGCGAGAGGAGGAGCTGCGAATGCTGGCCATGTTGGAATGGATATTTTCGAGCGCACTCCGATGGATACTCGCTGAAGAGAGGATGGTGTGATTTGGATCTACAGATCCCCGTCTCTTTAATAGACAGTTTACTCACATGACTAGGGTGGCAAATGTAAAAATGCCCTGACTTCTCGCATTCGCTCGACACATGGGAGATAGCCATTATTGGGCGCGGAAGCTGAGAAGTGCAACATTATGGGAAGTCGGACACTACTCAGCAGGTATTCAGAATTTGGAGAAGAACCCGCCTTGCAATGCCGAAGACAATCTGCGCGCCGGACTCATTGTCATTGAAGCCTGGTTCGGGGCTCTTGAGGAGTCTGGATTAGGGGGTCTCCGGACAGCCGGACTATATCCTTTGGCCGAACTATTGGATCATGAAGATACAAGATTGAAGACTTCGTCCCGTGTCCGGATGGGACTCTGCTTGGCGTGGAAGGCAAGCTTGGCTATACGGATATTCAGATCTCCTCCCATTGTAACCGACTCTGTGTAACCCTAGCCCCCTCCAGTGTCTATATAAACCAGAGGGGTTAGTCTGTAGGACAACAACAATCATACCATAGGCTAGCTTCTAGGGTTTGGCCTCTACGATCTCGTGGTAGATCAACTCTTGTAATACTCATATCATCAGGATCAATCAAGCAGGAATTAGGGTATTACCTCCATCGAGAGGGCCCGAACCTGGGTAAACATCGTGTCCCCCGTCTCCTGTTACTATCCGCCTTAGATGCACAGTTCAGGGCCCCCTACCCGGGATCCGCCGGTTTTGACACCGTCTGAGGGAGTCCTGGATTAGGGGGTGTCCGAATAGCCGGACTATAACCTTTGGCTGGACTCCTGGACTATGAAGATACAAGATTGAAGACTTCGTCCCGTGTCCGGATGGGACTTTCCTTGGCGTGGAAGGCAAGTTGGCGATACGGATATGTAGATCTCCTACCATTGTAACCGACTCTGTGTAACCCTAACCCTATTCGGTGTCTATATAAACCGAAGGGTTTTAGTCCCTAGGACGAATAACAATCATACCATAGGCTAGCTTATAGGGTTTAGCCTCTTTGATCTCGTGGTAGATCTACTCCTGTACTACCCATATCATCAATATTAATCAAGCAGGAGTAGGGTATTACCTCCATCGAGAGGGCCCGAACACAGGTAAAAACATCGTGTCCCTTGTCTCCTATTACCATCCGCCTAGACGCACAGATTCGGGACCCCT
Organism: Aegilops bicornis; assembly: GCA_021605145.1. NCBI lineage: Eukaryota > Viridiplantae > Streptophyta > Magnoliopsida > Poales > Poaceae > Aegilops > Aegilops bicornis. The sequence goes on from CM038673.1 coordinate 538,248,076, forward strand.
ACCGAGATCCACGGTTTTGACACCGACATTGGTGCTTTCATTGACAGTTCCTGCAATGTCGTCATCTTTAGGCCCGATGGCTCCTCCGATCATCAACAACGATGCGGTCCAGGGTGAGACTTTTCTCCCGGACAGATCTTCAGATTCGGCGGCTTTGCACTGCGGGCAATTAAGCAGCCATCCGGAGTAGATCGAAAGCTACGCCCCTAGCCATCGTGTCAGATTTGGAAGTTTGAACTACACGGCCGACGTCGCGGAGACTTGATCTTCGACGGGTTCGAGCCACACCGAGCGCGCCCGCCTTTATTACGATGGGCATGATCTAGCTCTGCCGCCGAACAGTGCCCTAGAGGCCGCACCCGTGTTCGCTCCGACCCTCAGCTCGGAGCCGACTGCACCAATCGAGGACGGGTGGCTGGACACCGCCTCAGGGGCTGAAATCTCTACAGCAATAGAGCCGAACACCAGCCTTGTCCTTTGCAAAGCTTGTGACTCCAAGGTGCCGGACTCCCCTCCGGACTCTGAACCTTCCGCGCCCCTGCCAATCGAATTCGATTGGGCGCCGATCATGGAGTTCACTGCCGCGGACATCTTTCAGCACTCGCCCTTCGGCGACATTCTGAATGCACTAAAGTATCTCTCTTTATCAGGAGAGCCCTGGCCGGACTATGGTCCGCAAGGTTGGGATGCGGACGATGAAGAAATTCAAAGCCCACCCACCACCCACTTCGTTGCCACTGTCGATGATTTAACCGACATGCTCGACTTCGACTCTGATGACATCGACGGTATGGACGCCGACGCAGGAGACGACCAAGAACCAGCGCCTACAGGGCACTACTGGAAGGCCACCTCGTCGTATGGCATATACATGGTGGACACCCCAAAAGAAGGGAACGGCGATGGAACAACGGAGGATGACCCCTCCAAGAAGAAGCCTAAGCGTCGGCGTCAGCAGCGCCGCTCTAAATCCCGCCAAAGAAAAAACGATGATTCCGGCACGGGAGATAATAACACCCCGGACAGTGCCGAAGACAACCCCCTCCAGCAGGATTCAGCACAGGAGGATGGAGAAACCAGCCCTCATGAGAGAGTGGCAGACAGAGAGGTAGAGGACGATAATTACATGCCTCCCTTCGAAGACGAGGCAAGCCTCGACAATGACGAATTTGTCGTGCTTGAGGATCCCCTCGAACAAGAGCGTTTCAAACACAGGCTTACGGCCACGGCGAGCAGCCTCAAGAAAAAACAGCAACAGCTTAGAGCTGATCAAGACTTGCTAGCCAACAGATGGACTGAAGTCCTTGCGTCAAGAGTACGAACTCGAACGCCCCTCCAAGAGCTACCCAAAGCGCAGGCTGCTACCCCGATTAGAGGAGGAAGCACCGAAACCTACATCACCAGCGCATGATGCGGCCGACCGGCCACCTCGTGGCCGTGACAGACAGGCCTCTCGGCCCTCCATTCAAGCCGCGCCCCGGTGTCGCTCAAAGAATACCAAGGCACGGGGAAATGCGCCAGACCTGCGAGATATATTGGAGGACAAGGCAAGGCAAACAAGATCGATCAATGGATCGCGTGGGCGCCCCATGACACGTGACGATAACCGTCATGCCGGATATGGTAAACCCGGCCGGGCCAAACAAAGTAGACAAAGCTCGTTTGAGCTACGTCGTGATATAGCCCAATACAAAGGCGCCGCACACCCACCATGCTTCACAGATGAAGTAATGGATCATCAAATCCCCGAGGGTTTCAAACCCGTAAACATCGAATCATACGATGGCACAACAGATCCTGCGGTATGGATCGAGGATTATCTCCTTCATATCCACATGGCCCGCGGTGATGATCTACACGCCATCAAATACCTCCCACTCAAGCTTAAAGGACCAGCTCGGCATTGGCTTAACAACTTGCCAGCAGAATCAATAGGTTGTTGGGAGGACCTGGAAGCCGCATTCCTCGACAATTTCCCGGGCACATGTGCGACCACCAGACGCCGATGACCTAAGCCACATAATTTAGCAGCCAGAGGAATCGGCCAGACAATTCTGGACACGGTTCCTAACCAAGAAAAATCAAATAGTCGACTGTCCGGACGCAGAGGCCCTTGCAGCTTTCATACATAACATCCGTGACGAGTGGCTTGCCTGGCACCTAAGACAGGAAAAATAAAAATCCATGGCAGCCCTCACAACACTCATGACCCGCTTTTGCACGGGAGAAGACAACTGGCTAGCTCGTAGTAATAATATGACCAAGAGCCATGGTAATTCGGATACCAAGGACAACAATGGCAGGTCGCGTCGCAACAAGCAAAAGCGCCGCATTAACGGCGACAATGCTGAGGATACGGCAGTCAATGCCGGATTCGTGAGGCTCTAAACCGGTCGCCAGAAAAAGCCATTTAAAAGAAATACTCCGGCCCGTCCGGTTTGGACCGAATACTCGATCGCTCATGCGGATACACGGCACCCGAAAAACCAACCAATCACACCAACAGGATTGTTGGGTGTTCAAGCAGGCAGGCAAGTTAAGCAAAACAGAGACAAGGGGCTGCATAGCGATGACGAGGAGGAGCCCCGTCACCGAACAATAGGGGATGAAGGGCTTCCCCACAAGTGCGTCACGGTGAACATGATATACGCAACCCACATCCCGAAAGGGAGCGGAAGCATGCACTCGAGGACGTATATGCGTTGGAGCCAGCCGCCTAAAGTTCAACCCATGGTCCTCCCGCCCGATCACTTTTGATCGAAGGGACCACCCACTAACATCCGCCTTTGCGGATTCGCCGCATTGGTTCTAGACCCAATAATTGTGGATTTCACCTCACTAGAGTCCTTATGGACGGCGGCAGCCTTAACCTCGCTTTATCGAGGATACGGTCGCGAAAAATGGGCATAGATCCCTCAAGGATTAAACCCACAAAAGGCGACCTTTAAAGGCGTCATACCAGGTGTAGAGGCCAACTGCAGGCTTAGTTACACTTGAGGTGGTCTTGGATCCCGGACAATTTCCAAAGCGAGGAGTTAATCTTCGACATAGTCCCGTTCATGATGGCTATCACGCACTGCTTGGACGAACCGCATTTGCAAAGTTCAATGCGGTGCCGCACTACGCATACCTCAAGCTCAAGATGCCAGGCCCTCGAGGAGTCATTACGGTCAATGGAAACACTAAACGCTCTCTCTGAACGAAGGAGCATACGGCGGCCCTCGCGGCGGAAGTACAAACCAGCCTTTCAAGGCAATTCTCCAGTCCGGCTATTAATCGTACGGACACCGTCAAGCGCGCCCGGAGTAACCTACAACTAGACCGCCTGGCACGTTCCGAGCAAGCGTAGCAATGCGGCCCCAATCTGAGCCCTCGCGAAATTGCGAAACCAGTACTACGCGTACATAACTACGCTCTGGAAATACCATGGGCATAGGGGGATGGGCACGACCACGGCATGACCAAAATGCGGCTCAACCGCACCAGGGGCTCCCGATTTTGTCATTATTTTTTTTCTTCTTTCAGAACTCCACTCTACGGAAGGCCTGTCCGGCAGTACAATCGCCGAACACACGATGCAACAGCTAGGGAGGCAGAAAGCTACGTCGAGTGTCCAGGTGGTCTCTATAACAAGCAGTATACTTGTTTCACATATCATCCCGCAGCTCGTCCTTGGAGCGGGACATGTCAAATAGTCCCATCTCTTGCTTATCGCCCTATTTGTATCGTCCGGCTTTTACTGCAGCCTTTTCGAATAAACAATACATAGCTTTTGTCTATTATTGCATTCCCTTTTTATCTATATATGTTCATTAATGACATTATGCAACCGTACACTTTGGTGCGGCCAATACACCGAGGGGCTTACGTGACGCCATAATATGGTGTGAGAAGTCGAACACTCTCATGAGTGCGGCACCCCGAACTTATAGCATTATATGCATCGGCTCCGAATCATGTCTTGGGTCAATAGTTGGGTTTGCCCAGCTCCCATGTTTTGGTACCTTACGTTCCGTTATATCGGCTAAGTTAGCGCTGGGAGAACCACTGCGATTGTGCCCCGGTTGAGCTGGGCTAAGCACCTCAGTGGAGAAAGCTAAAACTGACCTTAATGATAGGGCGAGAGCTGGCGCTGTTCGAGAGGTTTTCGAGTCCCTAAAGACTTATGCCGCTTAGAGCGAGGAGTCGGCTTTGTCCGGCCTAGGCGTGGATAGCGCCCCGAACTCGGTCTTCCGAATACTAGGGGCTTCGTCGAAATTTAAAATTATAGAATTCTATGGCTAAGTGAGAGTGTTCAAGCATTATAGTCCGATTGCCTTGTTCGTTGTGTTGAGCGCCTCCCTCGAAGGACCCAAGAATGGGAAAAAGAGCGCTCAAGTTTATCCCGAACACCCCAGCACTCATGGCATGGGGGCAGAAGCCGATGACTCGCCATCTCTCAAATTTAATAAACGGCCGCACATAAGGTAATATTTTAAATTCACAAGCGTTGCTTAGCGCATATGAACAAGTTTTCAGCATACAGGATAACAAATACGAGTTTACTCAAAAATTACATCTTTGGAGCACTCATCCGCTATAAAGGCGGGCACCCTTGAGACGCCCTCATAATACATCTCGGGCTTGCGATGCTCCTTGCCCGGCGGTGGTCCATCCGTCACAAGCTTCTCGGCGTCCATCTTGCCCTAGTGCACTTTAGCATGGGCAAGGGCCCTCTGAGCACCTTCGATGCATCTGAGCGCTTGATGACTTCAAGCCATGGACAGGCATCCACCAGCCGCCTCACCAGCCCGAAGTAGCTCCCAGACATGGCTTCCCCAGGCCACAGCAGGACTATGAGACCCTTCATGGCCTGTTCGGCCACCTTATGGAGCTCGACCAGCTGCTTCAGCTGGTCGCTCAAGGGCACCGGGTGTCCGGCCTCAACATACTGGGACCAGAACACCTTCTCAGTTGAGCTCCCCTCCTTGGCCCGATAGAATGCGGCAGCATCGGACACACTGCGGGGAAGATCTGCCAATGCGTCTGGAGAGCTCCGGACTCGGGTAAGTAACAAGTAATTCACTTTAACGTGCTTGCTTTGCATAAAGAATGCCTTACCCACCGCTATCTTCTTCATCGCCTCAATTTCCTGGAGGGCTTTTTGGGCATCGGCCTTGGCTGATTTGGCGCTCTCAAGAGCCGAGGCAAGCTCAGACTCTCGAGTCTTTGAGTCAAGCTCCAAGCTCTCGTGTTTTTTCACGAGATCCTGGAGCTCTTGCTGCACCTCCGCCACCCGCGCCTCCTGCTTTTCTCGCTGGGTACGCTCCACGTCCGCATTTTCTTCAGCCTTGGACAGCGCTTCCTTCAGGGTTGCCACCTGGGTTGTGGCCCCTGTAATACTCACGTTGGTCCTGTCATTTTTTGCAACCACATCTTTTATATATATACTTAAATAAGGTATTACTTACCTTCCTTATCCTCGAGCTGCTTCTTGGCAAGGCCGATCTCGTTCTCAGACCGCTCGACGCTCTGCTTCAATGCATCGACCTCTGCAGTCAGTGCGGCAGAGGTTAGCAGCGCAGCCTGCATTCCCATATTGACATACTTATGTTACACTCCTGCGTATATCTTTTTGATCCTCAGTTCGGCTTTTCTTTCCGAACACCAAACTGAGCATCAGGGGCTACTATTTATGCGGTAATATTTTTACATATCTTAAATACATACCTCAAAGCCTGTTAGAAGGCTGGCACAGGCTTCAGTCAGCCCGCTCTTGGCGGACTGAACCTTCTAGATCACCACACTCATAATAGTGCGGTGCTCCTCGTCGATGGAGGCACCGTTAAGCACCTCCAGCAGATTATCCGGTGCCTCCGGTTGGACGGAGGTCACCGGCGTCGTAGGCTTGCCCTTCTTAGTAGGGGGCCGCCTGCCGGATGCCGGAACCGTTGAAGGTTCTGGTGCGGTGTCCGGCCCAGGGGCGGACTTAGAGCCCTTGTGGGTTTGGTCACCTTTGCGCCTGGAGTCCGGGAGGTCGCCTTGCGGCGCCTCCAGGACCACCTCCTCCTGGCTTGGCCCCTTTTGGGACGCCACCTCGGCATCATCCGCAGCGCGAGGAGAGGAGGGGGCCGTAAGTGAAGTGCTATTCACATCCGACGAACCCAGGGAGCCGCTCGACGAAGCATCAAGCCCGGCCTTGGGTGGACTGCGTGATTTTATTCGGCGTCAGAAGATACTGTGCAACGAAGGAACGCCATGAGTTATTCTGGTATCCGGATACTTATGATTTTTCCATGGGCTTGGCCCTGGATGGCCACTCCTCTTCGCCATCGTCGGCGTTGGTGGAGTAGTCCGGAGGAAGGTTCCTCCCCTTCTTGGAACCTCCGCCCCCCCCCCCCCCGGTTGGGTTAGCCTTCCTTTTCATTCCTCCCCCCGCTGGAGGGGGAGAGGCCTCTTCTTCCTCCTCCTTGTCTTCGGAGGAGGAGTGCACCTCGGAGTCATCGGACGATGAATCCGACACCACAGGGCGCCGGGAACTCTTTCGAATTCCCGTGGCCTTCTTCTTGGCCTTCTTCTCCGGCACCACGTAGGGTGCCGGAACCAGCAGCCCCGTCAAGCGGGCGTCCGCTGGGTCTTCGGGCAAGGGAGCCGGACAGTCAATCTGTCCGGACGTCTTCTGCCAATCCTGTCAAAGGTAAGGGAGTTTAGATCCCGCATAGAATCAAACTATGGAAAACAAGTAACCCGTAAAGGGTAAAATAGCTTACTGCGTTGGCTTGATGCGTGCGTCTTTGAATCCGCGATCCTCGGTAGCGGATGCGGGGGCCTCGGCGCCCTTGAACAACACCTTCCAGGCTTCTTCGTACGTAGTGTCGAAGAGCCTACTCAGGGTTCGGTGTTGTGCCGGATCAAACTCCCACAAACTAAAAGCCCATTGTTGGCACGGGAGGATCCGGCGGATGAGCATGACCTGGACAACGTTGACGAGTTTGAGCTTCTTGCTCACCAAGTTTTGGACGCAGGTTTGGAGTCCGGTCAGCTCCTACCCCATGACAAGCTCATCTCTTTCCAGGAGGTGAGCCATGCAGGGAAGCCAGATCGGAATTCAGGGGCCGCTGCCCATTCAGGGTCATGCGGCTCGGTGATGTAGAACCACCCCGATTGCCACCCCTTTATGGTCTCCATGAAGGAGCCCTCGATCCATGTAACTTTGGGCATCTTGCCCACCATGGCGCCTCCGCACTCTGCTTTGCGGCCGCCCACTACCTTCGGATTGACATTGAAGGTCATCAGCCATAAGCCGAAGTGGGGCTGGATGCAGAGGAAGGCCTCGCACACGACGATGAACGTCGAGATATTGAGGATGAAGTTCGGGGCCAGATCGTGGAAATCCAGGCCGTAGTAGAACATGAGTACCCGGACAATGGGTGAAGTGGGAAACCTAGTCCGTGGAGGAAATGGGTGAGGAACACCACCCTCTCATGGGGCCTGGGGGTGGGGATGAGCTGCCCCTTGTCGGGGAGCCGGTGCGCGATGTCATTGGACAAGTATCCGACTTTCCTCAGCTTCTTGATGTGTCCCTTCGTAACGGAGGAGACCATCCACTTGCCTCCCGCTCCGGACATGGCTGGAGAAGGTTGAGGTGGGATGTGTGGACTTGGGCGCTGGAGCTCGAGTGCGCGAAAATGGATAAGCAAAGGAGGAAGAAGGCGTAGATGAAAAAAGTGGATCCTTATCCCCTTATATGGGCGGACGAAACTATGTGCCCCCACCAGCCTGGTAAAACTCGCTTATCTCCAAGCACCGTAATTAATGGCACGGTTGGGTTACCCACGCCCGTATTGATGATAATCCAGGAAAAAGGGGATACGGTCTCTGCTTCGACAAGACGTGCCAAGGAAACCGCCTTGCTAAGTGCGTGGAGGTGGGACAGTAAAAACGATTCGAATAAAGGCTTGGCCGTGGTGTGATGTCACGCTGCGGAATACGTCAGCAGATTGGATTTGTGTAAATATTATTCTCTCTACGGTGGTATGTGGAACTTATTTTGCAGAGACGGACACTATCCTTGTGTTCAAAATCTTCTATGAAGTATTCAGAGGAGGAACCCGCCTTGCAATGTCGAAGACAATCTGCGCGCCGGACTCATCGTCATTGAAGCCTGGTTCAGGGGCTACTGAGGGAGTCCCGGATTAGGGGGTGTCCGGATAGTCGGACTATAACCTTTGGCCGGACTCCTGGACTATGAAGATACAAGATTGAAGACTTCGTCCCATGTCGAGCTGGGACTTTCCTTGGCGTGGAAGGCAAGCTTGGCGACACGGATATGTAGATCTCCTCCCATTGTAACCGACTCTGTGTAACCCTAACCCTCTCCGGTGTCTATATAAACCGGAGGGTTTTAGTCCGTAGGACGAACAACAATCATACCATAGGCTAGCTTCTAGGGTTTAGCCTCTCTGATCTCGTGGTAGATCTACTCTTGTACTACCCATATCATCAATATTAATCAAGCAGGAGTAGGGTTTTACCTCCATCGAGAGGGCCCGAAACTGGGTAAAAACATCGTGTCCCTTGTCTCCTATTACCATCCGCCTAGACGCATAGTTCGGGCCCCCCTACCCGAGATGCGCCGGTTTTGACACCGACACCGTCCATGACGGAAAAAACCATGGTAGAAGCAAGGGCAAGGAAAATATCAGGGTGTTCCTGGTTACTATGGGTGGTCGCGGCCGAGCGATGCACGTTTCTCTCATGCACGCGCGCGCGTGGGTGCGAGGCATTGGGCTCTAACTGAACCCGAGCGAGGCGTTGGGCTCTAACTGAACCCGAGCGACAGCACCGCAGCTACGCGTTATCGAACCCGGCGATCGATCGATGGCTGTTAGCGAACCCGATTGAGCGATTCGCTTCGCTCTGCTGCTAACTGAAGCCTTTTGATGCGGCCTCTGGATGAACAGTGAGCGTTGCTGGGGGGTTTGGATGAACAGTTCCCGGTGGGGGTGGATGAACAGGACCCCGTGGTGTTGCCTCTGGATGAACAGGACCCCTATCGATCGAGCCGGTTGGGGCTGGATGAAGAGGACCCCGTGGAGGGGAGGATGCACAGGACCACCCCATGGAGGGCTGGATGAACAGTAGAAGGTGAAGGGTTGGATGAATAGTAGCCCGTGGAGGGGTGGTTGAACAGGAGTCCGTGGAGAGGGTTGGTTGAACAGTAGCCCGTGGAGTAGCGCGCGGTGGAGGCTGCATGAACACGAGCCCGTGGATGAACAGTCGCAGGTGGAGGCTGGAGGAGGTCGATGGTGGATGAACAGTAGCCCGTGGAGGCTGGAGGGGGTCGACGGTGGAGATGAAAAGGAATCCCGTGGAGTCCCGTTTTGCGGTACGCCACACCCCTCCCGATGAGCAGGACCCCCGTTTTGACCGTAGCGCTTCAACACAAGTCCATTTCCTCCATTTTGCGGTACGGCACACCCCTCCCGATCAACAGGACCCCTGTTTCTACCATAGGAGGCCCGTTTCCTCCGTTTTGCGGTACGCCAGACCCCTCCCGATGAACAGGATCCCATTTCGAACGTGGCCGGTTGAACATGAGGCCGTTTCCTCCGTTCTACGGTACGCCAGGCCTCATTTCCATCGGTTATTCCGTCCAAGCCGGTTGGCTCCCACGCGTTCTGTTGCCTCCCGATGAACACGACGCATTCCGTTGCCTCCCCATGAACACGACGACGACACTATTCCTCCGTTCCGACCCAGCCATGTACACGAGCCCTGGCCGTATGTACGCGCGAGTAGGCGTTCGAGACCCCGCCCGTGTTTAATTTCTTGCACCCTGGCCGCTGTACGTACGTGGCTGCATTTACTTTCTAGCACTGTCGCCGCTGTACGTACGTGTACATGCTATGTGCGCGCCTCTACTACGACACGTGTGCACCTCTACATCGACCAGTATGTACGTAGATGCTCGCGACCAGAATGACAATGCTATGTACGCTTCGACCAGGAGGGTCCCGACTGTCAGGCACTTCCTTGCGTGCGAAGATGTAGCTGGTGGGTCCCAACAGTTAGGGGCGAATCGTTTTTTTCCCGGACGCACTTCCTTCCGTGCGAAGATGTAGCTGGTGGGTCCCAGCAGTCAGGGGGGAACTTTTTTTCACGAAATGCGGTGGTCCGTCCAGTGGGTCCCCGCTGTCAGGTGGAGGAATATTTATTTTGCGTGTAATAAGGAGGCACTTCCTTGTTGCGGCCGTGGACCCAGCTGTCAGCCTCTCCACGTACAGTACTCTTCCGATGGAAGTCGTTCGTTGACCACATTTACCATGCCGCGCCGAGAGCACCAAGGCGGTGGACGAAGACGAAGCCTAGGAAGGGGATGACGTGGAGCCAGGGAGGACGCTGTAGTGGAAGCCCGCACGGAGAGGATTACGAGGGTTCACTGGTTCGGCTACGGTGTGAAGCTACCGTCGCCGCAGGGCCTGGCCAGCGATGGGAATAGTAGGGGTGGTGAGGCCTCCGCGGCAGCACAGCCGACCACGGGAGGCAGGAGCTTGCGGCACGACCGACGCTGCTTTGGGCGGCTGGAGCAAGAAGACAAGAGGTTGAAGAAGCACAACGGCCGTTGGCTGGACATCGTACGGTGATTGGATCTAGAATCGTTCATATTGACTAAGTTGACAAAGCACTCCTCCCCGTCAACTTAGTAGGCCCACAAGTTAGCCACCAACTAAGGTGGGTCCCAACTAGCAGGGGGAGTATTCATTTTTTTGTGTGTAATAAGGCGACACTACCGGTGGGTCCGAGCTGACAGCGGGGGGAACGTTTTTTTTGCAAAATACGGTGGCCCGTCCGGTGGGTCCCAGCAGTCAGGGGGAAACGTTTTTTCGGCAAATATAGTGGTCCGTCCGGTGGGTCCCTGCTGTCAGGTGGAGGAATAATTATTTTCCGCGTAATAAGGAGGCACTTCCTTGTGGCTGCCGTGGACCCAGCTGTCAGCCTCTCTACATAGAGTACTCTTCTGATGGAAGTCATTCCTTGACCACGTTGACCACGCTGCACCGAGAGCACCAGGGCGGTGGACGAGGCGAGGCATGGGAAGGGGACGACGCGAAGCCGGGGAAGATGCGGTAGTGGATGCCCATGCGTAGAGGAGTATGAGGGTTCACTGGTTCGCTGTGGTGTGAGGCTGCCGTCGCCGCAGAATAACAGGGGGTGCTGGTGAGTGCAGGGATGGCCTGGCCAGCGGTGGGAGTAGTAGGGGCGGTGAGGCCTCCGCCGCATCGCAGCCAGCCACACCAGGCAGGAGCAGGAGGCACGACCGGCGCTGGTTTGGGCGGCTGGAGCACGAAGACCAGAGGTTGAAGAAGCACTACGGACATTGGATGGACATCGTATGGTCACTGGAGCTAGAATCATGCATATTTACTAAGTTGACAAAGCCCTCTGTCCCCGTCAACTTAGTAGGCCCACAAGTCAGCCTGCCACTATACTTGGTCCCAGCTAGCAGGGGGAGTATTCATTTTTTTGTGCGTAATAAGGACGCACTTCCTTGCGTGCGAAGATATAGCTGGTGGGTCCGAGATGTCAGCGGCGGTAACGTTTTTTTCGAGAAATACAGAGGCCCATTCGGTGGGTCCCAGATGTCAGGTGGAGGAGTCATTATTTTGCGCGTAATAAGGAGGCATTTCCTTGTGTGCGGTTGTGGACCCAGCTGTCAGCCTCTCCACGTACAGTCCACTTCAGATGCATGTCGGTCGTTGACCATGTTGACCAGGCCGCGCCGAGAGCACCAGGGCGGTGGACGACGGCGAGGCCTAGGAAGGGAACGACACGGAGGCAGGGAAGACTCGGCAGTTGTTTCCCACGCGGAGGGGAGTACGACTGTACGAGGGTTTACTGGTTCGTCTGCCGTCGCCGGAGAATAACAGCAGGTGTGGGTGAGTAGAGGGATGGCTAGACCAGCGATGGGAGTACGGTGGGGCGGTGAGGCCTGCGCGGCAGCACAGCCGGCCGCCGGGAGGAGGGAGCAAGTAGTCCCATCGGCGCTTGTTTGAGCGGCTGGAGCAGGAAGAGCAGAGATTGAAGAAGCACGAGGGCCATTGATGGACATCCAACAGTCCCTGCTTGTGCGTCAACCTTTTTTTAGGAAAGCCTCAAATCTGTGGAAAATAGCATACAACCCATCTGCCATTATTTCTAATAATTTACAGCCCATTTGCTAATTCTTAAGGGTTTTTTGGAGCCCATATTCTTTTTGTTAGCATTACAGCCCATATTGTGGCCACGGTTAAAAAATTATACGAAATTTTGCATATTTCAAAAGCGGTCCGAACTGTTTTTAATCCTGAAATTTCGAGTCAGATTCAAACTGATTTTAAACATAAATGTATATCAATATAAAATCCAACAAATTGTCCACACATAAAAATTAATGCAATTTGAAATCTTGAAATGAAAAAAAGAAATTTGAAAGTAATTTCCGGTTTGATGTGTTTTAAAAATGTACATCCCGTTTCTCATTACTGATAGGCCATTTTCTCGTCCAACCGAATGAAGTTCTCATCGTCTTGAAAGATTTGCAGCCCAACAGGCCTGACAAACTGACTTACTTGGCAAATCACAAAAAAACTGGGCTAGCCATTTTCAGAAAGAAAAAAAACTATCGGGCTGGTCTGTGGTAAACATAAAAGAGAAGGCTGTCTAGACAGGCCAGAGTGCCCCGCACAGCCTAGTTGACACCCTGCTTCTGTCTCGAAAACAAATTAGATAAATGCCACAACAAATATGGCAATTCATAAAAATGCCACTACAATTTCCAAACTTTGAAAAATGCCACTGCAATTTTTGCAAACTTTGGAAAACGCCACCGCAATTTGCAAACTTTGAAAAATGCCACTCCAGACTTCGAAAAATGCCACGCAGGAAATGGCATTTTTCAAAGTTTGGAAATTGCAATGGCATTTCTAAGAAACACCAGATTTGGAGTGGCATTTATCAAATTAACCCAAAACAAAAATAACTGGGCGAGCTGCTGGGTCCCTGGTCTCAGCCGCTCATTGTGCAACTCTCTTGTTTATTGAGTACGTTGACAATGGCATGGGACCCATATGTCAGAAATCCATTAGGAGGAGCCATTTTTTATTGGATTGAAATAAGGAGGCACTTGCTTGCGTACTGCCATGACCTTGGTGGGTCCCTGCTGACATCCACTCCACATACAATCATCTCCTGATTGTGTACGTGTCAACTTGGTAGGCCCACAAGTCAGCCTCTAAACCCATGGAGGACAAATACAACCTATTTAAAAAATAACAGCCCATTCCATACATTCAAACGGAAAGTTCAACATTCAGAGCAAAGTAACTGGTTTGATCCACATATAGAGTACTGAACTTCCACGTTGACAACCATCATAGCCAAGTTAACTATCTACTCCCACTAATACTCTAGTAGCATACAAGTACTAACTTAATCTTAGCTAACTAGATGATGCCGGCCGCCATTTGCGGTACACGCTAAATGCCGGCACCGGCGTCCTCCGCCTCACCTCGGACTTGCCAGAGGTGCGATAGGGCGCATTGCTTGCGCGCGTTGGCCCTTTCCATGCTGGCGTGGTCCACCTAAGCTTCGGCTTCTAAGCGGGAAACCCACTTGACGATTTGGAAGTAAAAATCGGCATCACGAACGCATGCGTGACCGACAGCCTCCAGGGCTATTTGATGGGCGCCGGCCTCCACGTAGTCGGCCCAGGTGCGGGCGCTCTGCTCGCGACACAAAGCGTCGGTGCGCTGTTGTTCCATGTCCCGCTGGCGGCGCAAATCGGCGATACTCTGCTCCTCCGACAAGCGGTCGCGCTCCAACAACTCCTGCTCCTCCACCAGGCAGTCGCGCTCCAACAAGTCCTCGATATCCGCATTGCCATCTAAAGACCGATAGAATGCCTCCTCCCTTCGTCTGCCTTCCGGTGAGAAACCAAACACTAGTTCCGGCGATGACCGCCTCCGGCCTCGCCTATCGTGGATGGGCGGGGGCATGGTGGACGTGGCGAGAGCGAGGATAAGTGGCGAGCGACATAAGGCCGGTGGGGGCTTATGAGGATAGGGCGAGTTGGGTCACGGTGCCACAATAGAAGGCCGGGAAACAGTACTTATAGGCGAAAGGTAGCGCGACGGTCATCGGAGTTCAATGCATAATTAAGCAGGCATGGATTAGCACGCCAGCCTGCAGTGGAAAACTAGACAAGCTGGAATTCTAACTGTGCAGTCCCTTCCTGTCCGTGCTAGGTCGCATGCCGGCATGACGGTCAAACGAGTGACTCGAATCATCTCCCTCCTTGTCAATAATGATTCCACGGATTTAAAAGGCCCGCAATAATTAAAGGGCATCTTTTTTCGCATCAGTTAGCTTCCTTAATTACGGCCAGCTGCATGCAGACAGTCAAAATTGCTCGCAGTCAGTACGCGGAGTAGCATGCAACGAGTCGCAGTCGAGGGCATTAGTTGATGAACTTTAGCTGGGAGATAAGGCATTTGCGAACGTTTTCGCTGGCAGTTTCTTCATATTCGCATGGCATCTTCTTCAGAGCAGCTTGTCAGTTTCTTCAGAGGTAGGAATTTTTATTCAAAAAACTGCCACTCCGAATCTTGCGTCGCAACCAAAACAGCTAGGACCGCATTAGTAGGCTAGCTAGTGATTGATCAGTAACTTGTAAACACTTAGCGAACAGATATAAGGAACTGTTAATACATCTCAATGATTCACAGATATATACAAATATGTAGCTCCAAAAGCAAAGATCTGCCACAACTAAAACCAACTAGTATGATTCCCACACATAAGATCAACATGTTAATGCATCTCAATGATTCACAGATCATATACAAATATGTAGCTCCAAAAGCAAAGATCTAGAAAAAAACATATGTTCTTCCTACTTACATGGATGCTTCTCTTGGCCAACATTCAGTATAGACTGAAAGACAAATTTTTTTGTGAAGTCTACATTTCCTCTTGCAAACGTAAGTGGTTTCACCAACATCTGGAACCATGAGAATGAACCACACATGATGGAGGAACATCCACTGCAATATGATTCGGTCTTCTCTTGATCACACGGCGAGACTATTTTCGGAATACAAACTTTAACTTAGGCAAAATGGTACCCATTGTATAATCAAACCAAAGCAATGAAGCACCTACTGTTGGCCAATAAATAGTACAGTACTACTTTACTACAGTCCATGAAGTGACTATCCTATTCTCTTGTGCAGTTCAACCAAAATTGCGGTCACTTTGTGTGTTTGCCAAATAGCAACGGGCAGACATCTCTATCTGCACAAATATCAAGCAGCTAGTAAACATATACCCCACCTTGTATTTTCGATTTAAACATGTCTCTTCCGCTTAGCATCTGTCATGTTTTGCATTGGACAATTTGATACAGTCATGTTTTGCCCTGGAGAATTTCAAACTGAATTTATTTGCTTGTTCAGAGCAGAAATATAGCGCCTATTCTTCATCAGACCAAGGATATCCATGTTCGCAGTGATGGAAGAGGTGAAATCGATACAACCGAAATTGAGCATCCAATCATTGAATCCCTGTCCTGCACCTTCAATGTAGGTCCACCCTGCCAATAAATTCACATGCAAACCACTAGTATTACTATCTAATGACAAGACAAAAGAGTAGCAAGATAGTAGCAAACCATGTACCTTCTTAATGAACAGCTCATAGTGCCACAAATTGGATATAAAGGTTTGGATGAAAACATGCTCCTAATGTTGAACAAGTTGGACTTTTTGTGCAGTTCCACTAAAATCGAGCATCCCCTGCTTATGCGTAGATATTGAAAGTGTGATTACTATAAAAGTGGCACTAGTTGAAGCATAGACTCACAGATATAAGCATTCCAATTTCTTAATGGGAAAAGGTAGCAAGACTGTTTCTAACCACTTGTTTGAAGGAATAAATAAGGCAACAGAGGTTGATGTCAGAAAGGCATATATAGTTCTTTTCTGAAAGAATGATCGATTCCTGACCTTTCCTCTTCTTTTAAGCATATTTTGTGCAGTTCAACTAAAATAAAATGCCATCACCTCCTTGACAATTCAGTGATACTGTACAAAAAGAAATGACTTAACATTACATCATGATGCCAGGTATGTAGTCGACAGGCATTAGAGACAAACTTACAGACCTCCTCCGATAACATAATGAACATTAATTTTAACAAAGGTGTGACTAGCTTTACCGGGATAATTTGAATGAACTCTACACCCTATGTTCCTTAATATAAGATGTTTTCGCGGGTTAGTTTAAAGTCCCCAAAGGTCTACTAGTATTTAGAAAAACAGGTAGTAGTTTTCTTGAGAACATATCTGGGAAAGCTTGCCATACTTTATTAATGTCCATACGCTAATGCAACACCATTCAAAATTTCGAATACTACAAATATACACTAATCCAGTGGCTAGTGCAACAGTAGAGTAGTTATTTTATTACAGGGTACAGTACAATGGTTTTACTGAACAGATTTCAATAAACTACAGCCTTTGCAAGATTTCTATAAGAATTAACAATACAAAATGTAAAGGTAACACATTTCAGCATTGGTATACTAGCTGTGCATGAGCATTAAACCAAATACAAAAGTCTGAAGGTAACTAGCATTATTAACTAATGACAGTATAAAAAAATTCAAACAATGTACCTCCAAGGTAAATATCATTTCGAACTCAGGGGGGCCTTAAAAATTGCTATCCCAATCTAGATAATCGATCAAACATAAAAACTTGATCAAACGAATCAAGAGAACAGCCGGAGGAGGAGGTGCCCACTCTTGACCTTTCCTCTTGTCTTCATAATTTTTTGTGCAGTTTAACCAAAATAAAATGACATCAGCGCCTTGGCATTTTGGTGACACTGTACAAAAAAATTAACATATCTCATGAAAGCGAGGTATGTAATCTATAATCATTAACAATGCAAAATTCTGAAGGTAGTAACAAGTTTCATCGTTGGTATACTGGTTGTGCAACAGCATTAGAATGCCTTAGCTGAAAAATCTTTAATACATCCACAATCAACAGCTAACCCTGAAATAATCTTGTGACATTAAATGGCATTTCTTAAATTTATCGGTGGCATTAGACTGAGTGCGGCATTAGTTAAATATGGCATCACTTTAGCAGTAGCATTGCTTGACTTGACAGCTGGCGTTATACTAACAGCAAAAAAGTGACACTAAGAGCATGGGAGGCCCATTTGGACAGTGGGCGCACCAGTGCGATGTGCCTCCATGGACGAGTAGAGTGGTGAGGGAGGTATGGTTGCCCAGAGCAACATATATCCAGGCAGCATATGTGGATTACGTCCCATTTTTGTTATGTTTAGCCACCTTTTTCCTATATGAGGACAACAAACCGATCGACCTGGTCATTCTCTATTGCGTTGTCATGCCTTTATACCCTTCTTCAACCAAGAGACACGAGACTCGTTCCTTAGCTACTGATTTTCCCCTTTTCAACCTAGATGCGGGTTCGATGCCTACTCTCTTGGACAGTACAGTCTCCCTTCCTTTCCTTATTCAACCCAAACATGGATTAGTCTTCCTGAAGTAGGGTTTCCTTTAATAGTGCAAATTAAGGTTTTCGTCTGCGTGACCAGCAGAGCAGAGGATAGCAAATTGGGAAGATGGTGGGGTGCAAATAGATCCACATGCAGCGACATTGTAGATGGGGAAATAGAACAAGGGTATGGTTCGAAAAGAGGTAGCATACCTGAGGGTCGGTGGGAAGTGGCTTCGCTCATGGTCGTCGTCCTCCGCACGCACTACGGCAGCGAGCTTGGGGACGCAGGGAATCCCGTGCGGGCGCTAGGTCTGAGAGGACGGCCTTGTCGTTAGTGCATGACCTCGCTCGCCGACGACGAGAGCATCAACGCTGCACGTCCTTTTCTTCCCCGACGGATATGTGACCACCGGTGAGGTCGGAGAGAGAGGCCGACTTTTTTAGATCTGGAGAGAGGGTGATAGTGTGAGAAGCAAGTGGGCAGCCCTTAGCAAGAAAGCTCTGAAACTCCAGCCTATATATCTTTTTTATACTACTATTACTAGAGGTGGAGTAGTGGTAGAGTAGTTTATATTTTCTCTGCAAACTGTACTAGTTAGTCATGCTTCAAAACTGAACGGCATGCCATTAAAAAAATAAAGTCAAGAAATAATGCGGCACCTTAGGCCAACTCAGCCAGATCGCATTTTGCACGAGAAATTACACACCATGTTTCGTTGACATGTGGTCCCGTTCCAACATGTCAGTGAAACAACGATGAGTCCTTTTGTACAATTTCAGAAAGGACGTGTAGGCCGGGGCACCTCTTCGTGTACCGTGGAAAACTGGCAACCGTCCACCGACTCTTCGCCTTTCCCTCTCGATTTGGAACTGATGTCACATGCTCTTCCTCCCTCCTCCACCTTCACCCTTCCTTCTGCCATTGTTCGATCGTCTTCTCCATGGAGGGAACAAGCCAGAAACGATCCCGTTATTCTTGCCCCGATCTGAAAGATGACGTGGTGGGGGAACTCATTGATCGGTGCGACGTCATCACCTCGGCTAGCATGGCAGGTTCGTTCAAGCCCATTCTCGACTCAACTAATAAGATCATTACAAGGAACCCAAGGGTCCAGGAGCGGTTTGATATCCCTTATCTTCTTCGCTATAAGCCTGTTCGCATGGGCGCGGACGACGGAGGCCTCACCTTGCGCAAGTTGATGCCACTTGATAATGTTACGTGTGATGTCAAGATGCCATCGCTTAAGGGTAAGTCATGGGCTGGCGCAAATGGAGATTGGGTTGTTTATATTGGGTACAATTGCGAGTGGGAACTTGTGAATGTGTACACTCGTCAGCGGATTCCACTTCCAAAAATCTCAGAGTGCCCTGAGGTTGAGCACACAGATGATCTATGTACGTTCAAATACGATCATGGTGACTGTCGTCTACTGAAGATAGCAATTTGTCAAGTTCCCAACCGCTCTTGGAATTACAAGAACTATGAAGTTGTTGCTATCTTTGACAAGCTTGTTGCCATCCTTCGTGGTTCGACTGGATGGATATTGCTCAAAAATCAGTTTCTATACACGGATGTGTACTGTGATGCAATTGAATACGAGGATCTTGTGTTTGCTACCACCACTCATGGCACTGTTTTTGCATGGGATCCTCGTAGTTTCTTTACGTTTGTCTTCCACCGTAATTATAATTGTTTCATCCACATGCATACGGGTTAGCAAGTTTCCCTTTACTAATTAACCTTCTTCTTCTGTTTCCAAGGTCCTGTGAACATTCCACCACCTATACTTGAAAAAAATTATAAGCAAGGGGGAGATGACGATGGTGATGATCACGAGCATGAGGAGGAGCAGAACTTATATACTTAGTGGCGTCTGGCAACTAGTTCCGATGGATCACCTCTTCTTGTCTGTATACAGTGTACTCAGACTGTTACTACTGAGGAAGCAGGTGTTGTATCCCATGGTCGCCCTCTCCTGACCTATTCCAACACCCGTTGCATGGTATTCAGGACGGATACTAGTGTGCTAGCCCAACACCTTCTCCCTGGTTCAGTATTGATAGTATCGGAGCAAACTCACTCTTCCTTGGACCAAACTATCCAATGATGGTTAAAGGAGATCCAGCTGCTGTTAACACAATGTTACTACCATTTATGAGAAGAAATTGTATCTATACCAAGGACATTTCGGTGGTTCCCTACCCTGGTCCTGATATATGCCACTTCAGCCTGGATGATCAGTCCTGCGTTGCTCTCGATATTGACAATAGCTGGCCCTTCCCAGAGCACCTATGGTTCAAAGCAAGCGTTTCCAACGCCGAGGATTGGTTGAGTTACTACAAAAAAAAGACACATCCGTGACATTTTGGGCCGAACGAAATTTTTTTCTGTCATACAGATGACACTTCTATGACGATAATTGTGACAAAAACCGGTATCATCATAGATGTGGTGGGCTACTACTTCTATGACAAAAAATCATGACAGAAAATGGGCTTTTCATCCTAGGCGGGCCAGAGACGCAGCTGCATGACATTCTTTGGGCCGTCCATGACGGAAAAAACCATGGTAGAAGCAAGGGGGAGGAAAATTTCGGGGAGTTCCCGATTACGGTGGGAGGTCGGGGGCCGAGCGTTGCGCGTTTCTCTCGTACACATACGCGCGTGTGTGCGAGGCATTGGCTCTAACAGAATCCGAGCGAGGCGTTGGGCTCTAACTGAACCCGAGCGATTACCGCTGCGATCTACGCAGCATCGAACCCGGAAGCGATCAATCGATGGCTGTTAACTGAACCTGATCGAGCGATTCCTTCGCTACTGCTGCTAACTGAAGCCGATCGATGCTACCTCTGGGTTGAACAATGAGCGTTGCAGGGGGGTTTGGATGAACAGTGAGCGGCGGCGTATGCTTCTGGATGAACAGGACCCCATGGTGTGGTGGAGGGTTGGATGGACAGTAGACGGTGGAGGGGTGCCCGTGGAGGGGTGGTTGAACAGGACCCCGTGGTGTGGAGGGCTGGATGAACAGTAGATGGTGGAGGGGTGCCCGTGGAGGGGTGGTTGAACAGGACCCCGTGGTGTGGAGGGCTCGATGAACAGTAGACGGTGGAGCGGTACGCCAGTCCTCGTTTCCATCGCCTGTTCCGTCCAAGCCGGTTGGCTCCCACGCGTTCCGTTACCTCCCGATGAACACGACGCATTCCGTTGCCACCCGATGAACACGACGCATTCCGTTTCCTCCCCATGAACACGACGCACTCCGTTGCCTCCCCATGAACACGACGACGACACTGTTTCTCCGTTCCGACCCAGCCATGTACACGAGCCCTGGCCGTACGTATGCGCGAGTAGGCGTTCGAGACCCCGCCAGACGTACACATACGTGGCGTATTTTCTTTCTTGCACCCTGGCGGCTATGCGTGCGTGTACATGCTACGTCGCGGCGCCTCTACTACACGTCGGCGCCTCTACAACGACCGATCCACGTTCACGACCAGAATGACAACGCTACGTACGCTTCAACCAGGTGGTTCCCGACTGTCAGGCACTTCCTTGACTGCGAAGATGTAGCTGGTGGGTCCCAGCAGTCAGGGTGGTGAATCCTTTTTTTTTTTGCCCAGACGCACTTCCTTGCGTGAGAAGATGTAGCTGGTGGGTCCCAGCAGTCAGGGGGCCGAATCGTTTTGTTTTTTTTGCCCGGACGCACTTCCTTGCGTGCGAACGTGTGGCTGGTGGGCCCCAGCAGTCTGGGGGGGAACTTTCTTTTTCACGAAATACGGTGGCCTGTCCGGTGGGTCTCCGCTGTCAGGTGGAGGAATAATTATTTTGCATGTAATAAGGAGGCACTTCCTTGCTGCTGCCGTGGACCCAGCTGTCAAAGTCTCCACGCACAATACTCTTCCGATGGAAGTCGGTCGTTGACCACATTGACCACGCCGAGCCGAGAGCACCACAGCGGTGGACGGCGGTGAGGCCTAGGAAGGGGACGACACGGATGCAGGGAAGACTCGGCAGTTGTTTCCCACGTGGAGGGGCGTACGGCTGTTCGAGGGTTTACTGGTTCGTTTGCCATCGCCGGAGAATAACAGCAGGTGTGGGTGAGTAGAGGGATGGCTAGGCCAGCAATGGGAGTATGGTGGGGCGGTGAGTCCTGCGCGGCACCTGACCCGGCCATGAGGAGGAGGAGCAGGCAGTCCCGTCGGCGCTTGTTTGAGCGGCTGGAGCAGGTAGAGCAGAGATTGAAGAAGCACGACGGCCGTTGGATGGCCATCCAACAGTCACTGGTTGTGCATCAACCTTTTTTTAGGAAAGCCTCAAATCTGTGGAAAACAGCATACATCCCATCTACCATTATTTCTAATAATTTACAACCCATTTGCTAATTCTTAAGTTTTTTTGGAGCCCGTATTCTTTTTGTTAGCATTACAGCCCATATTGTGGCCATGGTTAAAAAATTATATGAAATTTTGCATATTTTGGTGCGGTCCAAACTGTTTTTAATCCCGAAATTTTGACTCACGTTCAAACTGATTTTAAAAATAAATGTATATCAATATAAAATCCAACAAATTCTCCACGCATAAAAATTAATGTAATTTAAAATCTCGAAATGAAAAAAAAGATATTTGAAATTAATTGTCGGTTTGATGTGTTTTAAAAATGTACAACCCATTTCTCATTACTGATGGGCCATTTTCTCGGCCACCTAATGAAAGCTCTCCTCGTCTTGAAAGATTTGCAGCCCAATGATCGACAAAGCGACTTACTTGGCAAATCACAAAAAACTGGGTTGTGGCCATGGACCCAGCGGTGAGCCTCTCCACGTCTGATACTCTTCCGATGGAATGTCGTTGACCACATTGACCACGCTGCGTCGAGAGCACCAAGGCGGTGGACGACGACGAGGCTGGGAAGGGACGACGTGAGCCGGGAAGAAGCGGCAGTGGATGCCCACACGCAGAGGAGTACGCTGGGTTCACTCGCTCGTTGCGGTGGGAGGCTGCCGTCGCCCTTGAGGCCTTGCTAGCGGTGGGAGTAGTAGGCGATGAGGCCTCAATAAAGAAGACAGCCGACCACCGGAGGCGGAGCAGCGGTCTCCCAGGCGCTGGTTTGGGCGGCTGGTGCAAGAAGAGCAGCGATTGAAGAAGCAGCATGACCGTTTGATTCAAATCCAATGGTTACTGCTGCTAGAATCGTTTGTTGACTAAGTTGACAAGCCCTGCGTACGCGTCAACGTAGTAGGCCCACATGTTAGCCTCCCAACTGGTGCGCCCCAGATGTCAGTGGGAGGAATCATTTTTTTCGCGTAATAAGGAGGCAGTTGATTGCGTGCAGCCACGCTAGCGGAGGGAGTAGGGTGGGCGGGGGAAGCATGTGCGGCATCACATCGGGCCACAACAGGAGGGAGCAGGCAGTCCTGCCGACGCTAGTTTAGGCGGCTGGAGCAGGAAGATCAGAGATTGAAGAAGCACGTCGGCCATTGGATGGACATCCAAAAGTCGCTGCTACTAGAATTGTGTGTTCACTGACAAAGCCTTGCTTAAACAAGTCAGCCATTTGCTATTATTTTTATAATTTTTACTCATTTTCTAGTTCATATGGAATTTATTGCAGCCCGTTTTCCATTTTTAGAATTGCTGGCCATTTTCTCTCGCCGATGCAGTGTCAAAAATTAACTAAATATGTGGGAAATTTTGAAAATTCGCAATTTTTTGCCGGGGAACGAAATATTCTTAATCCAAAAATTAATAGCCATAATTTAAAAATAAATTAGTACTATGTCATGTTAAATCCAATGAAATACGTATAAGATATCAGTGAAGAACAAAAACAAAAAAAACTAATATCCCATTTGCTATAAATTTTTGGAATTTTCAACCCTTTTGATATTACTTTTAATGCACCTTGACCATACTCTTTGGCCAGGACGGAATGCATCCCTCCTCGTCTTGAACGATTTGCAGCCCGATAATTGGAGAAAACAAATAGGCCTAGCTTGGGTATTCTTCAAAAGAAATCTTGGGCTACCTATTTTCCCAAAGAACTGGTGCATGAGCATTTAGCTTTATTTATTTATTTACTTATTTATGTTTAGGGGACCATGAGCATGTACCTGGGCCGGATTCATGTGAGAGCCTCCCTTCCAGTTAATTATGGGCTTCTCTATTGGGCCTTCATCAGTGGGCTGCATCTTATCAACAAGTGGAAAATGTGTTCCGTACGAAAAATAGTATGAGCGACGTACGGTACGGGGTACTAAAGGATCGAACCATGCAACGACTTCCAAAACATTGTGTTTGTCGTTCTAACAACACATTTATTCAACCAATGGATGAAATATACTACTGATTGTACATTGGAAACAGGCTGAAGAAGAACCAGGGCTTGGGGTGCAATGTATAAAGCGATAGCAGGCGGAAAGAGTGAAGACGCAACTCTCTCTTCCAAACCAAACATCAGCCATAATTACAAAAGGGCTACCAAAAAAGAACAAGTGTATGCATCAAACTAAATAAAGATCCTACTACACCAAGTGTACGCATCTAACTAACTGGCTCAGTTAGACGTTACTATTTATTAAGCTGTGGAGATTGGCTGACGGCTTGAACCAGATGGGTGCCTGACGGGGGAAACTCCAACTAGCAGGTCAAAGTCTGATACTTGTGACCCTCTCTCCTACTTTGGGCTGCAGAGCGTGGCGGCACATATCAGGGTATGGTGCATGCAGAGACGCATGGTACGCTGTGTACACACAGTTTTGCCTGATGAACGAAACCGCGCTGCCATCATGATCCTTGTCGTCTGTTATCTCCTGGTTAATCGGATAATTCAGTCTGACAAACAAAGAGCGTGCACCAAGGCTACTTACCAGCCTCCAGTCAAAAGTTCCTGAAGGCCCAGAGAAGCTGGGATCCTGCTCAAAGGCCTTGCAGTGACTGTGATTGTATTCCGCGAAACAACACGTCCGGTATGTGCGATCGATCATCAATCTTTTGTCGTCGTCTGATCGAGCCAGGAACCACCTGCAACTGCCATGCCGCTTTACTTTGAAAGGTTCTGGGATTAGGAAGGGTAGGGACACCAGGCGGCCTACAACATCATATCAAGTTGGACTCAGATAAAAAAGGGCTCTTGATTTAGTCAATCTTAAGAACAACATGTTATGAGCATGAATATTGTTTTAGTAAATGTTGACAGTAATATAAGCAAGCCATCATGATATCATAGGAAAGTAACATACTGCTGTAATAGTCGTTTGTAGCGATGACTAGAGTAGGCCAGCAATACGTCCAGCCATAGAAGGAGTCGACATCGTAAATGGAGCCCTTGTGTTCAATGGCATCAGAGAACCATTGAGGATGTATGATCCTGCGATGGACGTGCAGATTTATCCACTTACCGCAGTGACCTGTCAGATAGGCGAGACCGCGGTTGAAGAACGCAATTAGCCTGAAGTCTTTATAATTCGCAGATCTTGTGTGCACTTGGCAGATTACAACCTTGAGCAAATCAAACTTGGTATCATATTGGCTCTTGTAAGATTCCGAGTATTACGGGCGCGGTGCCAAAGCAAAGGCAAAGTGTTAATCGAAGGAAGGGGGTCAATCATCGGGTGTAGACCTCCACGAGCATCCGATTGCCGTGACCGTCGACGCAGCACCATCCAAGGCGTGTTCATGCCGACCCAGTACATACCGTTAATGTAGCCGAGGTCGACGGGATCGGGTCGCATGATGAAGGGGTTGATGCTCGCCACCCTACGATCGTTATGCTGCGTGACATGTTGTTTCTGAAGATCAGGAGGCATTAGCAAGCAAAGAGCTGGCTTAAAAAGCTCCGGCCTGAGGGCTTTGAGTAAACGGTACATCCCCGACAAGCACGCGGCGAGCGGCATGGTACTGAGATTGTCCACATGTGAAACAATGAGCTTGATTACCTCTGTGGGGAGCGAATTCCAGCCACTCTTTCGGCAGACGCTGCTCGGTTCTGCCATTGTTAGTGCTTGGATTTCGGACGAGGGGGGGAGGCGCTTTAGCGGAGATAGAAGCTTGGACGAGATTATGTGCGGACAAATATGGAGAAGCGAATATGTGCTGCGGGAAGTGGACAGGTGATGATGACTACAGCACGCCGCTTGACTTACGAGACACATACCAGCAGCGTAGGGTCATGTCGATGGCAGACAACTTGCTTGAGTGATCCGATCTTGGTACTCCCTACAGTACCTACTACAGGACTATGCCCTAGCTTGCTAGAGTAGAGTAGTAGAGTAGGACTCTGCTCTACTACTAGCACCGGAGGAGTAGTAGTATATTCTAATCTAAAATAGTTACAAACTTCAATGCCCGAGCGTGGAACGACTACGAACCGTGCTCAAAGACCGTGTCTACGTGGTGTTTGGACTTATATGCAAAAAAATAGCAAGAAGCCCGTGCATTGCACGGCACACCATCATCACCAACTCGTTTTTTCTCTACTCCTACTCCTATAAAAGACTCAGTTGGTGATGATGGAGGCGAGGAGGCTTGTTCAGCCGGGCGTGCAGCGGACGGCGCAACACTATTTGATTTGTTATAGAAAACAAAGAAGAGTAGTAGAGATAGAGACATAGGGAGGAGCACGAGGTTGTGGGAGATAAGGATGAACGAGGCAAGTCCTTATCTGTAAATGTGGAGAGAGGTGCGGGTATCTTTTGTAAAATTGTCATAGTTGGCTTTCTATCCGTCAGATATAGATCGGACGGTATATATTACAAGATGGCAGGCATACCATCATCACCAACTCGGCTTTCTATAAGAGTAGATATATATAGATATAGATAGATAGAGACTAGGGAGTACTAGTAAGGACACCATCTACTGCTTCGTGTGCTTGTAACGACCAAACCTCGAAGGACTTGAGTCTTTGTGCTTACCGTGCTAGTCCCTGGATCGAACTCGCTAGCACACACAGTATAGATGAATACCAGAATAGCAAGTGCATCATTTTTTACAACGTATGATCCAGAGTATATAAAATAAAACAATCTGCATAGCACTTGGCTAGCTTTATTCAATCAAACAGCGGAAAGTAGCAGAAAATAACGATGAGTCCCATCATAGCCCATCGGGCGATCTTTGAGTGCAGACTTGCGACCCAAACGGTACCTTACTCTTCGTCTAAATATCCTGCAACATGAGACGTTGCAGCCATATAGGTCAATACTTGGAATGTATTGGCAAGTTACACAGGAGTAATAATATAGCAGACCTACATGTATATGCATAGTATAACAAAAGGAAGGCTCGAGGGTTTATTTTTGCAGAAAGCTGATTTTATCCTCATAACTACCTAACAGTCATTTTTTTTAGTTCTTTTAGTACTAATTAAATGCACAAGGTTGAGTTGGCAAAATCAACTCCAACCTACCCTTTTATTAAGTTGCCCACAAATATTATTAAGTGTCTCATCTGTCAAGATCATCCAACAACTGTAATGGCATAGTGGCTCAGATTTACCCATAACCGGGGGCACGGCTAATCATGATTAGTTTTAATACTCTGCAGAGTTTTGTACGCTTTACCCAATCGGACCCAATCCAAGATTGAGACAAAGTCTTTCGAAGAGGTTCCTTAACCACCGACGGCCACATCCCACCTACATATGCTACATCTCACGACACCGTTCGGGCAAGGGTTCGAACAACTCGATCAACTAAGCCAGAGCCCATATAGCCGGTGGCCGCACATGGAAGCTACTAGTCACTAAGTATGTTTGATCTTTTGAACCTGGGCGGCATTCCACTTAGGGTGCACTCTCATGGGCGCATGGCCTTAGAAAAGGTGCAAGACCCCATGATGCCTTCCCTCAACACCAAGCAATACCACTTCCGCCCAGGTGAGTTAAATCCTGAGTTACTACTCAATTGTTATATATATATATATAATCCTCACATAAACTCAATGAATACACGAACCACCCCCGTCTACAAAGCATAGCAAACTACAACTACCACGGTTTGCAAAAGACGGGAATATAGCTCAACAAAGATAGCCAACATATATAATACTCCTATACATGCATATATTCATAGTGTGATATAACTACATGCATAGAAAATAATAGGTAAAGGATGATCAACATGTAACTTGCCTTGGTTCTGGTTCAAAAAGTCACACTCCTGACAATAGCTCGCGTCGCACTCCGGACAATCTACACGTTTCACACAATTCAACAAATTAATCACCGGAACACGAATGGAACCAAAACAAAACCAACAGCAAGCAAATCATTTTTTTAAACTCAACAACAGAATCTTAACATCACCTAAATTGCACTACGGTCACAATGCAAAAAGAATCACTCGATTCCGATAAACGGTTTGAGAGTTACGGCCTCCGGAAGATTTATTTCAAATTCAAACGAATTCAAATTTGAAAAGTGCAAACATGTGCAAAGTTGGTACTATGATAATGTGCTGATTTTTGTGAGATCACAGGAAAAAGAATTACCTAAATTGGATTTATAGAATAGGAGTTATAGCTAATTGAAATTACAATTGAAAACTGAAAAAGAACAAAAACAGCAACAGAAAACTAATGAACAGTGCACGTGCGGTTACTGTAGCAGGCGCTGTAGATTTTGCCATGTGGCATCACCCGATTGGCCGAGGTGTGTTGCACGCGCGTGCTCACCAGAGAACAGGGGACGCGGCAGCGGCGGGTCGGGCGTCGGCGGTGGAGTTTCTCCGGTGGGTCTCCGGCGAAGGCGAGGTGACGGACGGGTGCGGCGGTGAGTGGCGGAGGTGGTGGTGGTTTTCCACGGCGGCGTTGCTCCCTCTGTAGGCGACGGCGACGAGGTGAAACACGGCGTGCTCCGGCGGCGGCGGGTCGGCCTGCTCCTCTCGCTCTGCAGGGAGTTGGGCAAACCCAGAGTGTCAGACGTGTGCACAACAGGGATAGGGGTCGAACGGAGTAGGTGGTGCGGCTTTGCAGGTCCTTACGGCGGCGGCAACGACCGGCAAACGGCGGTGGTCTCGAAGCTCGATGGCGAGATCCGTTTTCGCCAAACAGCGCGTGCGGCAACGAAGAGGATCAGGACAGGAGCTGTGGGGTCTCCCCTAGGGTTTTGCTTCGCGTACGGCAGGTCGGGCGCGCTAGAGGTGTACCAGGGGCGTTGGGCGATCTGGCTCGGCCTCGGCGTGCATGCGCGCGTGGTGTCCGGCTCGGCGAGGGACGAACAGGGCGCGGGGTCCACGGTCAGTGAGAGAGGCGGCGCGGGTCGGGCGAGCGGCGTACCGCTTCGGTCGGCTGCGAGCGAGCGGGCTGCGTGGCTGGCGGCGGGCGATCGGGCAGCGGCAAGGGGTTAGGTGGCACGGCGGCTGCAGTGGCGTATGGCGGCTGGCTGGCCGGCTGGCTGGCCGTCATTGCCGCTGCCTTTCTTTTTTTAAAATAGAAACAACAGCAGTAAAACAAAATAAATAAAATAAAATAGACAGTATAAAATCTAAATAAAAATACCTAGACACAGAGTAAAAATAGCCCTACAACTATAAACAACAGGAACACTAGTTCTAACACTAATGCAGTTTTGTAAAAATAATTTTGATGCAATAGGCCACTCGAACAGCAATAAAACAAACAAATAAAATATTTTGAAGATCACAAAAATTACCAGAACATATCAGATGAACTGGAAATAATATTCCGCACATTATGAACATTTTTAAAAACAGGGGAGAAGTCATGTTATCTCCACTCCAATAATTTGCCTTTAGTTGCATAATGATTCGAATATTGCAGAAAGACAAATAATGCAATAAAAATATGATATGCATATGAATGATCTAATAACATCCTAATTTAGGAAAATTGGGATGTTACAAACCTACCCCCCTTAAGATGAATCTCGCCTCGAGATTCGGCTGGCTAGCAAATAGGTGTGGGTGGTCCTGCCTGAGATCTTCCTCTCGCTCCTGTGTAGCTTCCTCCTCGTATGATGATCCCACTGAACCTTGCATAACTTGATTGTCTTGGTGCGAGTAACTCTCTCTGCTGTCTCCAGAATCTTAATAGGCTTCTCCTCATAAGTCAAATCACTCTCCAATTGAATTGCCTCAAGTGGCACCATGTCCCTCAATGGAACATCCATCATCTCTTCATGACACTTCTTCAACTGAGATACATGAAACACATCATGAACTCCTGACAAGGATTCTGGCAACTCCAGCTGATAAGCTACCTTTCCTCTACGCTCCAAGATCTTGTAAGGTCCCACAAAATGTGGTGCTAACTTACCCTTGATTCCAAACCTTTTAATTCCACGAAGTGGTGAAACTCTAAGATATGCACGGTCTCCTACCTCATATGTCACCTCCTTACGTTTTGCATCTGCATAACTCTTCTGCCTGGACTGTGCTATCTTCAGCCTGTCACGAATCAACTTGACCTTCTCCTCAGCATCTCTGATCAAGTCTGGTGCAAAGAACTGACGCTCTCCAACCTCATCCCACATCAACGGTGTCCTCCACTTTCTGCCATACAATACCTCAAATGGTGCCATCTTCAGACTAGCTCGATAAGCTGTTATTATATGAAAACTCTGCATAAGGTAAATTATCATCCCAACTGGACCCATAATCCAAAGCACAAGCTCTCAACATATCCTCCAAAATCTGATTTACCCTCTCTGCTCGCCCATCTGCATCTGGATGGAAAGTCAGCATCTTGAACTCCAGCCTGGTGCCCAAGGATTCATGCAACTGACGCCAAAATTTGGATGTGAACTGAGTACCTCTATCAGACACTACCTTCCTTGGAACTCCATGCAGACAAACAATTTGAGACATATAAATCTTTGCTAGCTGAGCACTGGTATAAGTAGTCTTTACCGGGATGAAGTGAGCAACTTTAGTCAAACGATCAACAACTACCCAAATAGAATCATAACCTGACCGTGTCCTGGGTAGACCTGTAATGAAGTCCATACCAATCTCATCCCACTTCCAATCAGGTATAGGCAATGGTTGTAACAAACCTGCTGGTCTCTGATGTTCTGCTTTAACTCTCTGGCACACATCACATGTTGCAATATACCCAGCAATTTCCCTCTTCAGGCTAGGGCCACCAAAATCTTTCCCTCAAATCCAAATACATCTTAGTATTACGGGTGAATAGAATAAGGTGAATCATGCGCCTCTGAAGAATCAACTTCCGATATCCGCATCTTGAGGTACACAACACGCTTCTCAAACCATATGGCTCCATGTTCATCCTCATGGAAACCTTCGCCTTACCTTTAGCCATATTCTCTCTTATCTCAGCAATCTCCTTATCACCCTTTTGAGCATCCCTGATCTTGTCAAGCAAAGTAGGCTTTACCTCAAGTGTTGCCAAATATCCCTTAGGAACCATCTCCAACCTGAGACTCCTGAACTGTTCACATAACTCGGGTGGCATATTATCAATACTAATTGCATTAGCATGGCTCCTACGACTCAATGCATCAAAGAACAACATTAGCCTTACCAGGATGATACGCACATTCAAATCATAATCCTTAATAAGCTCCAACCATCTCCTCCGCCTTTGAGGTTCAAATCCTTCCGAGTAAAAATATACTTCAAGCTCTTATGATCAGTAAATATATCACAATGATTACCAATAAGATATGGCCTCCAAGTTTTCAATGCATGCACAATCGAGGCTAACTCCAAATCATGTGTGGGATAATTATGCTCATGATTCTGTCGACGTGAAGCATATGAAACAACTTTACCTTCTGCATCAAAACATTCCCAAGTCCTTGACGAGAAGCATCACAATATACCGGAAGTCCTTATGTATGTCCGCAGAGTTAAGACTAGTGTCTGTAACCAAACGCTGCTTCAATTCCTCGAAAGCTGGCTTCACATTCATCACCCAAACAAATTTCTTCTCTTTCTTAAACAATTCAGTCATAGGCTTTGCAATCTTGGAAAAGTTCTCAATAAACCTCCTGTAATGACCTGCAAGGCCCAAAAAGTTGCGAATCTCTCCAACTGTCGTGGGTGTCTCCCACTCTGTAACTGCAGCAACCTTAGATGGATTAACTGCAACTCCATTACCTGACACAACATGTCCAAGGAATGCAACCTCCTCCAGCCAAAAATCGCATTTGCTGAACTTGGCATACAACTGATGTTCCCTCAATTTCTCCAATACCAAACGCAGATGCACCTCATGCTCTTGCTTATTCTTGGAGAATACCAATATATCATCAATGAAAACAACCACAAATTTATCCAAGAACTCCATAAACACCTTGTTCATCATATTCATGAAATATGCAGGAGCATTAGTCAATCCAAATGACATAACAGTATATTCATACAACCCATACCTCGTAGTAAAAGCAGTCTTTGGAATATCTTGCTCACGAATCTTGATTGATGATAACCGTAAGCGAAGATCAATCTTAGAAAACAGTAGGTCCCTCCAACTGGTCAAACAGATCATTTATCATAGGCAAAGGATACGTATTCTTAATGGTTACCTCATTCAGAGAACGATAATCAACACACATCTTCAAGGTCCCATCCTTCTTCTCCACAAACAAAACTGGAGCTCCCCAAGGTGATGAACTTGGGCGAATAAACCCTTGTGCCTGCAATTCTCTTATCTGCTTCTTCAATTCCTCCAACCCTTGAGGAGGCATTCTATACGGTCTCTTTGCAATAGGTCCAAAGGCTCGGTATTAAATCAATGAGAAACTCAATATCTCTATCCGGTGGCATACCCGCAACTCCTCCGGAAACACATCTGGATAATCTCTCACAACTGGCACCTCTTCCAGGCTACCCCCCTTAAGAGAGTTCACCTGTACCTGATCACGCTTATACTTACATACATATTTGATCCTCTTCCCTCCTGGTGCACTGAGAGTAATAGATCAACTGGCACAATTAATACGACCCTTATATAACTGCAACCAATCCATACCCAAAATAATATCCAGACCTTGTGACTTTAATATAATCAAATCCGTAGGAAAATCATGCTTTCCAATAGACAAAGTCAACTGATGGCAACCAACACCTGCTATCATCTCAGCTCCTGGGGAACTCACTCTAATAGGCATGCTAAGTGTTTTGGTTGGCAATCCATGTTTATCAACAAATACCCTCGAAATGAAAGAATGCGATGCACCAGTATCAAAAAGAACAAGCACGGGTACTGAGTTAATCAAGAACTTACCAATCACTGCATCAGGTTCATTGTAAACCTCCTCCAAATTAACATGGTTGACATGACCCTTTTGGAAAGGGTTTGGCTTGCTGGATCCTGAGTTCTTCGCCCCTGGGCAATCTGTGGCATAGTGCCCCATAGCCTTACACGAAGCTAATCGCACTTGACTCAAATCCTTGGCGCACGTGTAACCCGGTGGTTACGGTTAGTGTTCCCTCCATTGCCATTACCATTACCATTACCTTTGCTATTGCCATTGTTACTCTTGTGCCCATTATGATGATGGTGGCCATTATGGTTGTGGCCATTCCCTCCATGATGATTATGATCATTACCTCCATGATGATTATGTCCATTACCTCCATTACCATGATATGAAGCGTGTGGCTTCTGCTATGGTCCTGAATTATACACGTTATTGTTGTTGTACTTCCTCTTGCGATTCTCTATGGCCTGTTGCTTTCCCTCCAAAGACAATAGCCTTATCAATCGTGTCCCCGACAATTCCTAAAAGTGGCCACTTTGTCAATCAAGGCTCAACTCATCATTAAGGCCCTCCAAGAATTTCTCCTGCCTAGCTGCATCAGTGTTAACATCATTAGGAGCATAACGTGCAAGATTATTAAATTCCTCCACATAAGCATTAACTGTGCGACCTTCCTGGCGCAAACTGCGAAACTCCTTCTTTTTCAGACTCATAGCGCCAGCAGACACATGTGTAGCACGAAAAGCATCCTGAAACTGAGGACATGTGATAGTAGCAATGGGATAAGTGACCAAGTAATTGTCCCACCAAGCTGCAGCAGGACCCTCCAACAAATGTGAGGCAAACCTCACCTCTCTCGCATCTGTGCATCCAACCGTCTCTGTGTTCCTATTGACTGCACGGAGCCAATCATCAGCCACAATAGGTTCAGGAACTGGAGAACCTCTGAGGATTCAACCTCAAGAACCTGGTAAGCATATCCACTGGTGGCGGTGGCGGCGGATTGTTGTTGTTATTGTTGTTGTTCTGGTTCTGGACAAGCAACTGGATCAACTGAGCCTGTCCCTGAAGCAACTGCTGCATGTATGGTGGTACATCATTGCCATTGTTGTCTCCTCCTGCAGCATTACGCCTATTATCACGCCTCGGCGGCATCCGTGGGCAAGCATAGAAGAGTTATAGATATAATAGGGCCAAAGACTATGTATATATAAATATATTCTACCCATATGCATAATATGATCAAGCCAACAAAACACAACAACGAATAACACAAACAAACAAACAAACAACAAACTATAAACAATATGATAATACTATATATATAGTCGAATAATTTCGACACTAAGCAATTTAACAATCAACTACCAATCAAGCAAACAATCTAGTATCTTCATACCACGAAAGTGGGCATAATCAGATACGCTAACACGGTAACGTTGCAATATAAAACAAACATGAATGGTGGTCTCAGCACTAGTTCCTACTTAACTGTTCAAGATACTTGAGGGGGTTAACTAATAAACAGTAAGAAGTATAGCTAGTTTATAAAATAACTTTCACTCCTATGGCTTTTCTAATCCATTTTCTAGGGTCACGTCCTACAGTCAACACACTGCTCTGATGCCATCTGTAACGACAAAACCTCGAAGGACTTGAGTCTCTGTGCTTACCGTGCTAGTCCCTGGATCGAACTCGCTAGCACACACAGTATAGATGAATACCAGAATAGCAAGTGCATCATTTATTACAACGTATGATCCAGAGTGTATAAAATAAAACAATCTGCATAGCACTTGGCTAGCTTTATTCAATCAAACAGCGGAAAGTAGCAGAAAATAACGACGAGTCCCGTCATAGCCCATCGGCGATGCCGAAAAGTGCATCATGCCCTAACCGTACCTTACTCTTCGCTCGAATATCCTGCAACATGAGACGTTGCAGCCAGATAGGTCAATACTTGGAATGTATTGGCAAGTTACACAGGAGTAATAATATAGCAGACCTACATGTATATGCATAGTATAACAAAAGGAAGGCTCGAGGGTTTATTTTTGCAGAAAGCTGATTTTATCCTCATAACTACCTAACACTCATTTTTTTTAGTTCTTTTATTACTAATTAAATGCACAAGGTTGAGTTGGCAAAATCAACTCCAACCTACCCTTTTATTAAGTTGCCCACAAATATTATTAAGTGTCACATCTGTCAAGATCATCCAACAACTGTAATGGCATAGTGGCTCAGATTTACCCATAACCGGGGCACGGCTAATCATGATTAGTTTTAATACTCTGCTGAGTTTTGTACGCTTTACCCACTGGACCCAATCCGAAGATTGAGACAAAGTCTTTCAGAAGAGGTTCCCTTAACCACCGACGGCCACATCCCACCTACATATGCTACATCACGACACCTTTATGCAGGCAAGGGTTCGAACAAGTGATCAACTAAGCGAGCCCATATAGCCAGTGGCCGCACATGGAAGCTACTAGTCACTAAGTCTGTCTGATCTTTTTAAACCTGGGCGACATTCCACTTAGGGTGCACTCTCATGAGCGCATGGCCTTAGAAAAGGTGCAAGACCCCATGATGCCTCCCTCAACACCAAGCAATACCACTTCCGCCCAGAGGTGAGTTAATCCTGAGTTACTACTCAATTTATATATATATATATATATATATATATATATATATATATATATATATATATATAATCCTCACATAAACTCAATGAATACACGAACCACCCCCGTCTACAAAGCATAGCAAACTACAACTACCACGATTTGCAAAAGACGGGAAGATAGCTCAACAAAGATAGCCAACATATATAATACTCCTATACATGCATATATTCATAGTGTGATATAACTACATGCATAGAAAATAAGAGGTAAAGGATGATCAACATGTAACTTGCCTTGGTTCTGGTTCAAAAAGTCACACTCCTGACAATAGCTCGCATCGCACTCCGGACAATCTACACGTTTCACACAATTCAACAAATCAATCACCGGAACATGAATAGAACCAAAACAAAACCAACAGCAAGCAAATCATTTTTTTAAAACTCAACAACAGAATCTTAAAATCACCTAAATTGCACTACGGTCACAATGCAAAAAGAATCACTCGATTCCGATAAACGGTTTGAGAGTTACGGCCTCCGGAAGATTTATTTCAAATTCAAATGAATTCAAATTTGAAAAGTGCAAACATGTGCAAAGTTGGTACTATGATAATGTGCTGATTTTTGTGAGATCACAGGAAAAAGAATTACCTAAATTGTATTTATAGAATAGGAGTTATAGCTAATTGAAATTACAGTTGAAAACTGAAAAAGAACAAAAACAGCAGCAGAAAACTCATGAACAGTGCACGTGCGGTTACTGTAGCAGGCGCTGTAGATTTTGCCATGTGGCATCACCCGATTGGCCGAGGTGTGTTGCACGCGCGTGCTCACCAGAGAACAGGGGACGCGGTGGCGGCGGGTCGGGCGTCTGCGGTGGAGTTTCTCCGGTGGGTCTCCGGCGAAGGCGAGGTGACGGACGGGTGCGGCGGTGAGTGGCGGAGGTGGTGGTGGTGTTCCACGGCGGCGTTGCTCCCTCTGTAGGCGACGGCGACGAGGTGAAACACGGCGTGCTCCGGCGGCGGGTCGGCCTGCTCCTCTCGCTCTGCAGGGAGTTGGGCAAACCCAGAGTGTCAGACGTGTGCACAACAGGGATAGGGGTCGAACGGAGTAGGTGGTGCGGCTCTGCAGGTCCTTACGGCGGCGGCAACGACCGGCGAACGGCGGTGGTCTCGAAGCTCGACGGCGAGATCCGTTTTCGCCAAACAGCGCGTGCAGCAACGAAGAGGATCAGGACAGGAGCTGCGGGGTCTCCCCTAGGGTTTTGCTTCGCGTACGGCAGGTCGGGCGTGCTAGAGGTGTACCAGGGGCGTTGGGCGATCCGGCTCGGCCTCGGCGTGCGTGCGCGTGTGGTGTCCGGCTCGGGGAGGGACGAACAGGCGCGGGTCCACGATCGATGAGAGGCGGCGCTGGTCGGGCGAGCGGCGTACCGCTTCGGTCGGCTGCGGCGAGCGGGCTGCGGGGCTGGCGGCGCATCGGGCCGGGCAGTGCGGGTTAGGTGGTCATGGCGGTGCAAAGGGCGTATGGCGGCGCTTGGGGCCGGCGGTGGTCGGCTGGCTCACGCCTTTCTTTTTTTAAACAGAAACAACAGCAGTAAAACAAAATAAATAAAATAAAATAGACAGTATAAAATCTAAATAAAAATACCTAGACACAGAGTAAAAATAGCCCTACAACTATAAACTACAGGAACACTAATTCTAACACTAATGCAGTCTTGTAAAAATAATTTTGATGCAATAGGCCACTCAAACAGCAATAAAACAAACAAATAAAATATTTTGAAGATCACAAAAATTACCAGAACATATCAGATGAACTGGAAATAATATTCTGCACATTATGAACATTTTTAAAAACAAGGGAGAAGTCATGTTATCTCCACTCCAATAAATTGCCTTTAGTTGCATAATGATTCGAATATTGCAGAAAGACAAATAATGCAATAAAAATATGATATGCATATGAATGATCTAATAACATCCTAATTTAGGAAAATTGGGATGTTACAGTGCTACTCCGGCGCTCCATTCGGCGGCCGCAACGTCCCTATAGCCACCCCTCCTGCGCTCCATTCGGCGGGCGCTGTTGAAATCTGGGGAGCGCACTCTCGCGACTGCTGGCAGCCACGACTTCACCGACGACGACTTCTTACCCGACCTCGGCAACCTCTTCCTCAATGACATGGGTGACAACCTCAACGCCAACGGTGCTGCTCCCGTTGCACCATATGTGTTTCTGTCCTTCCTGTTCGAAATCGTGGTAGAATTCATGTTTCTACTCCGTATCCTACTACTATGCTAGTCCACATGATTAGTTTCATCTCTGTTATAGCCGTCATGATTTATTTTGTGCTTATTCGGATTAAATCTCATAGTAACTTGCTCATATATTCAACTGGCGCAACGTCCCCTATAGCCACTCCCATTTCATGGACGGCCTGGTCGATGCCTCCAAGGAGCCCTTCGTCCACTGCTATGAGTGCGCGATGCCGTTTTGTGGCTCGCCGGCGGACATGGTGCATCACCTCACGGGTGCGTGCAGCGGTCACTGCTGGCCCTTGGCGGAGAACATCAAGTACGACACATGCTACCGGTTCACCATGCCGAAGTCGCTGGAGGATCACCGCCACCTACTAGTCTCGGAGGAGGACGGCAGCGTCTTCCTCTTGATTGTGGGCACCGGCGAGGCCCGCGCAGGCCGCCGCCCGTCTACGTAACGCGGCGTCGGGCGCCATCGCCGACGCCGACATCGACACGAGGCAGGCAGATGTACGGGTGCGTGGTCACTGTTACTACCCCTCCGGGTCGCGTGGGCGGCGACACCGGCCTCATCGGAAGGACTTGGACTCTGGGGAGCTGGGACTATCCCGTCAATGTGGACTTGGAAAACCCACGGCATCCTTTACCCGCCGACGCGGTGCACGGGGACTCCAAGGAGGTTCACCTGGACATGCGCATTATCAAGTGCACTTAGAAAACATGTAGTGTGTGTGTGGGCGCTTATGGCCCGTGTCTTTGCCGCTTTTGATTCTGTAAGCTTGTCGTTAAACTTGAGTGGCTTTCGCCGCAGTCCTTCCTTTGAACTGCTCCTCTCAGTGAGCTGATGTAAGACACTTTGGGTTTCATTTGATAATGGAACCGGGGAGGAGCCTCCCTGTTCTTCTAAAAAAATTACGCATTATCAAGTTAAATGTTGATCATTAGTATTCGCTCAATGTAATCCGTTGTCTAAGCATGTGGAGACTTCCATGCAGGATCTTGCTCTATTGGAGTATCGCGCATGAATAAAAGTGTATTCGTTTATGGTTTAGTCTAGAATCTTCCATGTATGAATTTTTACTACAAGATCGGTGAAAGACTTACGATGAACCATTTCTTACATCTCCTCCGCCCCTTGCAAGTCATCCTGATTTAATCCTCCGTCTAGGTGTATAAGGGCATGGTTAATATTACTTAATAGTATAGCCAACTGTTGACTATAAGAAAGTGCCATGTCATCTGTAGCCAACATGTATAACAATCGATAATCAAAAACTAATTCTTAAAGATCATTTCTTGCAAAGCACAATAAGTGTTATTTCTTCCCAAGTTTTGGATGCATGTTGAACAGTTGAACGCTTTTGTTTGCAAAAGATACCTTTTTATCTATTTCACCCGGATGTTTGTGAGCTCTAGAGATGAGATAATATCCGAAGAAACCTATTGATACCCGTTACACATGAGATGACCCCCACATCCTTTGTCAAAATAAACAACTCCCCGATCAATGTATTTCACTCTTCGGTGCAACACACGGGCACCTTACTACTATAGATTAGTACGACTAAAAATTGAACTAACATTATATATAGTACGATAAATACTGATGCATGTCACCTAAAATTATATCATTCAAAACTATGTTCAAATACGAATCCAACGATATAGTTTTTGTTGACATGCACTAACATTTTGTCAGTTAAATCTTCAGTCAAATTCAATGGGGGACTAATAAACCACGACTGATGTAGTACAAGTGTATAGGGCGGCGCTGCACGGGAGTTTCACCTCTCACCCCACTCGTGGAGCGGCAGTAAAGCCGTCATATCACAAAACCCAACCACTCCCAGTAATAAGTGGCCTGGAAAAATAAACAAACAAGCAACCATCACATCCCTCCGTATTTTTTGCATTTCATCTCTCTGCATTTACTTTCTCCGTTTCATCTCGCACACTCGATCCCTAGCTACTACTCCTAGGGCCAGTTCTTCTGGCGGCTTCCCCAGCTTTTCCCACAAGACTAGTCACAGTGGAGTGTAACAATAAGGTGCCTCACTCATTTATTTGGTCTTCTAAACTACTACTCCGTCTTGGTTTATTCCTCACCATTGTAATTTGTGCAAAATTTTGACCAAAGATTTAGCAAATAAACATTAACGTTTCTCATTTTCTCCTCCTCCTTGGTCACGGTGCACAGCCTAGACGGATGGAGTAGTGCATGTGACATGCACTAACATTTCATTAGTTAAATTTATGATCAAAATTTGACACAAATTACAATGGGGACCAATAAACCAGGACGAAGGTAATAGTAGTTATGGGATTACTAATCTAGAAGCCTAAAAGAACTGGCCCCTGGTACTCCTACTAGTAGTAGTACTCAAGTTGGAATTCCAATTGAACGGCACAACTTGTTAGGCAAAAAATTCGATACAGGGTGTACGAAGCGGCTTGGGAATTTGCATGCCTTTCCAACCAGTGAGATACTCCGTACGAAGAACGACAAAGAAATAACGACAGAGAAGGAAGCTAAAAGTAAACAATCAAACGAGCATTTTTGCATTTGTTCTGCATTGAATCGTTTCACAAGCTTGACTAGTGCTGTTTTTCTACTTTTACAAAAACCGCATCGTAATGTTAAAACGTGCATTTGCACGCACATAAGTAATAGTAGTACTCCCTCCATCTAGGTGTACAAGTCTTCCCTCCTTGGTCACGGTGCACAACCAAAGATGACTTATTGACCGACGGAGGGAGTAGCACAGTCTGCAAGCATATATCGAGAGAGACATGTAGTGCGATAGTATATAGTAAAGTTTGTGCTATATGCACGTACTTGCAAAATGCGTACGGGTACACAAGGTTTCCAAACTTTCCCTTTTACATAATTAATTCAGGACGCTAAAATTCTTGAACGTTCGGGATTTATCATTTGCGTCCCAAAACTAATGAGATCGCATTACGAAACAAAAATTATACTCCTCCTAAAAGCCACAGCACTCGCAGGAGCGCTTGCGGCGCGCCACGAGTGCCATGGTGCACGGCCGTTTCCCAGCGCGCCGACACAACGCCTCTTCCTCAGCCTCGCAAATCGCGAGGTGCTGATTGATGGCTTGCCGGTGGGCGAGCGCGATCTCACCGGTGTGGTGATCCGGCGCCAACAGGTACTCGCCTCTCTGGAAGCGTGCACCCTGTCCAGGTACCGCCAAGCGTAGATGAGGCGCTTGGGCCCGACGGCATGCAAGGCATCGGCACGGGCGTCCTCCGCCACCCTCACGGCCCTCGCACGAGCCTTCTGCCCAAGAGCCAATTGCCTGACTCTCCCGGACACGACATAGGCCTCCCAGGCAGCTTGTTCCGCGGTGCGCTTCTCTTCCTCGGCCTTCTTCTCCGCCTCTATTTTGGCGCGCTCTGCTGGAGGCAAAGCCTCCCACAAGGCGACATCCATTTCTTTCCAAAGCTCCTCAAGGCTGGGGGGCTCGGCGGGCGGCGCGGCATTCTCCTCATAGCGGGGAGCCGACGCGTCCTCCGACACGCGTGCTGGCGAGATTGGGAATGCCGACGCGTCCACCTCGACGCGTCGCGGCGCGGAGCGGAACGCCGACGCGACCTCCTCGACTAGTGGCGGCAAGGAACGGAACAGCGACGCGTCGCGTCGTGGTGAGGAGCGGAACACCGACGCGTCCTCCTCGACTAGTGGCGGCGATGAACGGAACGGCGATGCGTCACGTAGCGGCGAGGAGCGGAACATCGACGCGTCCTCCTCGACTAGTGGCGGCGAGGAACGGAACAGCGACGGGTGACCGTCCGCACGGTGCTGCGAGGGGCTCCTAGGGCTTGGGAGGGGCGATGCCATGGTGGTTGACGTGAGAGGGAGGGGGAGGAGATAGCGATGTCATCGGAGGCACAGTATTTATAGTGAGCAATGGAACACCTACGTAATATATGGATCGAGCTGCATCGGCTTAATCAGGTTCAGTTCGTCCATCGACATGTGGGCGAACACTGTTGGGCCCATATGTCGCTGACTCCAATGCACCTGCAGTTAAGTAACAGCTACGTGGGCATATTTGTTGGAGTAAATTACGGGGGAGCGAAGGGGTGGAAATATTGCTGGTCACAACGGATTGGACGAGCGTGGG
Organism: Aegilops bicornis; assembly: GCA_021605145.1. Taxonomy (NCBI): domain Eukaryota; kingdom Viridiplantae; phylum Streptophyta; class Magnoliopsida; order Poales; family Poaceae; genus Aegilops; species Aegilops bicornis. The sequence goes on from CM038673.1 coordinate 538,289,852, forward strand.
GGGAGGAGAGTCATGCATGCAGATTTTTTTCACACGGGGTGGAGTTGTGGGACCGCCGGAGGGAGAAGGAGAGTTTGGCAGGCATATTGTTTCCACACATGGAGAGGAAAAGATTTGGAGAAGAATGGGCTTCCTGCAGGTATGGGGAACGGTGCATAATAAGTCATCTTGCATTCCGGGCTAGGTATAGTCTCAAGTCATTAAAAACATACACGCCCCACACATGTTCATATTTCAAGGTGCACTAAATTATTGCATGCGTTGATTAAGGCTGGCCATAATGGTGGTATCTTAGCTGGTATCATGCACACGGGAATAGTAGCAAACATGCTGATGTGGCAAAGAATTAAAGAAGAGAGGGGGGTTAGAGTAACTAGTGTTCATGCATGCTGACGGAGTAATTGACCATGAATACCCTGGTTTGCGGGCTCGACGCGCGCGCGATCGGCTTCTGCTGTGACAACCACCATGTGCGCCTCCTCCGCGCGGGCGGAGACGACAATGACACGCTAGTTCCTCCTCGACGGCGTGCTGGAGCACGCGCTCGTCCTCCTCTTTGTACGCTGCGTGCATAGACGGGGCTCCACCAGCTGCTCGCATGCTTGGCAGCACGGTGGCATCGCGAGGAGGGACTGCAGACGACGTGAGCGGGCGAGCCTTCGGCTTCATGGCACAGGGATGGCGGCGACACGGCGGTGATGGGCGAGAAATTGTTGGCTGGAGCAGGCGGGCGCCGGCATGCGCAACGGCGGCGGCGGCATATTGATGAGTGCGCGTGTGGGAGCTTACTTTAGTTTTATATAAGGTTGGTCAAACTTAAAAGAAAACCGTACTAGTACACGTAAACATTAGACTTAGGCAGCGCTTTTATTAGTTAGTACCACAGCCACGACACGGAATCATGTGCAAGCACGTGAACCGCGGCCGCGCGGTCGATCGAACAGTGTGTCACCGTGTCGTGTTCGAAGGACATCCACCGAACCTTTTTGTGTGTGTGAAAACAATCCTCGAATATTACTCAACTTTTTTTTCCTGGGAAAGTTCTTGACGCTGCAATATTTCCATATATTTGAATTTAGCTCCAGTTCATGTTTATTTGGATTTGGACGTTTTACGTGCGCCCTAGTTTTTTTTAATACTGATTTTGTGTGTGTGACTGAGAGAGAACATGTGTATGTGTCCATATGTGTGTTGTGGCGGAAGGGCAATATGGAGACGGTGTGCGTGTGATACAGACATAGAGAGGTGTGAATGTGCAAATGATCATCCATGAGTGAGACAGAGACAGATATGCCGATACGTTGTGTATACATGAGAGAACGGTATTCTAGTTTACTTGTGTGTGTGTGTGAGAGAGAGGGGGGGAGAGAAGAGGAGCATCCGTAACACAACAACCATCTCTCTCGATTCGTCCGTCCCTCGCACGGTCGCATGCAACACATGCATCAACGCGCACATTTTGACACCCTCACCCGGCCCCTGCCCACCTCAAGGCCCGCACAATCTCTTTGTGAATACCCATTTCTCTCCTTAGGTTTGTTTTCTCTCAATATCTCTCTCTCTCTCTCTCACACACACACACACAGACACACGCAGCACAACACACACACACACACACACTCCCCCGAGCACACAATTCATTCCCATCCAAGGTTATACGGCGACCACTCTCGCTTGTGCTTCTTCGCACCCCAACATGCACAACACCTCAATCTTCAAAGAGGGAATCGAGCAGATCGAAGACAGCAACCACACCGTGCTAGAGAACGCGGGGTCATTTGGAAGCTGGGTGATGTGATGACGGACCCTCTCTCTCTCTCTTGCACAAAATTACCAATCCCTCTCTCCCCCGCACAAAATTGTCAATCCCTCAACCCACGAGATATTTCCCCTCTCGTCCATGTTTTTCCAGCTCTCTCATCAAACATGTTGTCTGTCCTCCTTCCACGTATACAGAATCTGGATGCACACGCATCTCACGTATATTACATGTCTCCATCTTTCTCATGCACCTAACTTCTTCCTCTCTCTTTCTCTCTCTATCTCTCTCCCTCTGTCTCGTTAGGTTTGTCTCCTACTCTCTCGTCCACATACATACAATCTTTCCCGCCCTATCTGCTCCATCTTCAAAAGCTCTCTCTCTCTCTCTCTCTCTGCACGTTTCATTCACACATTGGGATATGTCAAAACGTTGCTTCTATAATGGCCCTGTTTGGATCATGGGGTTAGAGCTAGTTTGGGTTAGTTGGGGGCTCAAATAACCCAAAAGTATCCAAACAGGGAGGGTTAGAGTGGGTTAGTTCCATCTAACCCAACTATCCCTGTGGAGAGGTGCTTATTTGGGTTAGAGTGGGTTAGAAAATAACTCTAACTCTAACTGTGTTAGAGTATCCAAACAGGGCCAATGGCTGATGTAGAGTTATGGTTGTTTTTGTTGCATCCTACAAAGTAATAACTATGAAATGCATTTAGATTCTCATTTGACTGAGATTATGTGAGTTTAAGCATGTTGTGAAGTACTATAGACCTTGTATACATCTTGGGATTCGACAATGATTGTAACTATTGAATTGTATAGACCATTACATTCGAAGTCAATAGCCTAATATATTTATTTCACAATTTCAACAAAGTATTAGTTCACTACAAACTAAAAAACAAATGTGTACTCCCTCTGTTTTGATTTAAGTATGCGTATTAGCATTGGTCAAAGTCAAGTTTTGTAAACTCTCAGAAAGCTTATAACAAAAAATATTAACATATACAATAACAAACAAATACCATTAGATTCATTATTGAATGTACTTTTACATCATACATATTTGTTATGGTAAATGTTTATATTTTTCTATAAACTTGGTCAAACTTTAGGAAGTTTGACTTCATTCAAACCTAATATGAAGAGTTTACTACTACTACTCGCTAGTTGCTTAGCCAAATCACTCAACACGCCACACGGGGAGTGCAGTGTCACAAAATTTTGAGGTCGGCGGGAAAATCTCCCGCGACCCTGATTCGAGCAGTGGGAAGTTACCATCATAGCCTTCGGAATAGGCCTACGGATGACGCTTGGTAGGGGGTTGTTTTCATAACTTCAGGTTCACCCTACCCAGCCAACCCCACCCCAGCACCCAGAGTAGTACACCTGAATACTCCCCATTTTCTATCACCGCCACAAAATAGACTTCTCCACGGCACCGCAGCCTTCGTGCTCCTCCCCTTTACATCGGCGCACTCGTCCACCGCAGCGCATCTGCCTCATCGACGACCTCGTACGCCGCACTGGAGCCGGTCCACCGTCGTCATCGTACACGGAGCCTCTTCCCCGGCATCGTCTTCCACGGTCTCGGATCTGCTTCCCGGAAGCCGACGCCAAGCGCAGAAGTACCACCGTCGTGGACAATGAACTGACTCCTGTTGCCGACCATGACTCATAGAGGCCGCCGCAACCATCGTTCTCCTCCTCGATTGGTAATGTGTGTATTGAATCACTTAGCAGTACATGTGCAGTTCCAATTTTGTTCATACCTACCCTTCAAATTTCCTGGGTGCTATTGTTCCCGTAAAAATAATTGGTTATAGCCTCCATTGTCCAACAAAATATCAGCTTGTAATTGTGCGTCGCTCTCAGATCGCTATTTGTGCTTGGGTAGGTTTTTCATATGCAACCAGTAGTGTGGGAAATGATGGAAAGGTTTTTAGAACTAGCAAGATGCCCATGCGTTGCACGCATCAAGATGCATTTGTATGTGTAGTTTATCTTGTGGGAGAAAAGGATGAACGAGGGAAGGCCTTATTTGCAAATCTAGAGAGGGGTATGGGTATCTTTTTGCAAAATTCCTATTTGTTTCCTTCCTATCTGCCGATATAAATCGGACGGCCTATATTGCAAGAAAATAAGTATAGAGAAAAAAAGTAGAGCGATAAAGGAAGTAGAGATAAATATTAAATATTAAATATTAAATAAATATCTCTACTCTTATAAAAACCGAGTTGGTGATGATGGTGTGCCTGCCATCCTGTAATATGGACCGTCTGATCTATATCGGCGGATAGAAAGCAAACTATGACAATTTTGCTAAAAGATACCTGCACCCCTCTCCACATTTGCAGATAAGGACTTCCCTCGTTCATCTTCGTCTCCCACAAGATAAACAACTCGTATAAAAGCATCTTGATGTTCCATGCAACGCATGGGCCTCTTGCTAGTAACAGTAGAGAAGAGAGTAGAGATAGCAGAGACGTCGGGAAAGGATCGCGCGCACGCGGGAAAAAGCGGCCGGGCATGCGCTAGTTTTAGCGCGCGGCGTCCAGCGCGCTTTATGAAATCCAACGCCCTCCCATCGCTCTGTGCCTTGCCACCGCTCTCTCCCCGCTCATTTTCGCCTCGCCGCCGCCGCGCCACCATGCCGCCGTGTCGCCGGGAAACTTGGGGATACCGTGGCGTCCGCGCGCGCCCCTCCGGCGGCTTCTCCGCCGAGATCCGGTTCCGCGGGATGCGCCTCGGCCTCGGCAATTTCGACACCGCCAACGAGGCCGCCCGCGCGTACGACGCGGCGGCATGGCGACTCCGGTGGCCTCATAGAACATTGAACTTCCCCAACGTGCCGACGCGAGAGCGGGCGCAGGAGCTCGCGCCTCTGCCGCGGCTTAGCACCGACGTAGATCGTCGCGACAACCGGAGGCAGGAGCATCGTCTCGGCATCGCGGAGATGGACGAGGAAGCCATGGCGCAGTGGTGCCAACACTTCCAGCAGGACATCATCAACGAGCGCGAGTTCTACGCGCAGAGGAGGGCGGAGAGGGATAAGAGGAGGGCGGAGGGAGCCGCCTATCGCGAGGAAAAGCGTAGGCGAAAAGTGGACGCTCAATTCAACATGAGGCTAGGAGCAGCGTTGCCCTGGGAATCCGACGATGATCGGTATCTTCACGCCTATAGTCAGACGTTGGAGGAGGACATCACCAAGGAGGAGTCGGACGACGAGGAGTAGTTGAATTATCTTTTTTTATCTATCTATGATGAGAACTATCCTCTACTCTATCTACTTCTCGATCTCAGCACTGTAAACGCTTTTTGCCACGCATTGCGATTCTGTTGGAGATGCTCTAACATGGCAGGCGAGTGCTTTATTGTTGCCCACAAGATGCGCGAGTATTACTAGTAGTATATTTTTCTTGCCATGTTGAGATTTTAAAACCAGGAGTGCGAACATGCAGAGGAGCAATGAAGACCAAACATGGGATATTCGGGACATCTTCAAGGAGCGTGGCAAGTTAAAGAGGAGCGGCACCGAACCTGTAAAACGAGCTTTGGTAAGTAACACCCTTTCAATTACTTTCGTGTAGCCTCGTGTTCTTTGATGTGTATATGTTGTAGTTTCTGTTTCTCTTAAGCGTGGTGTTGTTCGATATGTAATAAGAAGAGTCTTAATCGTCCTAATGCTTTCGTTTTTAGCTTGATGTAGGAAGTGGGTGTTCTCACCTTGTAGTCTGTTTTTATATTTTTTTCCTTTTGAATTCACTTCTCCGAGTTACATTTTATCCGCTTCTACTAAATGGATCTAGGTTGCTCTAAGTATTGATCTAAAAAAGAAGTAACTTCATGTCAGGATGCAGTTCCTGCGAGGAGGGAAGTATGGTCAACCTCGAGATCATGTATCCAAAATGAGGCTGGATTACACACAAGGTTCCAGTTCCCTAATGATGCTGGATTAGACACAAGGTGCAAATTCCCAGATAATGCTGGATTACACACAATCCAGGTGGAGTCGTCAGCTGTTCGTGTCCTCGTGGCATTAGTAAAGGCTGAAAGAAAGCGTGCAGCAGCCCTTGAGAATGTAGCTGAGTTCCTGAAGAAGCGAAAAGAGCAATCGGATGCTCTCTTCACCCAAGCCAAAGAAGAGATGGAAGAAGCCAGAAATAAGCTAGCAGAGGCAGAGCAGGCTAGGCGTCTCCTGCTATCTAAAACTGTTGTCAATACAAAATTTCCTTCATAATAGCTATGTTCAAATGTTTATCCAGTCAGCATGCCTGTTGTGATGTCCGTGCATCTACTGATGTGGCACGAAATGTTTTTTCGGGTCATGTAATAACAACAATTACTTTCCAAACAATAACAGACGAAGCATTGGACATGGTATAGTTCACGCACAAGCCCGACATTCCAAGTTAAACTTCCACATCAAACTCATGTTCACAGATATCTGCACATTTCATACATAATGTCAACAACCATGATTCATTTCAAAGCCAAAAAAATGTGAGGAGATTTATAAATAAAGAAAAGCCTCTACTAGTTCCAGCTACCAGTGCGAGCACAACAAGTCAAGACCATGCGTAAATTTATTATATTTTAGTCATTTTTTGTTTTCTAAAATGCCTGCCGGCTCGCGGAAGGACGCGACGTGTTGCCGGCACACACGCGGATTCAATGAAGGCAGGCTGGGCAGTCTTAAGCTGGTTGCACGCGGTGAGGAGGCGTGCTCAGCCGGGCCTGCAGCGAGTGCGGCCCTCTTGGCCGACGCGCCGGTTCAATGCCTCCGCTATGAGAGGTCGCGTCCGTGTCAGAGCAATCACTCCCTCTAGTCCTTTTTTGTTTGGGTATAACAAAATCTCATTTTCCATTCACATTTTACAAGTAAAATTCGTGGATAAACTTTGACCCAAAGTACGATGAGGACTAGTAAACCAGAACGGAGGTAGTAGTTTTTTTTAGTCATAGAAGGGTTTCCCCTTCCGATTTTCATTACTGAAAACCAGCATCTAAATCTAAACCATAGTATTTGCCCTAGAACTACCAGGTTCAACATCTCGCAACATAAACACATACAACCTCCATCGCAAAAAAAACCGTACAACCATACGCCAAGGAGGTACGTAGTACTATGAATTCCATTTTCGCTCCATACCAATCATTCTGAAAACCACTTACTACTTATAACACGCCATTGAAAATCGGAACTCTTAACCCCACTAGAAAAACGATATTTTAAACATGGCTACTCGATCTATGGCAACTGGCGAGCCACGGCGCTCCAAGTCGTTCACCTGTGGTCCCGACCATCAACTCCTACAGATCAAATTATCACGCGAGCTGACTATTCCTACAAAGGTGCTCCACGTGCACCGGTACCCGCGAATGCAGCAATCGTGCACCTAGGGTTTTAGGGTTTATTTGTTAACATCACCTTTACGTAACACTCATGTGTGCGAGACAGCGAGAGGCCGACTGCGTGTATGCGCCTCTTCTCTTCGTATATGTACTCCACCGTTTGTCTGGTGTCCAAAAAATTATAATAACTACTAGGAATGTGCCAATGCGTTGCCACACGATCAAAGTAGATTATTACATATTCACCGATTTGATAGAAAAAGTCTAGTTTTGAAATACGTATATCACTAAAAATATGTTATGTTTCACTCAAAATATATTCCTTTGGCGTTTTTCATGAGAGAAGGGAGGAATGTTGTTGGTTTCAAGATTCGAGAAGTGGTATACGTCTAATTTCTACTCTTACTAGCAAGATGCCCGTGCGTTGCACGGAACATCAAGATCTTGTGGGAGAAAAGGATGAACGAGGGAAGGCCTTATCTACAAATGTGGTGAAGAGTGCGGGTAAATTTACATATTTTCCTTCCTATCCGTCAGATCTAAATCGGACGACCTACATTGCAGGATGGCAGGCCAACCATCATCACCAACTCTATTTTTTATCCCTACTCTTATAAAAACCATTGTCGGTGATGATCGTGTGCCTGCCATCCTGCAATATAGGTCGTCCGATCTATATCTGACGGATAGGAAGGAAACTATGGCAATTTTGCAAAAAGATGCCCACACCCCTCTCCACATTTGCAAATAAGGCCTTCCCTCGTTCACCCTTTTCCCCCACAAGATAAACTACTCATACCAATGCATCTTGATGTTCCGTACAACTCATGGGAATCTTGCTAGTTGTTGCAAAAAGCCCATGTGTGTGAGAGAGAGAGGGAGAGTGGAGGAGGACGGAGTGCATGTGTGACAAAGACACAAGGAGTGTGTGCGATAGGTATCAGCTTAAAATGAGGCGATAGTGCGTGTGTGCACGATCAAGAGGGTGTGTCTCGAGAAGGGAAGAAAAATCTACATAGATACAAGGACCAGGAGAGAGACATGTATGCGATGGTGGAAGCACGAGTGTGCGGGTGTATAAACCTATCTAGAGGCTAGCTAGTCGATAAATGTTTGTGAGAGAAGTACGAGTCGGGGTGACAAAGCGAGAGTTTTGTGTGTGTGAGAGAGAGACGGTAGTCGGGAAGGGGAGTGGAAGCAGGAGTTGTGTGTGTGTGTGTGTGTGTGTCTGTGTGAGAGAGAGAGAGAGGAGACGGTAGTCGGGGTTGTGTGATCGGTAAACAAATCAATAATGTCAGTCTGTGATGGAGACGAAAAGGAGACCGCAACAAATGTTGTGTCTACAGGAGAGAGAGAGAGAGAGAGAGAGAGAGAGAGAGTAATTTTAGTGGTATGAGTCATATGTAGAGACATATAGGGTGTGTGAGAGAATCCCATAGAGAGAAAGACAAAGTGAAAAGAGTGGAGACTGTGTGTGGCGGTGAAAAAGAAAGCTTAGGTACGAGTACCAGAGAACAGTGAGAGACGTGAGAGATAATGAAAACCGTGTAATGTATAATGATAGGGAGAGTGTGACACTTCTCAAGGGAGACGTCGAGAGACCATGTTTGCGAGGATAGGAGAAACATGAAGTGAGCGTGTTGGTGAGCTGGAGAAAAGAGAGTGATAGCTACCTGAAGGAGCATGCATGCGAGAGAGATGGGCATGAAAGGAGTGAACAAAAAAGGGATTCAAATATTTGAATTCGAGATGATGATACATGTAATCCATACTCGAACCAAAATTGATCTATCAAACATGCATACTCATATGAATTCACGCACATCTATGTTATTTAATATGTAGGTATTACTGATCCATACATTTTAGTAGAACATAATTTGGTTAAATTTTTTCAAATTCAACCGTAAGATTTCGAGATCGTTGTATTTGTAAATCATATTATACATATAAAGGAGCAGAATTCTTTGTTGTACTTATGAAAGTATATATAAAAAAATGATGTATATAGAATGTAATTCCAATTGAAAATGGATCCCTTGAAAAAATAGAATACAAACGGGATTCGAATTGAGTTGGCACGATGGCGTGCACTCTGCAAAATTTGAACGAAGCGGGGAAAATCGCAGAATCACCGAAACCAAAATCTGCGAGATGGAAATCACTATCGCCTATCCTCGCCACGCAAAGCCTATCTCGCTAGATTTCTATAGGTGTCGATAGGGGTAGGTTTGTAATTTCACCCAAACGTGACGTAACCGCCTCTGACCCGCATTCATACACGGTGGGCGCCAAAACACAGTGTGTCCTCGGCCGAAATCGACTCCCTCCCGAATTCATATTCATACACGGTGGGCGCCAAAAACAAACTCTCGTCGGCAAATATTCGGTTTATGCGAGATTACCGTCCTATCCCCAACCGACTAATATTGTTGTGATGTAGTAGAAATTTGAAATGGGGGCTAAGTTTGTAAATTTCCTCGCATTTGAGACAAGCGCACCCTGAATCCATTCGTACTCTGTGGTTCCCCCCTTCCTCTTTACCTCCCTTTTACCCATTCGTACTCCGTGGGCGCCAAAACACCCTCTCCACCCCACCCTCCTCCGTCCGCCGCCGTCCGCCGCCCCATCCACCGCCGTCCTCCTCCACCATGCGAGAGCTGATACCCCGGCGCCGCCGTCCATTACAAGAGATCGACCTCTCTCATCCATGCCTTCGGACCGGGATCCTTGCATCCCGTCCTCTCGCTTCATCCCCGGCGTCGTCCACCTTGCCAGCGCCGCTCCTATGACCGTCTCGTCCACCGCGCCCCTCCGCCACCATCTACCCTCCTAGATCTGCTTCCACGCCGCCAACAGCCATCGCTACCACAGCACCGTCAAATTCTCAGCAGATGCGTACACGGCGCCGCACCAGAGGCGGTACTCTTTCGTATCTGCTCAACTTATTTACCGCAGCAAGAAAATAGATCGCCACTACTTTACTCTGATTTCTTGTCTTGGTTGCGAAGTTGCCTTTATCCGGTTTGCACCTTCAGATCCGCCATGGCACGCTCAACACTATACTCCCAATGCTTATGGTTTTCCCCTTTTATATTCCACACTAGTTAAATCACAGTAGATTAAATTTCAAAATTGGGCTAGTCGATTTTTCAGAGCTCGCCGGAGTTCGCCGGTGCGATCGAAGGGGCTCGGGTGGTTGTGGGGCCTCGCCGAACGAAGAAAACTCGACGCGGGTGGGGTTTGGGGCGCGGGTGGGGGGTGGGGGTGGCGGAGGAACACATGCCGTGGAGGCCGGTGGTCCGGCCGGTGGCCCGTGCGGTGTTCTGTATGGGAAGAATCAGAGACGAGGAAGAAGAAGGGTTAGGAGACGTAGGATCTTCATCCAACCACCTGAAATGGTCGAGAGACAGCTGGGAGTTGCATTCTTAATGCGCTCTGGTTCATCATGTGTGGGCACTACACAACCAACATTTTATTATCCAAAATCTGCTTGCTCTTCTTTACCATGTTCCTCTTCCGTTCTTCTTTAATATGTACTCTCTCCGTTCCTAAATACAAATCTTTGTATAGATTCCACCATGGACTACATATGGAGCAAAATGAGTGAATCTACACTCTAAAATGTATCTGGATACATCTGTATGTGATCCATAGTGGAAATCTCTACCAAGACTTATATTTTGGAACAGAGGGAGTATGCTAGTAGTACATTATGTTCCTTGTACTGAAGATGAGCAGGGACATTTGCAGTGTAGAGGTCTATACGGTCGGTTGTGATGGACACTTTGAGCATCTTTGATTCGTAGGATCTTGTAAACATAGGAATAGGATTTGTAGTGGCCTCCCCACTTGAATCCTTAAACATAGGAATAGGATCTTGTAAACATAAGTATAGCAAGGAAATGCGGGGAGCTGTGTCGCCTTTGAGAGTTACACTGATATTAACAGTACCACACCTCACTTGAAGAGAGCTGGTATCCGAAGCCTTTCTAGCCGTACCGGCAATACTAGAACATATATTCCAGCAAATTCCACTTTGCTGATTTTACTCTGATGCTTACGGTTTTCCCGTTATATCTACACTATGATCTGTGTAGCTTCTTTGTGTCACACTAGCAGCAGTCCACTCTTGAAGCTAAACACTGCAATGACTTACAAAATTGGCACCAAGGCATTGAGTGCCATTCCGGATGCAATGAAACTCATACGCTCCCCACCTGTTGATTCTTGTTCATAATATGATCCTAATGACTATTCTAACCTCGAGGAGTCAAAGGCAGATGGCCCCACCTAGCCGACCTATATATCCGCTCACGTGTGATGACCACAGGAGCTATCCACTTAGATTGTATGTTAAAAAATAAAGGTCCATAACTAATGCGTCACCTCGGGCCAACGCGGCCAGGTCGCATTTTGCACGAGAAATTACACAGCATGTTTCGTTGACATGTGGTCCCCTTCCAACATGTCAGTGAGAAGCCGGCGAGTCGTTTTGTACAATTTCCGAAAGGACGTGTAGGCCGGGGTGCCTCTTCGTGTACCGTGGCAAACTGGCAACCGTCCACTGACTCTTCGCCTTTCCCTCTCGATTATGGAACTGCTGTCGCACGCTCTTCCTACCTCCTCCATTTGCCTTCACCCTTCCTTCTGCCATTGTTCGATCATCTTCTCCATGGAGGGAACAAGATGGAAACGACCCCGTTATTCTTGCCCCGATCTGAAAGATGACGTGGTGGGGGAACCCATTGATCGGTGCGACATCATCACCTCGGCTAGCATGGCAGGTTCGTTCAAGAACATTCTTGACTCAACTAATAACATCATTACAAGGAACCCAAGGGTCCAGGAGCAGTTTGATCTCCCCTATCTTCTTCGTCGTGACCCTGCTAACTGGCGCGGGGACGAGGGAAGCCTCGCCTTGTTCAAGTTGATGCCGCTTGATAATGATATGTATGATGTTAAGATGCCATCGCTTGAGGGCAAGGCTTGGGCAGGCGCAAATGGAGATTGGGTTGTTTATATTGGGTACAATTGCGAGTGGGAACTTGTGAATGTGTACACCGTCGGTGATTCCACTTCCAAAAATCTCCAAGTGCCCTGAGGTTGAGCACACAGATGATCTACGTACGTTCAAATATGATCATGGTGACTGTCGTCTATGGAGGATAGCAATTTCTCGAGTTCCCAACCGCTCTTGGAATTACAAGAACTATCAAGTTTTTGCTATCTTCGACAAGCTTGTTGCCGTCCTTCGTGGTTCGACTGGATGGATATTGCTCAAAAATCAGTTTCTATACACGGATGTGTACTGTGATGCAATTGAATACGAGGGTCTTGTGTTTGCTGCCACCACTGTGGCACTTTGTTTTTGCATGGGATCCTCGTAGTTTCGGTACGTTTGTCTTCCACCGTAATTATAATTGTTTCGTCCACATGCATGCGAGTTAGCAAGTTTCCCTTCTCCACTAATTAACCTTCTTCTTGTGTTTCCAAGGTCCTGTGAACATTCCACCGCCTATACTTGAAAAAATTTGTAACCAAGGGGGAGATGAAGATGGTGAAGATCACGAGCATGAGGACTAGGAGGGCCCATATACTCGTGGCGCCTGGAAACTTCCGATGGATCGCCCCTTATTTTCTGTATACAGCCCACTGCTGATGTTACTACTAAGGGAGCAGGTTTTGTCTCCCATGGTCGCACTCTCCGGACCTATTCCAACACCCGTTGCATGGTATTCAGGACGGATACTAGTGTGCTAGCCCAACACCTTCTCCCTAGTTCAGTATTGATAGTCTTGGGGCAAACTCGCTCTTCCTTGGACAAAACTATCCAATGATGGTGAAAGGCGATCCAACTGCTGTTGACACAATGTTACTACCATTTATGAGAAGCAACTGTATCTATACGTCGGACATTGCGGTGGTTCCCTACCCTGGTCGTTCAAAGCAAGCGTTTCCAACGCCGAGGATTAGTTGAGTTGAAGTTCATTTCATTGCTTGTTATTTGTTGTGTGATGAAAACTTTAGTATTTCGTTGTCGTTGTGGGTTGATTACCTCTTGTATGTAATAAAATGATATGCCTGTGATAAACTTACTAAATCTATGAATGACTATTGTAACATCCCAAATTTTCAATTTGGAATGTTATACATTAGGTCATCATGCATATCATATTTTCTCGCATTTTTCCGATCCTAGGAAATTTCACGCAACTCAAGGACCCTCGGAGAGAGTTGGAAGTTTCATTATTTTCATATTTGGGATTTCTCAAATTTTGAAAATAGGATCATTTGGATTTATTTAATTATCTTCATAAAGTTTTTCCTATAAAAATCTCAAGAGAGGGAATAATATGACTTTCCCAACATTTAGGAAAAATGAAGATATTATAAATAAATCAAATTTGGTTTTGAAAGATTTATTTTGCTTAGGCAAAAATGAGCATTTTAAAAAATTATGCATGTTTGCCGTTTTTAAAGTTCATTTTGTTCGACTCATTTTTAGGAGTCGGGGAAATTTTGTTTTATTTAAATCGGAGTTCGTTTGATATTTTTTTATTCGTTTTGTTTTAATTTTAAAAAAAAGCCTTGGCGCACAGGCCAAGCCCGGCCCACCAGCCGGCCCGGCCCAGCCAGCGCCAGCCCACCTCCCTCCTCTCCTCGCGCGCCCCCGGCGTCCCGCCGCCGCCACGCCGCCCGAGTCCGGCTCGACCTGCGCACTGCCCCTCGCCCAAGGCGCCTCTCCCCTCCCATAAATACCCGGAGCCCCCTCTCTCTCACCGCCGCCGCCCTCACCGCGCCCTCCCGACCCGACGCCGCCACCCAAGGACGCTGGCCGCCGTTCCCCTTGTGTCGCGGAACCCCGGAGCCTCGCCGACCTCGCCGCCACCGCCGACCCGCCCGACCATGAAGCCTCGCGGACCTTGGCCGAGAGCCACCGGAGGTAGCCGCCCCGCGCCGCCCGATCCGATCCGAACCGATCCGGTTTTCCCTAGAAAACCCGGTCCGGTTTTTTTTGCAAAGTTCGGTTTTTTAAAAAAAAAACTAGTTTGGTTTTATTTTTTTCGGTTTTCTTATTTAGTGAACGTTCACCGACCCGTTCGTTTCAATGAACGCGTTCGTTGGATTAGTTCTGTTAACGAACGTCCGTTATTTAATCCGTTCGTCGTTTTCTTTTAAATCGGATTTAATCCGTTATTTTTCAGATTTGATTTCTGATCCGATTTTCAAATCTGTTTTATTTCTTGCTTTCGTTTATCGAATCAGGTGATTCAAGCGCCTGGAGTTTCAGAACGAAACCGCCGTTCGACTAACCTACTTTCACAGAGTTTTGCGACTGTGGAATTTTGACCTAATTTCAGATTGTTAAACCGAGTCGTTCTCTCGAGTTCCGACTTTCGATGCTTTATTTGATTCGATTCTTTTGCAACCAGGGTTCTTAAGTTGAACTATCTGGTTAGATCTTTTCGAGATTTCCCTATGCATTAGATGAGTACTTATTGTATGCTTATTGTTTGTCTGCGTTAGATCACCCGGAGTGCGCCGCTTGTTACTTCGAATCTCTAGGACTCATGGATCATCGCCAAGGCAAGTAACACTTTGATCATACCTTTTCTACTACCCAGTTTTATTGCATTAGATCAAACCCTCAAACACTTGCATGTTTAGGATCTAATCAAATTGTGGGTTTGGGAAGTAGATGGAGGTAGTACCTATTACCTGTTTACTTATGAAACCTTGGGAGTTACTTCTACGTTTGCTTGATCATGCCATGCTATGCTAGTAGACGTGGATTGGGTGAGTGAATATCCATGACAGATGTGAGATTGTTAATTAATGGTTTATCTAAGGTGGCAACCTAAACACACATCCGGGTGGATTGAGGCACCTGGTTTCTATCAGGACTTGCTCAGTATTTCTTCGGACCGCCACCTGTGCTCTAAGGGATCATAAGATTATTCAAACTAGAAACTTCCGTGTGCAGCCACAAGCCAATTATGGGCTCTGGCGTAGTTGACTAAGTTGTGTGAACTCTTACGGGTAGGCTAGCTGATGTAGGGGATGTAGGTTGGTACGGTCTACCCACATGTAAGGTGCTAGCGCTTCTGAAAGACTATGTCTCGGTCATCCGTTTCTCAAACACCATGTAGTGCGAGAACCAAGCGGAGGTGATCGAGTCTTGTGGGGAAAAGTGCGCAAACCTCTGCAGAGTGTATAAACTAATCATGATTAGCCGTGTCCCCGGTTATGGACGTTTTGAGTATCTAGTACTTGAATATCATGTGAATCTCAACATGTTACTTCTAATAATGAAGTTATTGGGTTTTTTAATGAGTAATTTTTAATTGGGATTGAGGATGCTGTCAACCATTCTCAATGTTTAACAACCACCATGATAGTTAAATAAAATTATTCCTTTGATGTAGGGAAAAATCAGCTTTATGCAAAAAATGTAACCAGAGAGCCTTACCACCAGCCAAATATGCATGTAGTATAGGCTTGTTGCTTCATTGTTTCTCTATGTGTTACATTGCCAAAGATATTCCATGTCTTGACCCGTTTTGGGCTGCAACTTTTCACGCTATGGACTTTTCGCATGACGAATAAGATGTTAGGTTGTGGTTCTATACTCAGTGATGCCGCTGGAGTTGATGGACTCACTCGTTTTCCGAGCCTTCCGCTGTTATTATTAGATGGCCTTAAGCAATATTATTGTATTAAGTTCCCTTGTGGACAACGATGTAATAAGTGTGTGATTGCTATTCGCTATAAATCCTTCAAATCTTGTGTGGTGTCGACATTCGATCCAGTGGATGACATCGAGCACGAGCGCTAGATCCATTCGGTCCGGTCATGACAGAGAATGGTATCAGAGCACACGCTGACTATAGGACACGACCACTAAGATAAAGCCATAGATCACTATTCTCTTCCCATTTTCTAACTCCTCATCTTTTCTACTCTCTTTAGGATGAAGGACGCGAAGATCAAGTACACCCAACCGGATGAAGGCACACCTTTTGGATTTCACTTGAAGGAAGTTACCAAGTACACGAACATTGGATTACCAAGCTTCACCGGGACTTTCAACGCCACTCTGCACGAAGAGGAGCGCTGGAAGATTCACGCTCACGTTCCAGAAGGACATTTGCCCCAATCACCAAGCCAATAGATAGTGTTTTCAATTGCACCAACTTGGAGTCCGGGAAAGAGCATGGCAGCTCACATCACCATGGGACGCATTGGAGAAGTTTATCAAGAAGACCTTAAGGACACAATCTACCAGATTTATGGACGCCGAGATGACAAATGGGACGTCGTCAGCACCAAGAAGGATAGATCCATTGCAGCATTTATCCAGGAGTTAAACCAGCACATTCGACACCAGGAGAACCAGATGTGCAACGACATGTTGGAGTTGCAGAATGCAAAGGGAAGGATCATCGAGCTTGAAGAAGAACTAAAGACAACTCGCAAGGACTATATGGACGAGATCGTAGCTCTAGCAAGACACAATAACGATCTTAAGTAAGAGATTGAAGAACTGAAGAAGAAGTTGGCGCTCAGGAATGAAGACCAGTATGTCAATTGCCCAAGCGACTACATCAACATCGACGACACCGATTCGGATCCAAGTGAACCCGACTTTGAAGACGAAGTCGAGCGGACATTATGGAGTCTTCCACGGTTCAAATTAGTAGAAGTCCCCCACATATTAGTAGTATTCCCTCCATGTAAACATTATAGTACACGCACTTTTGCGATAGCTAGATCGTTGTAAGCCTTGTTTGATTGAATGAAGTGATTTTGTGTGTATTTGCTCATGTGCATTTGGGTAGTGATTCCCCTTAGACCTCATTCTATTCTAAATTCTCATCTTTTCTAAACCCATCAGATGCCTCCGAGACGCGACCACGGATTTGTTTTCCCGCCAGAGATCACCCAATTGATCCAAAGAGAATACCCTGATTCAAACATTGGTGTAGAACCAGGCAACAACAACAACAACCCACCGCCACCACCACTGCGGATCATCCGACTCGCTTCCTTAGACTAAACCCGCCGGTGTACTCCAGTAGCACCGAGCCAATTGTAGCAGATGACTGGCTCCGCAAGATAGGAAGGGAGCTGACCACCGCAGGATGCACGGATGGAGAAAGAGTGAAGTTTGCAGCACATCAGCTTGAAGGACCCGCAGCAGCATGGTGGGAGAATTTCACAGCCACTTACCCTCAGAGACACCTCACATGGGATCAATTTCAGCAAGCTTTTTGCACTGCCCATGTTTCAGCAGGAGCTATGGCCATGAAGAAGTGTGAGTTTCGCAACTTACGCCAAGGAGGAAGGACTGTTGGCCAGTACGTGGATGACTTTAGTAAACTAGCACGTTATGCCCCAGATGACGTTGCTACTGATGCCGCTAAGCAGGAGAAGTTTCTACAAGGACTGAATGATGAGTTCAGCATGCCGTTCATGGTAGCCAGTTTCAATAACTACCAGGAGTTAGTAGACCGAGCCCTCATGATTGAAGGAAAGCAGCAGCAAATTGAGAACCGCAAGCGGAAGTATGGGCAAGGGAAGTATAACTGGAGCTCAGCAGAAACCTCGTTATACCCCTAAATCAGGAATTCAGTTTCAGCATACCCATGGAGGAGGTAATTCGCATAACCATAATGGCACTAAGAATGGGAACGGGAATGGAGGAAGCAACGGACAGACTCGCACCAACCCGTCAACACCATCCAAAATAGACCTGAGTCATATTACTTGCTTTAAGTGCATAAGACTGGGCATTATGCCAATGATCGCCCGTAAGGCCAGAATGGAAATGGCAATGGAAGCTCGGAAAGAAGCCCAACCCTTTCACCAGGGGACAGGTGAACCACATTGAAGTGGAGGAGGTTGAAGATCAGCCCGATGCAAGATGTCGGTAAGTTTTTGGTTAAGTCATTTCTGCGGTTGTTCTTTTCGATCTTTGGTGCATCGCATTCATACATATCAAGGGGATTTGTGGATAAGTACAAGTTACCAACCCAAGCCCTTAGGTCACCCATGCTAGTAACCTCACCCGAGGCGAGTACATGGCTAGTAAATGGTGTGATCGACTGCCATTAAGGATTGGACACTATGTATTCCCCTCGGACCTAATAGTTCTGGAATCCCAAGGATTGGATGTGATATTAGGAATGGATTGGTTATCGAAGTATGGAGGAAACATAGATTGCACCACAAAGTCAATTTTGCTCACCACACCAGAAGGAAGAAGGATTAAGTATGTATCACGGCATCAGCCGAGGAGATCACAAGTTAATTGCTTATCAGGAGTGGTACAGGAAGAAGTACCAGTGGTGAAGGATTTTCCTGATGTATTTCCGGAAGAGTTGCCAGGAATGCCACCGGATAGAGACATTGAGTTTTTGATCGAGCTTTTGCCAGGAACAGGCCCGATATCGAAGCGACCGTATATGATGCCAGCACAGGATTTGGCGGAAATAAAGAAGCAGATTAAGGAACTATTGGATAAAGGTTTTATACGCCCAAGTTCTTCACCTTGGGGATCACCCATTTTGTTAGTGGAGAAGAAGGATGGATCGTTAAGAATGGTTGTTGACTATCGTGGATTGAATGAAGTAACAATCAAGAACAAGTACCCACTACCTATGATAAATGATCTGTTTGATCGCTTGCAAGGAGCCAAGGTGTTTTCCAAGATCGACTTGCGATCGTGGTACCATCGATTGAAGATTCGGAGCAGGACATACCCAAGACAACATTTACCACGAGATATGGATTGTAATGAGTATACCGTTATGTCATTTGACTGACTAACGCACCAGCCTATTTCATGAACCTGATGAACAAAGTGTTTATGGAGTTTTTGGATAAGTTCGTGGTGTTAATTGATGACATTTTGATTTTCTCAAGAATGAAGAGGAACACAAGGAACATTTGCGATTGGTTTTGGAGAAACCGAGGGAACACCAGTTGTATGCCAAGTTCGCAAATGTGAGTTTTGGTTAAGGAAGTTGGATTTCGGACATGTTATATCCGGAGAAGGGATAGCAGTTGACCCCACAAAAGTTGAGACCGTCACCAAATGGGAAGCACCAACGACAGTTGGAGAGATTCGGAGTTTCCTTGGACTCGCAGGATACTACCGAAGGTTCATTGAGAATTTCTCAAGGATTGCTAAGCCTATGACAGAATTGTTGAAGAAGGAAAACAAATTTATATGGACTGAGGACTGTGAGGCAAGTTTTCAGGAGTTGAAGAAAAGATTGGTCACCTCACCAGTATTGATATTGCCAGATCAGACTAAGGATTATGAGTTGTATTTCGACGCTTCTAGTAGATGACTTGGAGCAGTGCTTATTCAGGAAGGAAGAGTTGTTTCGTATGCTTCACGACAACTTAAGCCCCATGAGTTGAATTATGCCACTCATGATTTGGAGTTAGCAGCCGTTGTGCATGCCACGAAGACGTGGAGACACTTTCTCATTGGAAATCATTGTGAAGTATATACGGATCACAAGAGTTTGAAGTACATTTTCACACGTATGAATTGAATCTCAGACAAAGGAGATGGTTAGAGCTTATCAAGGATTATGACATGAGATTGCATTATCACCCTGGGAAGGCTAATGTCGTAGCAGACGCATTGAGCCGTAAGAGCCACGCCAATACCCTAATGATGGGAGGAATACCCAATGAGTTAGCCGAGGACCTTCGAGAGCTATGTTTGGAAATAGTTCCGAGAGGCTATGTAGCAGCATTGGAGATTCAGTCAACGCTGATGGACAAAATCAGAGAAGCCCAAAAGGCGAGATAAGGAAGTTGCCTCTATAAAGGAGAAAATGAGCAAAGGAAAAGCTAAAGGATTTCGTGGAGGACGAGCACGATACCCTATGGTTTGAAGACCGTGTTTATGTGCCCAATGACCCGAAGATCAGGAAGTTGATTTTGCAAGAAGCCCATGATTCACCCTATTCGATTCACCCAGGAAATACCAAGATGTATTTGGATTTGAAGAATACTTTCTGGTGGACCGGAATGAAGAAGGATATTGCGGAGTATGTAGCAGTTTGCGATGTATGTCAGAAAGTAAAGGCAGAGCATCAGAAGCCAGCAGGATTGTTACAACCATTGCCGATACCCGAATGGAAGTGGGATAAACTAGGTATGGATTTTATCACAGGATTGCCAAAGACTCGTTCAGGATATGACTCGATTTGGGTTATAGTCGACCGTTTAACAAAGGTAGCTCATTTTATTCGGTCAAGACTACCTATAGCAGTGCTAAGTTGGCAAAGATATACATGACCAGAATTGTGTGCTTACACGGAGTTCCAAGGAGCATCGTATCAGATAGAGGAACCCAGTTTACCTCGAAATTTTGGAACCAGTTGCACGAAACTTTGGGAACTAGATTGGAATTCAGTACAGCTTTCCACCCACAGACCGAGGGACAGAATGAGAGAGTCAATCAGATTTTGGAGGACATGCTGAGAGCTAGTGCCCTAGATTATGGATCTAGCTGGGATGAAAATTTGCCGTATGCAGAATTTTCCTACAACAACAGTTACCAAACCAGCTTGAAGATGGCACCTTTCGAAGCTTTGTATGGAAGAAGGTGCAGGACACCATTGTTATGGGACGAAACTGGAGATCGTCAGTTGTTTGGACCAGATTTGGTTAAGGAGTCTGAACAGAAAGTTAAGTTGATTCGAGACAGGCTCAAGGTAGCCCAGTCCAGACAAAAGAGCTATGCCGATTCAAAACGCAAAGCGATTGAGTATGAAGTTGGAGACAGTATATCTCGAGTATCCCCGCCGAGGAGTTAAGCGTTTTGGAGTTAAAGGAAAGTTAGCACCCGTTTCGTTGGACCATATAAGATTTTGCAACGCATGGGAGAAGTTGCTTATAAGTTGGAATTGCGGAAGGACTGTCAGGAGTTCAAGATGTATTCCATGTTTCTCGATTGAAGAAATGTCACCCGAGATAGCAGAGGTACCGCTAAGAGATACTTGTACCATTGGAAGCAATTCAGTTGAAGGATGACTTGACATATGAGGAGAAACCGATTAAGATTCTCGATTATGCCGCAGAGTTACCCGCAGCAAGGTTATCAAGTTTTGCAAAGTTCGGTGGAGCCACCACACCGAGGATGAAGCCACTGGGAAAGAGAGGAAGTTTTGCTCAAGGACCACCCTCACCTATTTTCTAGCCAACCCGAATCTCGAGGGCTAGATTCATCTTAAGGGGTAGGTTTGTAACATCCCAAATTTTCAATTTGGAATGTTATACATTAGGTCATCATGCATATCATATGTTCTCGCATTTTTCCGATCCTAGGAAATTTCACGCAACTCAAGGACCCTCGGAGAGAGTTGGAAGTTTCATTATTTTCATATTTGGGATTTCTCAAATTTTGAAAATAGGATCATTTGGATTTATTTAATTATCTTCATAAAGTTTTTCCTATAAAAATCTCAAGAGAGGGAATAATATGACTTTCCCAACATTTAGGAAAAATGAAGATATTATAAATAAATCAAATTTGGTTTTTGAAAGATTTATTTTGCTTAGGCAAAAATGAGCATTTTAAAAAATTTATGCATGTTTGCCGTTTTTAAAGTTCATTTTGTTCGACTCATTTTTAGGAGTCGGGGAAAATTTGTTTTATTTAAATCGGAGTTCGTTTGATATTTTTTTTTAATTCGTTTTGTTTTAATTTAAAAAACAGCTAGCCTGGGCCAAGGCCCAGCCGGCCCAGCCGACCCCAGCCCGGCCAGCGCCCGCCCACCTCCTCCTCTCCCTCGCACTTGCTTGGCGTCCCGCCGCCGCCAGACGCCGCCCGCCCGAGTCGGCTCAAACCCGCGCCCACTTGCCCCTCGCCCAAGGCGCCGCCTCTCCCCTCCCATAAATACCCGAGCCCCCTCTCTCTCTCACTGCCGCCGCCCTCACCGCGCCCCTCCCGACCAAGGCCGCCGCCAAGGACGCCGCCCGCCGCCGTCGTTCCCGCCGCCGTCGCGGAACCCCGAGCCTCGCCGACCTCGCCGCCACCGCCGACCCGCCCGACCACGGAGCCGCCCGGACCCCATGGCGAGCCACCGGAGGTAGCCGCCCCGCGCCGCCCGATCCGATCCGAACCGATCCGGTTTTCCCTAAAAACCCGGTCCGGTTTTTTTTGCAAAGTTCGGTTTTTTTCAAAAAAAAACTAGATTGGTTTTATTTTTTTTCGGTTTTCTTATTTAGTGAACGTTCATCGACCCATTCGTTTCAATGAACGCGTTCGTTGGATTAGTTCTGTTAACGAACGTCCGTTATTTAATCCGTTCGTCGTATTCTTTTAAATCGGATTTAATCCGTTATTTTTCAGATTTGATTTCTGATCCGATTTTCAAATATGTTTTATTTCTTGCTCGTTTATCGGAATCAGGTGATTCAAGCGCCTGGAGTTTCGTAACAAAACCGCCGTTCCGACTAACCTACTTTCACAGAGTTTTGCGACTGTGGAATTTTGACCTAATTTCAGATTGTTAAACCGAGTCGTTCTCTCTCGAGTTCCGACTTTCGATGCTTTATTTGATTCGATTCTTTTGCAACCAGGGTTCTTAAGTTGAACTATCTGGTTAGATCTTTTCGAGATTTCCCTGTGCATTAGATGAGTACTTATTGTATGCTTGTTGTTTCTGCGTTAGATCACCGGAGTGCGCCGCTTGTTACTTCGAATCTCTAGGACTCGCGGATCATCAGCAAGGCAAGTAACACTTTGATCATACCTGTTCTACTACCCAGTTTTATTGCATTAGATCAAACCCTCAAACACTTGCATGTTTAGGATCTAATCAAATTGTGGGTTTGGGAAGTAGATTGAGGTAGTACCTATTACCTGTTTACTTATGAAACCTTGGGAGTTACTTCTACGTTTGCTTGATCATGCCATGCTATGCTAGTAGACGTGGATTGGGTGAGTGAATATCCATGACAGATGTGAGATTGTTAATTAATGGTTTATCTAAGGTGGCAACCTAAACACCCATCTGGGTGGATTGAGGCACCTGGTTTCTATCGAGACTTGCCTGTATTTCTTGGACCGCCACCCGTGCTCTAAGGGATCTTAAGATTATTCAAACTAGAAACTTCCGTGTGCAGCCACAAGCCAATTATGGGCTCTGGCGTAGTTGACTAAGTTGTGCGAACTCTTACGGGTAGGCTAGCTGATGTAGGGGATGTAGGTTGGTACGGTCTACCCACATGTAAGGTGCTAAGCGCACGAAAGACTATGTCTCGGTCATCCGTTTCTCAAACACCATGTAGTGCGAGAACCAAGCGGAGGTGATCGAGTCTTGTGGGGAAAAGTGCGCAAACCTCTGCAGAGTGTATAAACTAATCATGATTAGCCGTGTCCCCTGTTATGGACGTTTTGAGTATCTAGTACTTGAATATCATGTGAATCTCAACATGTTACTTCTAATAATGAAGTTATTGGGTTTTTTAATGAGTACTTTTTAATTGGGATTGAGGATGCTGTCAACCATTCTCAATGTTTAACAACCACCATGATAGTTAAATAAAATTATTCCTTTGATGTAGGGAAAAATCAGCTTTATGCAAAAATGTAACCGTAGAGCCTTACCACCAGCCAAATATGCATGTAGTATAGGCTTGTTGCTTCATTGTTTCTCTATGTGTTACATTGCCAGCATATTCCATGTGCTGACACGTTTTAGGGCTGCAACTTTTCACGCTATGCAGACTTTTCAGACTGACGAATAAGGTGTTAGGTCGTGGTTCTATACTCGATGATGCCGTTGGAGTTGATGGACTCACTCGTTTTCCAAGCCTTCCGCTGTTATTATTAGATGGCCTTAAGCCATATTATTGTATTAAGTTCCCTTGTGGACAACGATGTAATAAGTGTGTGATTGCTACTCTGCTATAAATCCTTCGAAGTACTGTGTGGTGTCAGCATTACTGATCCAGGGATGACACTGAGCACAGAGCGCTAGATCCATTCGGGTCTGGTCGCGACAACTATCGAGTCGCTTCTTTGAGTGGGTGCTGCAACAAGGCAAAAAAATATTTTCCGAATACATAATTGTACGTGCATTGCAATAGGTTATCGGATGAGGCCAATCAACAATAGTACACTATTTGTACTAGCTTCACATGCTGCACTATATCTACCTCTACGTACGTAATACAACAAGTTTTAAACTTGAGACCAGCCACCCATCCTCACAAAGAACACTTTTTAACCTAGCACAGACTCCAGGAAATTTGGCCACAGTGTGAGGTGGGCCATATGTTAATGTGTTCACTGTACGTAACCAGCACCTCGAATCCTCGATAGGAGTAGTAGGAGTAGTAGTAGGAGTAGTAGGGTGGCATGGGCCAGAACAAGCATTCACGTCCAGGAGTACGACACACGCCACCAGCACGACTTCCATCTGACACCATATTTCTTGGAGTCCGTGCAACAGCAATCTCTTCAACCTCGTCGTTTCTCTAACTCAGCCATCGCGCGGCGGGGAAGGTGGGGGTTTGCCGATAGTCGGTTTCCTCAACTGCGGTCCCACTTGTAAGGCCAACTCCAACGCACGACCCCAAACGGACCTCCGTTTTGCCCGGATTCTGTCCGTTTGGGTAGGGCAACTGGGTCGTGTCCGGGCCATTTCTCGCATGCGGTGGTCATGCGCCGAACGCGTGGATGCATCCCGGCCGCGTACATTTTTCTTTGTGAACACATATCTTTTTTTCATCATTGATTTTTTGGTACATGGAAATACATCACCGAAATTTTGACTAGAAAAACAAGAACCACAAGAATACATTTTAGAAGATATCCAACTTCCATAACTGCTCCGGTAAGTTGGATTAGTGCCTTCTCGATGCATGCATTGTTGATCTGCGGAGGCTCGATCCTGCGTGCTTCTTTCTTCTTTGAGTGTAAAGAAGTAGACATGTCTAGCCTTTATTCTATCAACAAGTGAACTAGTCTCATATCTAGCCTCTATGCTAGCTAAAAGTGCTAGAACATCTACTAAATTGTGCTCTATCAATATATCATTGTACTCTTCTTCCCAATACCAAAACTTGCATCCATTCTACACAATAAAATTTTAAGTTAGCACACAACTAGTCTAATCCAAGAGCACAACCGAAGATTTGGTCGAGTTATTTGATACGTCTCCAACGTATCTACTTTTCCAAACACTTTTGTCCTTGTTTTGGACTCTAACTTGCATGATTTGAATGAAACTAACCCGGGCTGACGTTGTTTTCAGCAGAACTACCATGATGTTGTTTTATGTGTAGAAAAGAAAAGTTCTCGGAATGTCCTAGAAATCCATGCAGGCACTTTTTGGAATTTATAAGAATTTTTGGTGAAAGAATTAATGCCAGGGGCCCACAGCCTGTCCACGAGATAGGGGGGCGCCCCCCCTAGGGCGCGGCCTCCTATCTCGTGGGCCCCCTGGACCTCCTCCTACCTCAACTCCAACTCCATATATTCCGTCTCGGGGAGAAAAAAATCAGAGAGAAAGTTCCATCGCGTTTTACGATACGGAGCCACCGCCAAACCCTAATCTCTCTCAGGAGGGCTGATCTGGAGTCCGTTCGGGGCTCCGGAGAGGGGGATTCCTCGCCGTCGTCATCATCAACCATCCTCCATCACCAATTTCATGATGCTCACCTCCATGCGTGAGTAATTCCATCGTAGGCTTGCTGGACGGTGATGGGTTGGATGAGATTTACCATGTAATCAAGTTAGTTTTGTTAGGGTTTGATCCTAGTATCCACTATGTTCGAGATTGATGTTGCTATGACTTTGCTATGCTTAATGCTTGTCACTAGTGCCGTGCCATGATTTCATATCTGAACCTATTATGTTTTCATGAATATATGTGTGTTCTTGATCCTATCTTGCAAGTCTATAGTCACCTATTATGTGTTATGATCCGACAACCCCGAAGTGACAATAATCGGGACACTTCTCGGTGATGGCCGTAGTTTGAGGAGTTCATGTATTCACTATGTGCTAATGCTTTGGTCCGGTTCTCTATTAAAAGGAGGCCTTAATATCCCTTAGTTTCCGCTAGGACCCCGCTTCCACGGGAGGGTAGGACAAAAGATGTCATACAAGTTCTTTTCCATAAGCACGTATGACTATTTACGGAATACATGCCTACATTACATTGATGAATTGGAGCTAGTTCTATATCACCCTATGTTATAGCTATTGCATGAGGAATCGCATCCGGCATAATTATCCATCACTGATCCATTGCCTACGAGTTTTTCCCATATTGTTCTTCGCTTATTTACTTTTCCGTTGATACTGTTACAACTACTACAAAAACCCAAAAACATTTATCTTTACTTTTGCTACCGTTACCTTTATTATCATACCACTTTTTGCTACTAAACACTTTGCTGCAGATACTAAGTTATCCAGTTGTGGTTGAATTGACAACTCAACTGCTAATACTCAAGAATATTCTTTGGCTCCCCTTGTGTCAAATCAATAAATTTGGGTTGAATACTCTACCCTCGAAAGCTGTTGCGATCCCCTATACTTGTCGGTTATCAAGACTAATTTCTGGCGCCGTTGCCGGGGAGCATAGCTCTGTTCTCTGAGTCACTTGGGATTTATATCTGTTGATCACTATGAAGAACTTGAAAGCCACGAAGACCAAGATTTTGCCCTCAACTATGAGGGGAGGTAAGGTACTGCCATCTAGCTCTGCTCTAGATTCTCCTTCTGTTATTAGTAAGCTTGCGACACCTAAACCTGCTACTGCTTTGAATTCTGATATGTCGCATGTTATTGATGATGCCACTGCCACGCATGATGAAACTACTTCTGTGTGTGATACTACTTTGCCATTAGGTGAATTTCTTGATGAACAACTTGCTAGAGTTAGGGGGAATGAAATTACTGAAGATCCTATTACTGATGGTAGTGATGATGAAGGTTCCCCCAATGATTATGTATTACCTGTTGCTCCTAAGGGTTATGTTATGAATGAAACGGTTGCTATGGAAATTCTTGCTTGCAATGATAGAAATGATCTTAAGAAATTATTACCTAAATGGAAGCAGCAGTCTCTTAATGCTAGAATGAAACCCGATCCTGCTTTTGCTACTTCAGCTATACGTATTCTTGATAAGGATTATGAATTCTCTGTTGATCCCGATATTATTACTTTAGTTGAATCTGATCCTTTTATGGCCTTGAATCTGAAACTGTTGTGGCACATCTTACCAAGTTAAATGATATAGCCACCCTATTTACTCATGATGAGAAGTCTCGCTATTTATATATCCTTAAGATATTTCCGTTCTCATTAAAGGGTGATGCTAAGACTTGGTATAATTCTCTTGCTCCTGGTTGTGTGCCTAGTCCCTGTGATATGATTTATTACTTTCCGCTAAATATTTCCCTGCTCATAAGAAACAAGCTGCCTTATGGGAAATATATAATTTTGTGCAAATCAAAGAAGAGAGTCTCCCACAAGCTTGGGGAGGCTTCTCCTGCTACTTAATGCTTTGCTGATCATCCTCTCAAGAAAAATGAAATACTTGATATCTTTTGTAATGGACTAACCGATGCTTCCAAGGACTACTTGGATAGTTGTGCTGGTTGTGTTTTCAGGGAAAGAACAGTCGACGAAGCTGAAATACTATTGAATAATATGTTGACTATTCAAAATAATTGGACTCTTCCTGAGCCAGTTCCTGAAGTAATTCCTGAACCAGTTGAGCCAACTCCTCAGCCTATTCCTAAACCCAATTCAAGAAGAGAGGTGTTTTATTTCTCGATCCTGAAGATATGCAAGAGGCAAAGAAATCAATGAAAGAAAAAGGAATTAAACCACAAGATGTTAAGAATTTACCACCAATTGAATAAATACAAGATCTTAAAAAACCGACTGAAGAACCACATTGTCTTGGTAACCCGACACAGGTAGTAGAGGTAAATTCTCTCTATAGATATGATAAAGTTGAAATACCCTCTACTAAATTTCATAGCCCATGCTTAGATGAATTTGATGACTTTATGGCTAGACAAGAAAGTTTTAATGCTTATGTTGGTAGAGAGTTAAAGAATAATGCTTTCGAGATAGGACGCGTAGGTGATAATATGGCTAGAGTTGAAGATGAACTTCACCACGTTCTTTTCCATAAGCACATATGACTATTTACGGAATACATGCCTAAATTACATTGATGAATTGGAGATAGTTCTATATCACCCTATGTTATAGCTATTGCATGAGGAATCACATCCGGCATAATTATCCATCACTGATCCATTGCCTACGAGTTTTTCACATATTGTTCTTCGCTTATTTACTTTTCCGTTGCTACTGTTACAACTACTACAAAAACCCAAAAACATTTATCTTTACTTTTGCTACCGTTACCTTATTATCATACCACTTTTTGCTACTAAACACTTTGCTGCAGATAGTAAGTTATCCAGGTGTGGTTGAATTGACAACTCAACTGCTAATACTCAAGAATATTCTTTGGCTCCCCTTGTGTCGAATCAATAAATTTGGGTTGAATACTCTACCCTCGAAAGCTGTTGCGATCCCCTATACTTGTGGGTTATCATTCTTCCTCCTTTTGCCAACACATGGGACATCCAGCATCCAGGTCGTGTCATGCAAGAAAATAGAGTGGTAGTTGAAGCCACGTGATGTGCATCTTGGGTTAAACTATAAATAGAATCTTACTACTCTTGAGTAACTCCAAAAGCGGCCACCCAAGATCTTTATTGGATTTGTTTTTCATCACCAACACATCAAGGTGAAAGCTGTGTAGGTTCAGTGGGTCCTCTTGCGTTTTCACTAACATGTGGGACCGCATATGAGCAAACAGACGATGGGCTCCGCGCGTCTGCTAGCTGGTGAGAAGAGAGATAGAGGAGGGCTGAGCACGGACTCCAGGAAATTTGTTCTACGTAACCAGCACCTCGATATAGTGGGGTGGCATGGGCCATAACTAGCATTCATGTCTAGCAGTACGGCACACACCAGCCACACGAGTCCCATCCGACACCAATTTTCTTGGAGTCCATGCTACAACCATCTCTTCTCCCTCCTGTTTTCTCAGCCATCACGCAGTGGGCTGGGTGGGGTTTTGCCGATAGTCGGTTTGCTCCACTGTGGTCCCACTTGTAAGTGAAAATGCAACACAGCACGCATTCCCCCTTGAGTGGCGTGCCGGACCAACTGTGTGGGTGTGCAACGCGAACACGGCAGACTTTTCCTTTTGAACTTGTAACATGTAAAATTTGATTCTGCTCCATGGCGCAACCGATAGATAGAAATAACGAT
The DNA here is from genome assembly GCA_021605145.1 of Aegilops bicornis. NCBI lineage: Eukaryota > Viridiplantae > Streptophyta > Magnoliopsida > Poales > Poaceae > Aegilops > Aegilops bicornis. Next base: position 538,319,315 of record CM038673.1, read on the forward strand.
TTTCCCTAGAGTAATGAGAAGTTTGGTTCTGGCGCGGTTCATGCATGGAGTACATAGGAAAATTATGAAGTTGATGCGAAAGGTAAGATGATTACTAGTTGTACCATATACTACTACATGGATTTGACAGAAAGATAAAGATACATACGGATCCATCAACGACATCCTCACTCCCTAATGCACCGGGTCACCAACCGGCGTGTGACGAGCAGCGGCGTTGGCAGCAAGCTCAACGTGCTTCTGAACAATGCCGTCCAATGTTGCCCTATGGTCAAAGAAGGCCAGTGTCGTATCGTCCTCCTCTTGCATGTAGTAGTCCTTGTGGACGAATTGCGCGTAGACGTGGGCGATTATGTCGATGGTGTCTTGCTGCGCGAGGCGCTGCGGGGAGAGCACGACCTCGAGGTGGACATTCTCCAGCGCGACAGCGGGCAGTCGCTGGGCCACCAGTGCGTTGAAGAGGTTGTCACCATAGAGGCTGTTGAGGGTGGCAGGCATCACAGAGCCTGGGCGCGTGGGCTGGAGGCGTACGTCAAGGTCGTTCGCGAGCTTCTTGACGATGGTGAACTTGTCGAGGAAGCCGACGAGGACCTCGTCGAACAAGCAGACGAAGCTGACGTCCAAGCGGCCCCTCGCCCTGGCGGCCTCAAGCACTACCTGGAGACGTTCCTCGGTGTCGGGCCGCAGGCCGGCGTCGTGTACCATCTAGCACAGCCGGCTGATGCTCGCGCTCATCGCCTCCACGGGTCTAGCTTCTAGTCAATTGATCTTGCGATTGGAGTGATCACTCTTGCCCTTGGGTGCCTAGGTGCGTAGGATTTTGTAGATTGGACTGGTGGGAGCCTTTATATGAGAAGTGCAGACTGCGTTGAATTCACGTGCGTGTTGGCCATCTACTCCTCGCCCCTCTACTGCACCTGCCTTTGGCTGTATGACAGGTTGGCCACCCACCCATTGGACCCACGTGTCATACACCCAAAGGCGGGTGCAGTAAGTCAATGAAGTTGCGTCCTCCTCCGTGCCCGTGCATGCTTTCAATGACTTGAGACTACCAAACATCACATGAAGTAGCAAAAATACATTAAGTTATCTCGCCGATAGGAATAAAACAATACACCATGTATTTATTTAGAGAGGGAGTAGTACATTTTTTGTGACATGCATTACTAGATATTGCCAGTCAAATACTAAATTCAGATGGACGTGGTAGTACTACTAAATCCAGACGGTAGTAGTAGTAGTAGTAGTAGTAGTAGTAGTAGTAGTAGTAGTAGTAGTAGTAGTAGTAGTAGTAGTAGTAGTAGTAGTAGTAGTAGTAGTAGTAGTAGTAGTAGTAGTAGTAGTAGTAGTAGTAGTAGTAGTAGTAGTAGTAGTACAAATGTAGTAGCATTGTACTACCCGTTGGTCAAATTATTATGTGTTGCTCCTCACAGTGAAGTGACAAGACCCTACGCCGGAGATGACACCTTAGTATAGGCGCCGTGTTCGGCATACCATAGTCAGCCTCACCGTCTGCAGTCACTATCATCATGGTTGTAGACCTAGCCTGCTTACAACTAGTCGTGTTCGACATAATTTCCCTTGCGTAGATGCCCGTGCATTGCACAAAACACCAAGATTGGGGGGTGGACGGCGCCGGCAGCGGCCATCGCGCCAGATTTTTCCATGGCCTTCTAGATGTGGTGGGGAGGAGATAAGGTTGATTGTGAGAGACAAGGAGTTGTTTGTAAATAGGGAACAAGTGCGGGCATCTTTTTGCAAAACTGGAGAAGTTTGGTTTGTATGCGTCATATCTAGATCTGATGGCTATTGGTGAAAGATGGCAGGCACAACATCATCACCAACTCAGGACCTGTTTGATTCGCAGGATTTTGAAAACGCAGGAATAGGACACGACAATATTACAAACTTCAAACTGATATTACAAATGTTAGGAGTAATGCTGCACCTACGAAGATGGAATTACTAGGAAGTTTACGTAAGAACTTTCATTACTTTAGGTGGATGCAACATTATCGTACAAACTAAAATCCACCGCCCTGACAAGTCACTAATGGGCAAATAAGTTTTCGAGTCTCTGGCCACTTGATGTTTCAAAAACAAAGTCAGCTTCTGCGGAGACTTTGTCATTTAGGCTTAGACGCTTGCGGTGATCAGCACGCCATTCATTGTTGCGCCAGAGAACGCCATACCTCATTACCTTGAGCACACTTGCCTCCCGAACAAAGAACCTGGCCAATTTAATCTCAGATGTGCTGCCTCGGTAGTCGATCAAATCAATTTCGGTAAGATGGAGATCAAGGCATTCGATGAGATTGTTATAGTGCAGCACATTTTTCACTTTCGGGTCATTTTTTATCTGCAAAAGAAGAGAACATATTAGAGCAGCTGGCTGTATAAGATTGTTGTGTCATCAAGAGGTACCAATATCATTCGCTCATACGATAGGGTTGGCTGGCTAGTGATATTTTTTCACTCTCTCTCTCTCTCCTTCTCTTTCCTCTCATTTACCTAGGAGTACGTGAAGAGCTTGGGCATATGTTGCCTTCCACTATGTGGCCGATGCCATAATACGCATCGATGTCAAATCAAAAGATTTTGGCACCGCTCTCGCGATGTGAGAGAGTCGGCACCGCTGTGCACACAGACCCACATGTATAAACAAATCAATCAAACCAACTACACCAGCCTCTCACTCTCCCAACAAGTGTTTTTCATTGCCTCAGTCCTCTCTCTCTCCCACGCAAGTGTTTTTTCATTGCGTGAGTCAATTTGGCACCGGAGCAAAGTAGGTGATCCAGATTGGGGCACCAGGTGAGCAATGGAGGGGCATCGATGCCAAATGCATCACAAGTGAATTTGGCACGTGTTTTGGCCTACATAGTGGAGGGCCGTTATAGCGCACTTTTGTACTACCTCTTATTTAGTATAAAATTTTGACCATATATTTATGTAAGAAAATGCCAATGCATGTCACTAAAAATTACCCCATTTGAAATTATGTTCAAATACGAATCCAACGATATAGTTCTTAGTGACATGCATTAACATTTTGTCGATTAAATCTATGGTCAAATTTTGATACTACAAAATAGGAAGAGTAAACCAGGACGGAGGTAGTACTTGCTCTTAGGGTAACCATAGATTTACTGGAGTAGTCTAAGTTACTTTCCAGTATGACTAGCCTAGGCTACTATATAGTACGACAAAAAAACGATGCGGGTGATCACGTGAGAAAAAATACTAAAAACATTTCTTTCGGTGTAGTGCGTCGATGCAGTTTTGAACACTACACTTGTCATCGTAACTTGGGAAAATTACGAAAAATTTGAGCTATGTTTTGATTACTGTTTACTAATATGAAAGAAGTTTCACCTCGATGAGTAGCTTCTCCATGCACGGAAAGCATGTAAGGAATCCAACAACTTGATCCAGATTGGGGCTGATAGATTTTATTGCCAAGACCTTCACTGTGCGCATAGACTGGGTCAAGCTTGTGGGAATCATTTTCTGGAAGACGGTCGTAAATACATCAAGAAGAAATTAAAAAATGTGAACTTCAAGAAGATGGAGAATAAGATGAGTGTTGTACCTGAACGATTACGGATCCAATAAAGAGTTCAGAAAATTTGGCGGACGAGTGCACCAACGCTGTCAATTTTGGCGCGTCAATGACCCTGATTTTTGTTGGACCTTCTTGATACGATACAAGCAATCTCTCAAGGAAAGGCGCATTCTCAATGACATAACATGGAACAGCTGGAGTGATCTCTTCGAAATTAATGTCTTGTTGCGGGGCCAGCAAGAGACATAAATCCATCGGAGATTCGTCGAGGCGATGTGGAGGCTAATGAACACGTGGATCTGCTCAAGACGAAGGTACTCGAAAGCCTTGATGACAGCTGCGAGCAGGTGCTCCATAGCCTTCTTCGAGATAACAACGTCGAAGAGGTCGAGCTGCTTGAGTTGAGGGAGAAGAAGGGCGGGTGCGGCATTAATCTGGGGAAGATAGCAGGAACTGAAGCTGGAGCGGCGCAGTGTTGGCGCGAGGCGGAGAGCGGACGGCGGCAGAGAGCGACATCGTCCACATTCAAAGCTGAGCTCCTCGAGCTGATCTAGGGCGGGGGATAAGAACCACTCGTCGAACTTGGATTGGACATTGCAATTGGTACTGAACATGCGGATGTTAAGGCATCTGGCTGGCCTAGGGTGCGATGAAAGGATCTTGGAGACTGCGACCATGCGTTTGCAATCCCCGTTGCAGAGGCAGCTGTCGATGGTGAGGTTGAGGAGGACGCGGCACCAGAGGGGGCACCACCGCCGGGAGAGCAGGGCTGTCCGCACGGCAGATTTGGTGGGGAGGAGGCCGATGATGACGAGCAGCATGTCATCGGGGAGGCTGCTGATGAAGTCCAGGCTCGCCGGATGCGGTTTTGTCTCGAGCCGCCTCCGCGTGTTGGCTGCCTCGCTGTCCATCTCAACCGGCGGCGACGCCGGTGTACACGTGTGCTGGTGTGTGTTGTGTGCTGGGTGTGCGCGAGTGCGTCCTTCTGTGCATGCCGCCGCGCAGTGGTGAATTGTGCGTGAGTGCGTCCTCCACGCGGTAGAAGTGTGTCCTCAATGCGCCCTCAATTTACTAGCATGCCGGGTGCTACCCCGAGTGGTTTCAACTTTGTTTACTTCACCACGTGTCAGATGGGCCTCTAGTTTACTTATTTTCACCCACTACCACATGGGCCAAAGACACTAAGATACAAAACACGAGCTGACAAGGCAGCATGTGGACTGGTTGACCGGTCAACTAAACAATATACGGAGCTATACGCTGACACAGTGAGCGTATAATCCATCAGCATAGAGTGTTTGTGTGAGAGGGGAGGCCCGTGAGAGATAGCAGAGAGAGAGAGAGAGCTACTCCCTCCGTTCGATAATGTAGTTCCAACATTTTTTTTAATGTCAAACTTTTGAAACTTTGACCAAGTTTATAAAGAAATTACTTATATCTACAATACCAAAGATAAATGATAGTATGAAGTAAGTACATGTTGTGATGAATCTAATGATCTTTCCAGATGTAAATGTTTTTCTCCACATATACCTGGTCAAACTTTTCTGAGGTTTGACTTTTCAAAACATCCATATGCTTATGGACGTGAGAGAATCCCTAAAGAGAGAGAGAGAGAGAGAGAGAGAGAGAGTGGAATAGAAAGAGTGAGTGAAAAAGTGTGTGTGCGTGTGTGAAAGAGACATGGACAACACTCGATAAAAGTCGAGAAAAAAATGTGTGTGTCTTATGCAAACATATCACACATGCATCTTCGACAACGGAAGCAAGGTGAGGAGATAGTGTGTGGTTATTTGCAACCAAGAGAGCAAGACCCCTAGCACGTGGCCAAGAGGGGTTTGACAAACAAGGGAGAGAGGTCGAGAGAGACGTACGGAGAAAATGCATACATGGGGAGGAGAGAGTGTATGTTTATGACAGAGAGATCCCCTGGAGATCGTGATGGGACTACATGGGTGGGAGATCGAGTGACAAGGTGTGTGCACGATAGAAGATACCTCGAGAGATATTGAGATAGACGTATGGATGGAAGGAGATAATACGTGTGTTCCTGATGGCTAGTGAGAGATAATCATACTTAGGGGGGTGCTTGCGCCTATGATGGAGTGAGGGATTATGGTACTTATTAGGGGGGTGCGTGTCACATAGAGAGAGAACAAGGCGGAGAGTGTTGGATGGGTCTATATGTATAGCGAGCGAGACATGTGTATGTGTGAACCAGGGAGATATAAAGTTTGAGAGAGATTGAGGAGCCCCGATAAGGCTGAGTGGTGCGTCAAATAATGAGAGGGGAAAGAGATATTCCATCTGCCGATAATGCAAAGGTGCATGTAATTTTTTTAGAAGTCAAACTTTGGAAACTTTGATCAGGTTTACACAAATGTTATTTATATCTTCAATACCAAAGATACATCATACGAAACTACATCTCATGGTGAATCTAATGGTATATGTTTGCCGTTCCAGATATAATTGTTTTTCTCCACGTACATGGTAAAACTTTGTGATGTTTGACTTTTCAATAAATCAATATGCTATGGACCGAGGAGAGTGCCTAAGTCGAGAAGGATCAAGTGCGTGTGAAGGAGAATGAGTAAGTGTACAAAAAGAGTATGTGCCTGAAAGAGCAAGTGACAACAAACGATAAATTAGAGAGAGAGTGTGTTTTTTTTCGTTTCTTAGGCGAACATATCACGCATGTGTGGGGACCCCGACTCATAAGTCATGATCACCGAATGCACTGTACAGTGATCCCAGAGATCAATGCTCACTGAACACACAAAAGCTGAATAACAAGAGTCTTACATCCACACCGTCTTACACAAATTATGACCATTATGGTCAAGTCTTACATTGATAAAGCCTTAAGGGCTGAACATCAAATGAAACACAAGCAGCGGAAATCTTCGTCGATAAGTAGAACCCATGCCATCTGCCTTAACCCTACAGGCATTCTAACTGGGAAACGTCCTAGTTCGCATGTTCGTCTCCAAAGAACTCTTCTTCGAACTCCGGTTCTTCCATGCCTGGCCAATTAAATAACCAGTGGCAAGCCAATGAGTACTTTGAATGTACTCGCAAGCAACCCATGTTTTTAGTGATATGGGTAATTTTTTGCAGAAAGCTAGTTTTTAGTGAAATAACATGTTCAAAAACTTGTAAGACATGCATCAAGAGAATTCAAGTAACCATGAGGACAGGTTACAGATATCAACATAAATAGAGTGGGCACCAACCCAACTCAATCATGTCAAGTCCTTTGACTTGACCCAAGTAGATCTTCCCACTTATCCAAACACACACACTAGTTTGTAAACATGTGGACGTAGCCCAAGAGCGGTTACCCAACTGTCCTTGACCGTGGACACGGCTATTCGAATAGTTTTACATTCTGCAGAGGTTGCACACTTTACCCACAAGATCCGGGGAACTTCCGTGTCATCCACGACCTGCGATACCTCAAGTACCCGGGGTAAGCACCCGATCACTATCTTTCCCTAGATGACACTAACAAGAAGTCCACTCGTTGTTCCGTATCCTCACGATGTACATCATACGAGACTCACTCGAGATCGTAACATCCGAGAGGGGATGCAACGGTGTATCCGGTGCCTCAGAAAACAGTCATGGCCGCCCTACCTGGCACGACCCCGTCCCGAGAGAGAGCACTAACTCTCCCCCGTCACTAGTAATGCGGGCTCCAAGCTAGCATCGGCCTAGGTAATCAATTATGACCTTTCCCATACAAGGGTAGAGTGGTTGCGCATGTAAGGTTGGAATAACGGTCGCAACTTAAACCAATCCATTTTGAAAACAACACACGCACACTTGCCTCGGTACACCACTTCATCATCAAGTGGCTACCCAACTCATCATCTCCCCCGGGCATAAGTGGCACCCGATGGGGTTTTCGAAAAGTCTTTTGAAAATACTTTGTCTCCTTCACCATGCATATACCCGTCCCTTTTTGCGTAGCATCTACTTTAGCATCCTATCTACTCCCACCGGCATAATCCTCATAAGGAGGTAGGGTCATGCACCATGCAAGTATCAACGAGGAAGTAACGGTGGCAAACCACCCCATGTGGTCACCATAGTATCATGACTCGGATGCAAGCAATAAAAGTGTTATATGACATGCATAAAAAGGGTTTCATAGACATGGTCAAAGGGCTGCTTGCCTTGTCCTTGAGTCTTCAAACCTTACGGTCCATCTTCAAGTACTCCGTCTACTCCGCCAACTAACGTATGTAAACAATCACAATAAGCAATACAACAAGGCAAAAATAAAAGTGCTCTAAAATGTGAGTTGGACTTTTCTAGGATACCTCTGGTCATATGAGGAATGACCAAAGTGATTTCATTGGAAGTGGATCAATGGAGAGTTCTAAACATTTCGATATGATGGAATCAAGGGGTTTATGGATTTGCAAGAAGTGTATAGAAGAATTATTTTGAAAAATGAGCAAAGGCACCCATTTAACAAGGAATAATTTTAGAAGCATCTAGGAGTTGGTTTCACTGGATTTGGAGTTCAAATGAATATCCTATGGATTTTTAAATTGGACTTATGTGGATAAATGACCTATTTAATGTACCCAGTGAAAACTAAGCACAATAAAAATGTTCACTATGCCTCATTAAATAGATCATGATTTATGGAGTTACTGAAAATTTGAACCATCAGATTTGGACTTGAAGTGAGGTCTCTGGAAAAGTTTGAATCTTGTTGAAAAAAGAAAAAGGAAAAAGGGGGCTTTACCCTTATCATGCATGCAAGGTGAGAGATAAGCAGCGAGCCGGCCCAACTACACGGCCGCGCGCAGGCTGTCGATGCAGGAGGCGTATTCGCGGGAATACGTCTTCCCTCGGCGAAGGCGACAGTAGGCGGAGACCGTCTCCACTTAAACAGGGCGGGGCCCGCTGGCGGGGTCACTTACCTGCGGGGTCCACCCGCAGGGTCGTCTCCCTCCTCCCGCCCGCGACAGAGGAGGCAGAGGAGGTGGGGCCGAGCGCTTGCCGGCGCCCGTTCCGGTTGCTCCGGCCGCCTCCGGTGACTGCACGGACTCCGGCGAGCCCGGGAGGATGGGCCGCGCCCACTGGGACCCGATTTCACGGGAGCGCCAGAAGGAAGCGAGGCCTCGGCAAGGCAGAACAAAGCGATGGCGGGGTTCGTCACGGCGAGGAAGGCACGAGGAGGAGGGGATGTAGCATGGGGTGAGTTGGCGGTGGTGATGAGAGGGTGTTGGAATGTCTAGGGGAGAGAGAGAGGCTCGGGATAGCCCAAATTTAGGCGGAGCCCGACGGCGGCGCTCCGGCCATTGCGGTGGATGGAGGGCACGGGGAGAGGTGTGGGTTGGTCCAGGGGGTGCACGGGAGGGAGAGAGAGCAAAGGAGCTCCAGAGGGAGGTCAGGGGTGGCCTTTTATGGCGGGGCGATGGTGCACCGTGGACGAGTGCGCCGGCGAGGTCGTTGCCGTTGCTTGGGGTCACGGGGGCTCGTGTGTGCGTGTCCGGGGCGTTTGTAGAGATGGTCTACGGCCAGGGGAAGGGAGAGAAGGAGCGGGGAAGTGCCAGGGCGTCGCGCGTGTGAGCTCGTCCATTGGAGCTCTCAGGCTGGGCAAGGCGTGAGGGGGGGCCGCAGGAGGGACAAGGAGGAGGGGACAGGGGGTGTAGCATGCTGAACGCCGAGGCGCTGGCCGGGCAGGCGTAAGTGGGAGGGCCGAGGTGGTCGGAGGCATCGGGCAGAGGGCAGCTACAGTGCAAGGGCGCACTGTAGCGCGCTCCAGAGCATGCATATGGCCGGCGTGGCCATTTTAAAAGGTCAGGGGCATGTCCACTTGTGTCCTGGAGCTTCCTTGGATGCTCTAGAGTGGTAAGGAGCTAGGTGGGGCGCTGAATATAGAAATGAGAGAGAGAGGAGGAGTTGCCATGGGTAAACAGAGAGAGAAAGAGATGGGTTTTACCCCCAAATAATTGAGCTGTTGAAGGAGGAGAGTTACTGGAGGTAGGAGAGGACTAGGAGGAGTTGTGGTAAAGAGTTGAGTTCATGGAGAATAGTGTTAGTGGTCAAAATGGTGATTTATGAAAAGTGGCAGAAGGTGTTTGATAATGGTTTGGACCAGCAGATGATTTCCAACTGCCATGAGACTCCACAGGGTGAAATGAAACATATAATTAGGGCCTTCCACCAAGTTTGAGCTTATTTGGGCAAAGTTGCCAATGCAACTTTTGTAAACCCTAGAAATTTGTAGAAATGAACTTGTGTAGATGTAGTCGAGCAAATCACTTCTTCTTGATGAACCACTTGGTGTAGTGGCCTCATTTGGTCATGTGAACATGCTCACAAAAGTTGGGGTCAAGGAGAGAAAGTTGGTAGTACAAAGTTGTTCAAATTTGATTCTGGTCAGAGAGGGTTTTGGGGCATTTTGGTGAACCAAAATGACTTTAATTGACATGAGGCTTTGCAAGGTTATCACAATATGCTTTTTTGACTTGCTGGATTTTCCTTGGATTTTTATGAAAATGTTTCTTGTAGAAATATTTCAAATCCTTGAAATGGGAAGAAATGGTTTTGGGAGGTTTTGTCCAATATTATGAACATGACCATGTGTTGAAACTCTTATATATGAGAAATATATGCCCACTGAGTTTCCCTGATTTTTGTCAAATATTTTAAAAACAATAAAATAATTTTTCCCTATTAAAGACCATTTCTGGCTTTAAGAAAAAGCTTTTAAATAAAATAGGAAAATAACTTCTAAAATTATATTTTTGATGTTTATGGGAGTCCTACATCTAATAGGATTGGAATATACCTTTTGAAATATTTTTCACACCTCAAATCAAGTACTTGAAGTGCAAGCCTCAATTCAGGGGTTTTTGGAAGAACTAATTTTAGAAAATACTTTTTGGCCAAATTATTTTTGTAAGAAAATATTATATTGCACTATACACATGGCATGATCATTGGGCAGAAGCTTGGGACAAGGAGATGAAGTATAGAAGGTGGAGTTGTTGACTTTGAAGAGCACTTGAAAATCACAGAGAGAAAACCAACTCCAAAATAAAAAGCCAAATAATGCAAAAGTTTTTTTTGTGCTTTATTAATGCAAATGAAATGCTACAAAATGCAGGGTGTGACAGACCTACCCCCCTTACAAGAATCTCGTCCCCGAGATTCCTAAACTAGGCTTGGGAAGGAATACGGAACTTAGATGCGGGGCAGTCTTCACGTCCTCATAATGCTTGTGCTTCCATGTGGTGCTCCATTGAATCTTGAAGTACCTGGTGTTGTAGCTTCATGTATGACGCTCTCGGTTGATCTAAGTTGCTAAGGGGTCTCTCGCATTAGGTCACGTTGGATCAGGCTGGAGGTCGATGGCTTGGTGGTCAATGCCCTCGTAGAGATCGGGCAAGTTAGAAAGTTGGAAACACTTCCGGGGTTGTGATGCATGGAAAGCGTTGTGCACATCAGGTAACTCAGGTGGCAACTCCAGCTGGTAACTGTCTTCTCTTCGTCTCGTAGTGATCTCAGAGGGGCTTGTTAAATCTTGGAGTGATCTCAAAGGGGGCGGATGAATCTTAGTGTGAGTCTCCTTGTCATGGAAATGCTTGGTTCCTTAGATAGGAGTGGCTTGCAAATACACCTGGTCTTCGACGCGGATGTTTACTTCTTGACGATAGTGGTAGTTCTTCCTCCTTGGTATGGTGGTCTTCAAATGTTCCTTGACTAGCTGAACGGCTCTTCTTCCGTCTTCGGGTGGACAAGTAGGTCACCAAATGATGATGACAACTATCTTGTCTAAGCACTCCATGAACACTTTCTTCACGGAGTACATAAAGTAGGCTGGGGAATTAGTGTTGGTCTTGTTGAGTGTGGGCCAAGGTGTTCTAGATCTAGTGTCAAGGCCCTAAGGTCCTGATCCGACCATGTTGTAGCTTGGTAGGACGTAAGGGTTTCAGGGATTCTAGTGTGCAAGTGAACATTTATCATCTTATCTTTAAGCATGGTTTCTGGGATGCCAATAGTTCTACCTAGTCTTCACATCATATTACCAAAAGAATCATCTCGTATAGGTCAAGTCCAATCATCACTCATACTATTCATATCCTCATGGCTCTCGAGAGGAGGTCTAACAAAATCATATATGTCTACAATCCCCGATACCAGCTATGTGGGTTAAGCACATGGTTAAGGATTCGAGCTGGGGTATCTTATGAAGTCTTGAAGGGTCTAGGAATGGGTCTCTAATCTTGAGGGGCAACCATAACTCTAAGGGGCTGCACTTGGTCGAGGAGGTTGTAGCAAAAGTCTTCAGTGCTGGTTGGTTGCCAAAGTAGAATCCTTGGTGTATCTTGTCTTGCTAGCCTTCAGTTGAGGAGAGAGATGAGAGACAAAAGTGGCATAGAGGAGGGGAATGCCCAAAGGGGGTTCTACAGTGCAAGTGCAAACAAACAGGTGCCAAAAAGGGCCAAACACAAACAACAAAATAAGGCAGGTGATATAGTTATGCATTTGTTGCCTAGGGCAAAAGGGCGACTGATATCAAAACACAAACAAATACAAACAAGAAACACACAATCATGGTTCTATTCGAACCATCATACGAACTCGACTGCGCATAGGGGGTACATGACTCATCCTACCCTAGGGGTTCTCGGATTCAGTAGTCGTGCCTTGCTCCGTGCCTCATGCAGTCTTCTAGGTTTTCCTCGGGTGTCGCTACGTCTCCTGTAGTTTTTCGATGAAACGATCCAGGTTGAGCCTGAAGAGTCTTCAACAACTTTTCACCTATTGAAGTGATGGGGTGAAGGTGGCTCCTCGTAGCTGGCGTTGACTTGGTCTCCTCTTGTCTTCCTAATCATGACGATCACTTTTGCCTTCTAAGGCATCGAGTGTACCAGGTAGGCAATCCTTTATGCAATGACAACAAGGCATAATAGAGGTCCAACATTTCGGTTACGTTGATGACAATATCGACACCAAGAGCGGGGGATGAAGAGAACCGTTTTCCTGCTCACTATCGTGAGGCGGACCAAATGGCGAGGTTCCCATCCACCGGTGGTTGTCGATACAACAACGGTAAGGACAGGATTGCTCTATTAGCGATGTATATCATGATCTTGCATTTCCTATGCCCTGGTCGTCATATGCTAAGGTAGCAACATATTGGTGTAATGCCGAAGGTTTCACCATCCTCTGGGTCTTCATGTCCTCATTCTTCAAAGGCGTATCTTCTGTTGGCATTGTCTTGTTGTGGTGTCGCCAATCTTGGGTTCAGCGGAGGTGGGTGAGTGTTTGGCAAGGTGTACTCCTTCTAGGCCGTCCACGAGGATTACAAGGAATCCCGTGGTCAGGGGTTTGAGGGTTCTAGTGATCGCTTTGCAATAGTTTTTGAAGGGAAGAGATTGATGGGGAAAGTATACCTTAGTTTTCGAAAAACTGAGAAGGGAAGAGAAGTATAGACAGTTTTTGAAAACTAGCGATAGTTTTGAAACTAGTTTTACCCTAACTAATGACCATGCTAACTAAGGCTTCCTACAGTCAGGATGGCTCTGATACCAGCTCTGTGGGGACCCCGACTCATAAGTCGTGATCACCGAATGCACGTGTACAGTGATCCCAGAGATCAATGCTCACTGAACACACAGAAGCTAAATAACTAAAGTCTTACATCCACACATACCGTCTTACAAAAATTATGACCATTATGGTCAAGTCTTACATTGATAAAGCCTTAAGGGCTGAACATCAAATGAAACACAAGCAGCGGAAATCTTCGTCGATAAGTAGAACCCATGCCATCTGCCTTTACCCTACAGGCATTCTAACTGGGAAACGTCCTAGTTCGCATGTTCGTCTCCAAAGAACTCTTCTTCGAACTCCGGTTCTTCCATGCCTGGCCAATTAAATAACCAGTGGCAAGCCAATGAGTACTTTCAATGTACTCGCAAGCAACCCATGTTTTGGTTCCAGATACAACAATGCATGATATGAGTAAATTTTTGTAGAAAACTAGTTTTTAGTGCAATAACATGTTCAAAAACTTGTAAGACATGCATCAGGAGAATTCAAGTAACCATGAGGACAGGTTACAGATATCAACATAAATAGAGTGGGCACCAACCCAACTCAATCATGTCAAGTGCTTTGACTTGACCCAAGTAGATCTTCCCACTTATCCAAACACACACACTAGTTTGTAAACATGTGGACGTAGCCCAAGAGCGGTTATGCAACTGTCCTTGACCGTGGACACGACTATTCGAATAGTTTTACACTCTGCAGAGGTTGCACACTTTACCCACAAGATCCGGGGAACTTCCGTGTCATCCACGACCCGTGATACCTCAAGTACCCGGGGTAAGCACCCGATCACTATCTTTCCCTAGACGACACTAACAAGAAGTCCACTCGTTGTTCCGTATCCTCACGACGTACATCATACGAGACTCACTCGAGATCGTAACATCCGAGAGGGGACACAACGGTGTATCCGGTGCCTCAGAAAAAGCAGTCATGGCCGCCCTACCTGGCACGACCCCGTCCCGAGAGAGAGCACCAACTCTCCCCCGTCACAAGTAATGCGGGCTCCAAGCTAGCATCGGCCTAAGTAATCAATAATGCCCTTTCCCATACAAGGGTAGAGTGGTTGCGCATGTAAGGTTGGAATAACGGTCGCAACTTAAACCAATCCGTTTTGAAAACAACACACACACTTGCCTCGGTACACCACTTCGTCATCAAGTGGCTACCCAACTCATCATCTCCCCCGGGCATAAGTGGCACCCGATGGGGTTTTCAAAAGTCTTTTGAAAATACTTTGTCTCCTTCACCATGCATATACCCGTCCCTTTTTGCGTAGCATCTACTTTAGCATCCTATCTACTCCCATCGGCATAACCCTCATAAGGAGGTAGGGTCATGCACCATGCAAGTATCAACGAGGAAGTAACGGTGGCAAACCAACCCACGTGGTCACCACAGTATCATGACTCCGATGCAAGCAATAAAAGTGTTATATGACATGCATAAAAAGGGTTTCATAGACATGGTCAAAGGGCTGCTTGCCTTGTCCTTCAGAGTCTTCAAACCTTCTGGTCCATCTTCAAGTACTCCGTCTACTCCGCCAACTAACGACGGAAACAATCACAATAAGCAATACAACAGGGCAAAAATAAAAGTGCTCTAAAATGTGAGTTGGACATTTCTAGGATACCTCTGGTCATATGAGGAATGACCAAAGTGATTTCATTGGAAGTGGATCAATGGATAGTTCTAAACATTTCGATATGATGGAATCAAGGTGTTTATGGATTTGCAAGAAGTGTACAGAAGAATTATTTTGAAAAATGAGCAAAGGCACCCATTTAACAAGGAATAATTTTAGAAACATCTAGGAGTTGGTTTCACTGGATTTGGAGTTCAAATGAATATCCTATGGATTTTTAAAGTGGACTTATGTGGATAAATGACCTATTTAATATACCCAGTGAAAACCAAGCACAATAAAAATGTTCACTATGCCTCATTAAATAGATCATGATTTATGGAGTTACTGAAAATTTGAACCATCAGATTTGGACTTGAAGTGAGGTCTCTGGAAAAGTTTGAATCTTGCTGAAAAAAGAAAAAGAAAAAAGGGGGCTTTACCCTTATCATGCATGCAACGTCCGCGCGCAGGCTGTCGACGCAGGAGGCGTATTCGCGGGAATACGTCTTCCCTCGGCGAAGGCGACAGTAGGCGGAGACCGTCTCCACTTAAACAGGGCGGGGCCCACTGGCGGGGTCACTGACCTGCGGGGTCCACCCGCAGGGTCATCTCCCTCCTCCCGCCCGCGATAGAGGGGCAGAGGAGGCGGGGCCGAGCTCTTGCCGGCGCCCGTTCCGGTGGCTCCGGCCACCTCCGGCGACCGCCGGACTCCGGCGAGCCCGGGAGGATGGGCCGCGTCCACCTGGGGACCCAGTTTCCGCCGGGGAGCGCCAGAGCGAGTGAGGCCTCGGCCGCGGTAGGAACATGCGATGGCGGGGTTCGGCACCGCGAGGAAGGCACGAGGAGGAGGGGATGTAGCATGGGGTGAGTTGGCGGTGGTGATGAGAGGGTGTTGGAATGTCTAGGGGAGAGAGAGAGGCTCGGGATAGCCCGAATTTAGGCGGAGCCCGACGGCGGTGCTCCAGCCATTGCGATGGATGGAGGGCACGGGGAGAGGTGTGGGTTGGTCCAGGGGGTGCACGGGAGGGAGAGAGAGCAAAGGAGCTCTAGAGGGAGGTCAGGGGTGGCCTTTTATGGCGGGGCGATGGTGCACCATGGACGAGTGCGCCGGCGAGGTCGTTGCCGTTGCTTGGGGTCACGGCGGCTCGTGTGTGTGCGTGTCCGGGGCGTTTGTAGAGATGGTCTACGCCCAGGGGAAGGGAGAGAAGGAGCGGGGAAGTGCCAGGGCATCGCGCGTGTGAGCTCGTCCATTGGAGCTCTCGGGCGGCCGGCGCGCGTGCGGAGGGGGGCCGCAGGAGGTACAAGTAGGAGGGGGACATGGGTGTAGCGTGCTGCGAACGTCGAGGTGCGTCGGCATGCGTGCGGGGGAGGGCCGAGGTGGTCGGAGGCATCGGGCAGAGGGCAGCTACAGTGCAAGGGCGCATCAGAAGGCCTGTGAAAGCATGCATATGGCCGGCGTGGCCATTTTAAAAGGTCAGGGGCATGTCCACTTGTGTCCTGGAGCTTCCTTGGATGCTCTAGAGTGGTAAGGAGCTAGGTGGGGCGCTGAATATAGAAATGAGAGAGAGAGGAGGAGTTGCCATGGGTAAACAGAGAGAGAAAGAGATGGGTTTTATCCCTAAATAATTGAGCTGTCGAAGGAGGAGAGTTACTGGAGGTAGGAGAGGACTAGGAGGAGCTGTGGTAAAGAGTTGAGTTCAAGGAAAATAGTGTTAGTGGTCAAAATGGTGATTTTTGAAAAGTGGCAGAAGGTGTTTGATAATGGTTTGGACCAGCAGATGATTTCCCACTGCCATGAGACTCCACAGGGTGAAATGAAACATATAATTAGGGCCTTCCACAAAGTTGGAGCTTATTTGGGCAAAGTTGCCAATGCAACTTTTGTAAACCCTAGAAATTTGTAGAAATGAACTTGTGTAAATATAGTTGAGAAAATCACTTCTCCTTGATGCACTACTTGGTGTAGTGGCCTCATTTGGTCATGTGAACATGCTCACAAAAGTTGGGGTCAAGGAGAGAAAGTTGGTAGTACAAAGTTGTTCAAATTTGATTCTGGTCAAAGAGGGTTTTGGGGCATTTTGGTGAACCAAAATGACTTTAATTGACATGAGGCTTTGCAAGGTTATCACAATATGCATTTGTGACTTTCTGGATTTTCCTTGGATTTTTATGAAAATATTTCTTGTAGAAATATTTCAAATCCTTGAAATGGGCAGAAATGGTTTTGGGACGTTTTGTCCAATATTTTGAACATGACCATGTGTTGAAACTCTTATATATGAGAAATATATGCCCACTGAGTTTCTCTGATTTTTGTCAAATATTTTAAAAACAATAAAATATTTTTTCCCTATTAAAGACCATTTCTGGCTTTAAGAAAAAGCTTTTAAATAAAATAGGAAAATAACTTCTAAAATTGCATTTTTGTGGTTTATGGGAGTCCTACATCTAATAGGATTGGAATATACCTTTTTAAATATTTTTCACACCTCAAATCAAGTACTTGCAGTGCGAGCCTCAATTCAGGGGTTTTTGGAAGAACTAATTTTGGAAAATACTTTTTGGCCAAATTATTTTTGTAAGAAAATATTATATTGCTCTATACACATGGCATGATCATTGGGCAGAAGCTTGGGACAAGGAGATGAAGTATAGAAGGTGGAGTTGTTGGCTTTAAAGAGCACTTGAAAATCACAGAGAGAAAACCAACTCCAAAATAAAAAGCCAAATAATGCAAAAGCTTTTGTTGGTCCAAATTTTTATGCTTTATTAATGCAAATGAAATGCTACAAAATGCAGGGTGTGACAGCATGCATCTCCGAGATAGAAAAGCGAGGCGAGGAGATACACGAAGATAGCTAGTGTGTGATTGTTTGCAACGGAGAGAGACACCCCTATAGCACATGTCCAATAGAGGTCTGGCCAACAAGGAACAAAGGTCGAGAGGGACACATGGAGAACATGGACGCATGGGGAGGGCGAGAGGGTGTGTTTGTGATAGAGAGACCCCCTTGAGATCGTGAGGGGACTATATGGGTGGGAGATCGAGGGAGGTGTGTGCGCGATAGAAAGATGCCCCGAGAGAAATCGAGATAGACCATGCACATGTTTGTGATGGAGACTAAGATTAGCTACTCATATACATATATAGGGTATTGTGTGTGCTTACAATTGAGTGAGAGACCATCATACTTGGCTAGCTAGGCATGAGATTGTGTGTGTGTGCGTGTGAGATGGAGAGAGAACGAGGGAGAGAGATAGAGTTTTAGATGGGCCTATCGAGTGCGAGTGAGATATGCATGTGTATGTGTGACCCAGGTAGATAGAGAGTTTGAGAGAGAGGGGGAAGAGCTCCGAGACGACAGATTGGTGCGTGAGAGAGTTACGGGCAATGAGCCAAGGAATTTGTGTGCGTACGATGAGTGCACCCAAGATATCTATATTGGACTAGAGAATCATACATACTGTGCGAGAGAGACCTATAGATGGAGTATATATGCATGCGAACTAGAAAGACCCCCCCCCCCCCACGCACACACACAAAGAGAGAGATGTGGAGAGAAAGAGAGAGGACCAACAAGGTTTGTGTGTTGGATGCATGCGATAGAATTGAAGATTGTTGGCGAGAGAGAGAGAGAGAGAGAGAGAGAGAGAGAGAGAGCAGGAGTCCGGGAGAGGGGGAGGTCGCATTTTATGCATCAAAGACTAATATAAACCATGTTTCGATATAAACTTGCATTCCAATATTTAAATTGGAGAACATGTTGTCTGCAATCCACACATGAACGGATATATGTGTATATCAAACAAGTTCATTAATTTGACTTTCAACATGCTCATGGAGTACTATAATACTGTACAACATGCTATTCGATTGAGGTGTTCAATTTTGGATTTAGTTCACTATTTTGACCTGGTGAACGAGCTATTTCATTGAATCGAGATATTTCATTTTGGGTTTGATTCCGCTTTTGAGTGGGTCAACTATTTGTCATATAGTAAATCGCTAGCAACGAGCATGTAAAAACACATTACTCCCGAGCATCATCTCTCCATCTAAAAAAGAAGTGGCAAGCTAATATTTCTAAATTTGATTCGAATCGACTTGGTAAGGTATTCGTGGATGCTCGTTCTCCCAAATTTTGAACGAACCATTAAACATCCTCTGCTCAGTGGAATTCGCCCGAGCAACTAAATGGGAGACGTGAAATTACCTTCCTATGTGGGAGACACATTAATTGGCCCGTTGTGCATTGAGGGTAGGTTCGTATCTTCATCCAAGCGCGCCTTCTCCTCGGCCGAAATGACATGTGCCGAATAATTCATAAACCATGGTCGGCAAAACGCACTCTCCTCGCCCAAAATAGCTCGCGCCCACTATTTCAAAACATGCTCTCCTCGCTCGCGCCCACTATATTTCAAAACACGCCCTGCTCGCCCGAAATCGCTCCCACCCACTATTTAGGGAGAAGCAAAGTTACTCTACTATCCCCGACCCTCAGTACACAGACCCAAGCCGAGAAGCCTAAAGGCAGGGGTAGAACGGTAACTCCCCCTCACATTTCCGACAAATGCGTCCGTAAAACATGGTTCCACTCCCCTCCCAATTCCCCCCCCCCCCCATTCATACCTTGTGGGAGCGAAATCACCTTCTCCCCGGAAGCTCCCTTCTCCCGAGCCGCAAAACCTCAGCCACTTCTCCATGGCGCCCCCACCGCACCAATTTCACAGCCGCCCTCTTCCCTAATGCCGGAGACGCTGTCCATTTGTCGTCATGCACTGGGCCGTGTGTCTCTTACTCCGTGCTGCTAGAGCTGCCTCGACAACGGTCGCGTGAACCATACCGGAGCCGATTCACCCCCGCCATTGTTCACGGGGCCGGAGCGGCTCCAACTTCGGATCCGTCAGAGTCCCAACGCTGCTTCCCCGTAGCCGTCGACCGTTGCGACATCGCTGTTTCCACTGGCGGTACATAACCGCAACTGGCCTCACCGACTCGTCAGCTGGACCTGCCTACTTCACCATGCCTCCATATAGGTCGCACCCTCATCTCAAATCACTTAATTTAGGCGTCAGTTGTCTGAATTTTTATTCTAGGCCAATCGATTCCTAATGGGAAGCAGCACCCCTCGAGGCGGCGGAGCTCCTAGGCTGCCGGTTGGCTGGTGTCTAACGTAAGGGTGCGGGGCCGCAAGTTCACTGCGGAAGCAGCGCTTAGATGGCTATCTTAGAGATGCGTGGGTTCAAGGTACTGCCGCCCCCGGATCTAGATGACGGGGAGTCTTTGTGGATTGGCCCGGGGGCGGCGCAACCACGGCAGTGCTGTGGGGCGAGGAGTGGGGTTTTGGCCGGGGCCACGGACGGCGAAGGCAAGCTTCTCTGACGTTGGTCACTGGCTCTTCGGGGAAGATTCCTAAAAGTGTTAGCCGGGAGGCACAAGACGGCCATCAAGCCATCCGGCGTAGATCGGACAGTACCAAAATAAAATAAAATCGTGTGACCCCAATTTAGTCTCAGGCAAGAGATGTGTGAGCACTCTCGTACCTTGCCGTTGATCTCTTAGTGTATTTCTTCAGATCAAAGACATGTGTCGTTCTTAACATTATGCGTTATCTGCATCTTGACCACCTTGTCTTCCGACTTACCACAATTTGCTCCAACAAGGGAAGCATACACCGGAAGGGAGCTATAGTCCCCACTCAACAGTTCCTCAGATCGAATGCGCGTGCCCGACATGGACAGCCACAACAACTACAGGGCCATCGACAAGTCAGCACATGATGCTCACTCCTATGGATGGCAGCCAAATAGGTTGTACCCTCATCTTACTTGTGTGCAACATTTATGTTTTTGTTATTCATCTAAGCATGGAAAATAGATTATCACATTTCACTGTATATTCATGCTGATCTCTTACGGGTCTTGTTCAGGAGTTAACGTTGTTCCATAGTTCAGCTAAGATACTTGTTCTTTAGGTAACGTTGTTCCATAGTTATCATCCATTAGCCAATGCTATCCCACAGGCTGGTGATTATAGTATTATACCACTTCTAGTATTACCTATGTTATTCTTTAATACTTTTGTGTGCCATCTAGTTAATCTCGAGTACAAACGATACATATTCTGTAGCTTTCATCTGTGTTCTCCCTTTAGTTTTTGAGACCTGTTGCTGCTAATTAACCCAGTCCTACTATTTATTTCGTCTCCTACAGGCACTCATTACATAAATCTAACTACTAGTTGTCTTCCATGCATGTCAGATATAATTTCACACACTGATATATCCACAAGAACCTCACGGAGCAATGTAAAGGCCAATAAACTTGATGTCAATGATACCCAATATGATGGAACATGTAAAGGCAGTTCTTCAGAAGACTTGCAGAAAGATGTTGACTCCTCTTCACCCCACAAGGTTCTTGCTCTAACTTGGTCCGTGATATGGGTACAACATGCATATAATGTCCTGGAGTGTATCTACTCTGTTGCAATGGCATGTGCTTAGCATGCTGATCATGCATGTAAATATGTCATGCCTTCCTGTTTTTCAGTACCTATTCCATTCATGATAACATGTTTTCAAATTCAAGTACTGTCATTCTACTCTATCGCAATGCCATCTGCTTAATTAGGACATCATGCTTCTGAATATCTTATGCATTGTTATTCATCAGTATGTACTTCATCTGTCTACCATACCATGTTTTTTTACATTGAAGTGTTATTCTAGTGCTCTATTGTAATGCCATCTTAGTTTCCCAATCATACACGTGTATGTAGCCTTTGTTTTTTCTGTATGTATTCCACTAGCATACAGTTTTACATTCAACTAGTGTTTTTTTACTGTGTTGTCCTGTCGTATCCCTAGCTCTTACATCATACTCCCTCCGTCCGGGTTACATGTTGCCGAAATCGATAAAAAGAATGTATCTAGAATTGAAATATGCCTAGACCCATCCATTTTTTTCCGGATGGAGGGAATACATGTCAATATGTCATGCCTTTCTATTCTTCAGTACCTATTCCATCTCTCTGTTGTAGCATGTTTTATCATTGAAGCACCATTCTTCTATACAAGGCATGCAAGAGGAAGACGACTATGTTAGAACCTGAAGGGTTACAAACCAGGTCTTTGCAAAAGATCCAAACGCCAGGAGATAATAAACCAACTCCAGTTTTTATAGATACTGCTCCAGCACATAGAAACCCAACTCCTACTTATAATAAGCAGATTCCAGTGGCCAAAGAACTAGTCCACTCCAGTCCAGCAAAAATATGTCAACTCCATTCTAAGAAGCGTGTGCGTATCCTTGCATCATGAAATTTTGTAGCATGCTGATCATATTTTCTACATGTTTCTTACCCATCTCTCTTTTAGAAAATAAGCTTAACAGATAGAAGAATTTCTGCACTGGTATCGTCTGTGAGGAAAGATTCTTGCAGGAATTCTCTGTACTCCAATGCAGATGTAAGTACCTGTTGTATATCACTATATTTTTACATCAGCGTGTATTTTGTTAATCGGCGTGAATCCAACCTTTATCTGATCTAAATTTAGTTGTAGCAAAATGTATGATTAAAGGCCACAACGTTGATTTTTGTAAGGAAAACTGTCTGGTAGTTTTGCATCCTCAGCTGCATGAGTGTACTATCTCATATCAGTGGGTTTGATTACTTTGGTTCTACAGTGGGTTTTTTGTGTGTGTTTTTACTGTGTTGTCCTGTCGTATCCCTAGCTCTTACATCATACTCCCTCCGTCCGGATTACATGTCGCAGAAATGGATAAAACTGGATGTATCTAGAACTGAAATACGCCTAGACCCATCCATTTATTTCCATATGGAGGGAATACATGTCAATATGCCATGCCTTTCTATTCTTCAGTACCTATTCCATCTCTGTTGTAGCATGTTTTATAATTGAAGCACCATTCTTCTATATAAGGCATGCAAGGGAAAACGGCTATGTTAGAATCAAGGGTTACAAACCAGGTCTTTGCAAAAGATCCAAACGCTAGGAGATAATAAACCAACTCCATTTTTCATAGATCTTGCTCAAGCACGGAGAAACCCAACTCCCAGCGATAATAAGCAGATTCGGTGGCCAAAGAACTAGTCCGCTCGATCCGGCCAAAAGAATGTCAACTCCATTCTAAGAAGTGTGTGCGTATCCTCGCATCATGAAATTGTATAGCATTCTGATCATATTTTCTACATGTTTCTTACCCATCTCTCTTTCATAAAATAAGTTTAAATGATGGAAGATTTCCTTCATTGGGATTGCATTCGAGGAAAATATCTTGCGGGAATTCTCTATGATCCAATGCTGATGTAAGTACCTGTTGTATATCACTATATTTTTTACATCAGCATGTATTTTGTTAATCAGCGTGAATCCAACCTTTGTCTGATCTAAAATTAGTTGTAGCAAAATGTTAAAGGTGCCAGTGTTGATTTTTGTAAAGAAAACTACCTGGTAGTTTTGCATACTGAGCTGCATGAGTGTACTATCTCATATCATGCACATTACTGAATTGTAGTGCTTCTCTGCTTGCCCATTCATTCATTGTGTTAATGTTGCTTTCGTATTACCTTACCTGGCTGATGATAGTTGTGCCTTAAAGTGTTAATTTGGTGTTGGCTAGTTTCCCAAACGTTCGTTGTGCCAATGTTGATTTCCTATTATCTGACTTGGCCAATGATAGCAATGCTAGTGTCTTAATTTGGTGCAGGCTGCTGAAGATAAGAAGACAAACTCTGAAACCAGCAAGGCAACCCCATTGTTTCTTTCCAATAAATCTAGGCTAGGTAATATGCCAATAACTCATGATTAATCTGTTTGGTTCCCCTCCTAATTTATGTTATGATGTAGTGGTCGAGACACTCTCCACCATCAATAATACAAGCCAGCCAAAATCTCCATCTGAATTTGTTCAGTATCCTCTATATCGAATGCAACGGAAAAAATGTATGTTTGTGAACCAATTAATGGCTGAAGGAATGATAGAAATGGTGGAGGAAGCAGAAGTGCAGAGTCGTGCGACACAACAACTGATCAATGTTTTCAGAGACAGTGTAGCAAAGCAGCAAGAACTTTCCCACATGCTTATGGGCGTCATCCGTGCTGAGGTTACAGATTGTGACGTTGTAGATCGTTAGGTTCTGTTCATTTATTTGCACTGGCATCAATCTTTGATTGCCCAGTGGATGTAATTTCCTGTAATATATGTTGTATGTGCAATGTTTTTCCCTGTATGCCGTACCTTTGCTTGATCGGTTTTGGTCATGTGCATAATTGCTCGTCGTAATGGGCTCAAATTATCTAATTTGGCCAAAAGACATGTACGAACTTTAGTGGGCCCATTAAATTAATAGGCCGTTACCAGGCCGAAAGTTAATGGTCGGCCCTCTTAACTCCCGGGTCATTAACAGGCTGACATCAAAGCTGGCAACAGGTGGGCCCAATTGATTTCACGGGCCGTTAATAGGCTGTTACTAAGTTCGGGCTACATAAGGCCCACTATACTATGGGCCTTTAGTAGGCCGAAAGAGATAGCAGGCTTGTACTGGACCATGAAGAGCATGGGCCGCTAAGAGGCCGAAAGTCAGGTCGTATTGTAAATGGCCCAACTGTGTTGTGGGCCTTTAGCAGGCCGAAAGAGAAACCGGGCTGGTATTGGACCATGGAGGGCATGGGCCGTTAAAAGGCCAAAACACAGGTCCGACTACAAATGGCCCAACTCATTTATGGTCCGTTAACAGGCTGAAAGGCACACAGGGCCGGGAATTGGCCCCAACACTTAAATGGGTCGCTAAAAGGCCAAAACTCAGGTCCGACTACAAATGTCCCAACAGATATATGGGCCATCACCAGGCTGAAAGACACACCGGGCTGGAAATTGGCCCAACACTTAAATGGGTTGCTAAAAGGCCAAAACTCAGGTCCGACAACAAATGGCCCAACTGATTTATGGGCCGTCAACAGGCTGAAAGACACATCGGGCCAAAAATTAGCCCAATATTTAAATGGGTCGCTAAAAGGCCGAAAGATGTACATCGTGTAAATTGGCCCATCCACTGAATGGGCCGTTAAAAGGCCGAAATCTCGTCGGGCCGATATTGAGCCCAAATATATAGCGGGTTGTTAATGGGCTCGAACTGACGATGGGCTGCAATGGTGTCAAATTTTTAACGGGCCGTTGACGGGCCGAATTGGCACATCTCGTATGGGCCGTGGGCTTAAATGAACCTGACACAAGTATGCCTTATATGGGACAGCCTGCTATTTTTTACTGGGCCGGCCTTTTTCACCGGAATGGGCCCTTTGTTGGGCGTGCCACGGTCGACCTGTCATAGGCGCCTCCTGTCCAATGAGTGGATGACATCTGTCCCAACGGTGAGGCAACACCTGTTTCCTTCGGCCAATGATGATTTTACACGTGGAAAACCCCCATTGGTCCGGGCTATTAACGGGTTATCGGATCCAAAACTGGACCCGATAGCTTAACGGCGTTCCATTATGGTGGATGCCATGTGTCGATCACCCTTGACGAAAGCACTTCAGTGACGCGCGATTTATCGTCATGGAAGTGGACACTTCCATGATGATAATTTTGGTAATGTCATGGAACAGTTCTACGACAGCACAGGTATGACTATCTTAATTCTGTCATAAATTTGTCATGGATGTACATGCATGACAGAAAACGTGACCTACTGTGACAAACACGTATCATCACGGAAGTGTATTTTTTTGTAGTGACTATTGCAGTCCGGCCCATGACCTCATCCAGCGATCCTCATATGGAGGTTCGCTGGATCCGTCGGAGATGGCGAGCATGTCACCGCCGCCCGCTTATTCCCCCGGGGCCAGGGATGACACCGAAGTGTTGTCCCGGAGGAACGCTCCGACCGAGGAGGAACCCAGGACGCTGTCCGGGAGGCGCCACAATGCGGGACCTCCACTGCCGGACACAAGGGGGAGCAGATCCCCATGGAGGCTAGCGAAGAGGGCCGTATTCAATTCGTCCCTCAGCCAAATACGATTCCGGAGACCCATATTGCTCCGGAGTCGGGCGAGCAGCCCCTTTGAAGGAGGGGGGTGTGCCGATTCCACCGGTGGCCCCTGTCTATCCAGGGGTGCCGGATAACCTGATGGAGGCTCTACGAGGAACCTCCGTTGTAGACGAGCACCGTGTCGTTATGGGTGCGGTGATCAAAAATGTTTAGTTTGCCAAGAGTGGACTGAATGAAGCCCGCAGCAACCTGTTGACAGGTTTCGAGGTAAGAAAGAGAAAAACCCCGAAGTAGACAGTAGCGCCTGAGACACTGTCCGGTGTTCGGCGAGAAGAACTGGATAGAGGATCAATCCTTTGTTATAGGAGAATGACTTAATATGTGTGATAAAGCAGGCGTCGCTGTTGGCCGCAACCTCGCATACTGCCCAAGTCTCTGAACTGAAGCAGAGGTGGAGCAGGCCGAGAACGAGGTTGGCGAGGTTAAGATTCGGCTCCAGGAGAAGCAAGGTGAGTGACGACTTGCTGTGTGTTCGGAAAGAGTATGCTCTGTATATTGACCGTAGTGTCGTAATATGTGCAGGAGCCGCGACCGAGGTCAAGGCCCTGAAAAAGGCCCTAGGTGAAGCCGAGGGGAAGGCTGTCCAGCAGCAAGCCGCCCGTAAAAAGCTCAAGGCCTGGGTCAAGGAGGTCCAGCAGGAGCTCCAGGACGCGGTGAAGAAGTGTGAAGCCTCGGAGCGCGAGGCGTCGATCCGAGAGACCAAACTTGCCAAGGTTTGCCAGGGTGCGGAGGCCGCACAGAATAAGGCCCGGGACGCTCTCCAGGAGATCCAGGAGGCCAAGAAGATCGTAGCAGATAAGGCATTTAACATGCAAAGCAAGTATGCGGAGAGGAAGTACCTTTTACTAACCCGCATTCGGAGTTGCCTGGTATGCTTATGATCTACCACATGGCGTGTCCGGTGCTGCGGAGTTCTTTCGAGCCCGGGAAGGGAGTTCCACGGAGAAGCTGTTCTGGTCGTAGTACGCTGTGCCAGAGCATCCGGTGCCTTTTACGAACCAGCTGAAACAGTTGGTGGAGCTGCATAGGGTGGCCGAACTAGCCATGAAGGATTTGATAATCCAGCTATGGCCAGCCAAAGCTATGCCCGGCAGCTACGTCGGACTTGTGAAGCGGCTGGTAGAAGCCTGTCCGCGGCAGGACACCGTCAAGCGATCAGTCTGCGTTGAAGGTGCCCGCATGGCCTTCGCCCGTTGTAAGATGTGGTGGGCGAAGATGAACGTCGTCAAAGTGGCCCGAGGGCCGCCAGAAGGCAAGGAGCACCGCACACCCGAGCGGTATTTTGCGGATGTCCTAGAGGGCTCTCGACTTGCGGCAGCGCAGTGTGGGCAGGACATCATTTTCGAATGAATACATTCGAGTTGTCTTTGCTTTGTATTATTGAAACAAAGTCGGTTTGTAATATAATGTTTGTTATGTTTTGATTGTTTCCTCCTGTGCGGCCGTGGTGTATGGAATTTGAGGGTTGGCCAGCCGTCGGCTTCTGCCCTCATGTAGGTAGTACGGTGGTGTTCGGGATGAAATCTAAACAATCTTGATCCAATTATATGGTCCTTGAAGGAGTTTTTTAGCGCAACGAACCAGGCAATCAGACTATGTGGCTTAAACACCCTCTCTTAGCCATAGGAGTTTTATAATAAAACATGGGCGCAGCCCCTCGTATATGAACCAGGGTGCTGTCAGCGACTGATCGGGAAGTACCGATCCTTCGCATAATGCGGAAAAAGTCTCTATCGATTTGTAACCCTCGAACAGCTGACCGGCTCTCGCCGCATCATGACAGTCAGTTTTCGGCTTTCTCTACTGAGGTGCTCATCCGGCTTAGACCAGGGCACAATTGCAGTAGTTCTCCCTTTACTACCCTAGCCAATGTAGCGGAACGTAGGGTAGCAAGCACAGGAGCCGGGCAACCCAACTATTGACCAAAGACATGATTCAGAGCCGATGCATATATTGCTCAATTCGGGGTGTCGTACTTCTCTATAAGAAGTGTTCGGACTTTGTTGTCGTGTTATGGGGCGATGAGGAGCCCCTAGCAAATATGAAACGTACCAGAGTGTACGGGTGCTAGGAAATAGGTAATTTAAAGGAATATAGAAGGAGAACAGAGATAGTATCTGGGGCCCTTGAACTTGGACCATGAACTGTTTCCGTTATAGTTGGATTAATGCGTCAAAGCATATTGATACAAAATAGTGCAATAAGCAACTGACTTTTTGACATGCCACAACCAAAGGAGAGCTGCGTGTGGGTCCTGAAAACGGATAGAGTAATCGTTGAATTGGCCTCTAGGGCTTCCAGTGTACGCCTGTGCTCCATGTCAATCCGGTGTATTTATCCTTTGACAGGACCATTAATCAGGCTGTTGAAGGAGGCCCGCATAAGAGAAACCTGAAAAAAGGGAAAAGGAGATACTGAAGTTATATGTGTGTCCGGGATCAGTCTAGCCGAACTGTAGATCCCGGGCTAGCTTGTGCCTCCGTCGATGCCCACGTAATTTTGAGTGCGTAATTATGTACGCGTTGTACGAATGCCACCTCCTCATCGGGATTGGGATGGAGGTGAATTGCTAATCAAGCTCTTGACGAGCTGCGCTGTCCTATTGCAGTGTAGTCCGGACCCTTTTAATGATGTCCAGGGGCTCGGCAGCCAGACTATTGTGCTGCTTGAGAAGGCCGCTTTGTACCTCTGCTGCTAAGGCGGCTGTGTGCTCCTCTGTCCGGAGGGAGCGTTCTGTGTTTATGTTGACTGTTATGACGCCGCGTGGACCGGGCATCTTAAGCTTGAGATAAGCATAGTGTGCCACCGCGTTGAATCTAGCAAATGCGGTTTGTCCGAGCAGTGCATGGTAGCCGCTGCGGAAGGGGACGATATCAAAGATTAACTCTTCGCTTTGGAAGTTTTCCGGAGAACCGAAGACCACCTCCAGGGTGATTGAGCCCGTACAACGGGCCTCTACGCCTGGTATGACTCCTTTAAAGGTAGTCTTTGTGGGTTTGATTCATGAGGGATTAATGCCCATCTTCCGTACTGTGTCCTGATAGAGCAAGTTAAGGCTGCTACCACCGTCCATCAGGACCCGTGTTAGGTGAAATCCGTTGATAATTGGGTCGAGGACTAGTGCGGCCGAACCGCCATGGCGGATACTAGTTGGGTGATCTCGACGATCGAAGGTGATCAGAAATGATG
Organism: Aegilops bicornis; assembly: GCA_021605145.1. Lineage (NCBI taxonomy): Eukaryota > Viridiplantae > Streptophyta > Magnoliopsida > Poales > Poaceae > Aegilops > Aegilops bicornis. The sequence goes on from CM038673.1 coordinate 538,348,361, forward strand.
ACCATGGATTGAATTTTGGGGCAACTATCTCTACCGCGTAGACGTCCCTGAGTGATCGCTTGCGCTCCCTTTTGGGGATGCGTGTAGCATATATCATGTTCACCGGTTTGACTTGAGGGGGAAATTTCTTCTGCCCCCAGTGTTCGGTTGTCAAGGCTCTTCGTCCTCGTCCTCACTTTGTGATCCCTTTTCTTTGTTTTCGGCATTTAACTTGCTAGCCTGTTTGAAAACCCAACAACCTCTATTGGTGTGATTGGCTTGTTTATCTGGGGTGCCATGTATCTGGCACGGACGATCGAGTATGCGGTCCTGGCTGGATGCTCCCTCACTGTTCCTTTTATAGGGCTTTTTCCGTTGGCTGTACATGGAGCCGCTAAATCCTGCGTTAACTGTGGTGTCATCGGTGTTATCGCCATTGCTTTGGCGTTTGTGCCTATTGCGCCGGAGCTTGCCGGTGCTGTTCTTGGCCTTGGAGGGGCCTGCCTTGCTGGCTGTGTTTGTGCTATGAGCCAGCCAGCTGTCCTTACCCGTGCAAAAGCAGTCATGAGTGCCGTAAGGGCTGCCATAGACTTCGGCTTTTCTTGGCCGAGGTGGCGTGCTAGCCATTCGTCACGGATGCTTTGTTTAAAGGCTGCTAGGGCTTCGGCATCCGGACAGTCAAAGATCTGGTTCTTTTTTGTTATGAACCTAGTCCAGAATTTTCTGGCTGATTCTCCAGGTTGTTGAGCTATGTGGCTTAAGTCATCGGCATCAGGCAGCCGGACATATGTACCTTGGAAGTTGTCGAGGAAGGCTTCTTCCAAGTCCTGCCAGCTGCCGATGGAATTTTCAGGCAGGCTATTTAGCCAGTGTCGAGTTGGCCATTTGAGTTTTAGTGGGAGGTATTTTATGGCATGGAGGTCGTCTCCACGGGCCATGTGGATGTGGAGAATAAAGTCCTCGATCCATACTGCGGGGTCGGTTGTTCCGTCGTATGATTCAATATTAACGGGCTTGGAACCCTTTGGGAATTCATGATCCATTACTTCGTCTGTGAAGCAAAGAGGGTGTGCGGCGCCTGTATATCGGGTCATGGCGCGGCGCACCTCTGATGGAGTCTGCCTGTGGTTATCGGCCTGGGCGTGACTGGGTTTGTCACGTCCGAATAGGTAGACATCGTTGCGAGTCGAAGAACGTCCTCGTGATCCGTAAATTGATCTGGTGAGTCCTGCTCTTCTATCCAAGTCCTGTCGGAGGTCGTATGTATAACCCCGAGATCTTTTGTCTCTGCTTTTGTGTGGTGGGGCGGGCTGGTGTTCGGCCTGAGTTGCCACTTTATCCTGACCGCGGGGCGGTCGGTCTGCTGCACTATCCCGTCCACGTGCTGGTCGCTCCGTATTGCGTGAGGGAGGTATTGTCTTTGGCGCCTCCTCGTCGAACTGAGGTAGCAGTCTGTGTTTCGGGTAGCTCTTGGCTGGGCGCTCGAGGTGATATTCTTTGGCTACTAGGACATCAGTCCACCTGTCAATGAGCAGGTCCTGATCAGCTTTGAGCTGCTGCTGCTTCTTCTTCAGGCTTCTTGAAGTGGCTATTAGCTGGCTCTTGAAGTGCTCCTGCTCGAGGGGTGCCTCAGGCACGATGAAATCCTCGTTGCCGAGGCTCTCCTCATCCTCGGAGGGTGGACGAGAACTATCGTCTTCCGGGTCACTGAGCATGGCCTGTTTATCAGGGTTAACTTGCTCGTTGTCTTGTTACTCTTGTTCGGATGTTACTCCAACATGGTCTTCATTGTTTTCGGCGTCATCAGGAATACTATTTTCCCAGGTGCCAGTGTTGCTGTCCTTTGAGCAACGTGGCTTAGAGCGGCATTTAGGGCGCCGGCGCCTGGGCTGTGTCTCAGAGGGTTTGTTCACATCCGGCTCTTCTTTGTCATTGCCGCTAGATCCTTTATGTGTATCAACCATGTACACGTCGTACGAAGAGGTGGCGTCCGACGTCTAGTGAATGGCGGGTCTTGGCCTTGCTCCTTTTCGGCATCGTCGTCCATACCATCGATGTCTTGGGAGTCATAATCAAGCTCGTCGGTTAAGTCTTCGACAGTGGCTATGAAGTGGGTGGCGGGTGGGAAGCAAAATTCCCCATCATCAGCCTCTAGTTCGAACCGGACATAGTTCGGCTGTTTGTCCCCCATCAGGGACAGGTTTTTTAATGAATTTAGCACATCACCCAAGGGCGAGTGTTGGAAGACGTATGCGGCACTGAACTCGAAGATCGATGACCGATCCAGCTCGTTATCTGTAGGCGCATGCGGTTCGGAGTTTATAGCCACAAACGAGTCCGGAATTCCGTTGACGCAGATATTCCTTGGTGTTGAGTCTGTGTGCGGCTCCAACGCCGCAGACTCTATGGCTTCGGATGGTGCAATCTGCTCCGGATCTAAGGCCGTAGTGGTTACAGGAACCATCTCCTGAACCTGGTCGATGAAAGATTTAAATCATGTTCATCGGAGCGCGGGGGAGGGATCGCCGCGGACCCGAATCCATTGAAGATCAAGTCTCCATGGATATCCGTGATGTAGTTCAAGCTTCCAAATCTGACCTGGTGGCCAGGGGCGTAGCTATCGATCTGCTCTAGATGGCCAAGCGAGTTGGCCCACAGTACAAAGCCTCCGAATACGAAGATCTGTCCGGGGAGGAAGGTTTCCCCTTGGACAGCGTCACTATCAATGTCTGAAGGGCCATCGAACCTTTTGCCGACGGCACAGTGGAACTCTCAATGAAAGCACCAATGTCGGTGTCAAAACCGGCGGATCTCGGGTAGGGGGTCCCGAACTATGCATCTAAGGTCGATGGTAACAGGAGACGGGGGACACGATGTTTACCCAGGTTCGGGCCCTCTCTATGGAGGTAATACCCTACGTCCTGCTTGATTGATCTTGATGAATATGAGTATTACAAGAGTTGATCTACCACGAGATCGTAATGGCTAAACCCTAGAGGCCTAGCCTGTATGACTATGGTAATGAGTATATCCTTTCCGGACTAACCCCTCCGGTTTATATAGACACCGAGGGGATCTAGGGTTACATAGAGTCGGTTTACATAAGAAGGAATCTTCATAATCGGTCGCCAAGCTTGCCTTCCACGCCAAGGAGAGTCCAATCCGGACACGGGTACAGTCTTCGGCCTTCATGTCTTCACAGCCCATTAGTTCGGCCCATGGATAACAGGCCGGACGCCCGAGGACCCCTTAGTCCAGGACTCCCTCAGGCGGGGCACCATACATAATGTGATAAACACATTATACATATGAGACATGGTTTATATTATGAAGATCTAGCTAGAGCGTGAGATGTACTGTGATTTGAAATCAACATAAAGTGGATTAAAAAATCGAGTTTGACTTCATATAGTACACATAGTTCATATGTAACTCGAGACTAATCATGTGGTGTGCTGTGAAGATAATACACAAACGATGGTTTAACTTGACAATAATGATGATTGTAGATCTTATTAAAACATAGAAATGAATACAAATGCTTTGACTTCACAACAATCATTATTTTAGATCTTATTCAAATAGAGAAATGAATACAAATTTAGTTCATATTGAAGCGGTAGTATATATGTTTGGAATGCACTAAAACGTTCATTTGAGTAGTAGGTTGCATGCATTATACATGTAGCGAAATATTTTAATTGAACATAACATGAATTAAAAGTTTGGAATGACATTTGTAGTGCGAATAGATTTGGTACAGTACATGTTAGGCTTGTCCGAAAATTTCAACCCGTGCCTTGTTAGCCCGAAATATTTAAGATATATCTTTGTCTCGTTGTGCTCCGACAACACCCTCCATCTCAACCCATGCCTTGCTATTCCAAAATTACAACGCGCGTGAAAACTCCCACCTCCTGTGAAATCCCGACACGTGAAATGCCCCTGATACAACATAACAGGAATTCAAAGTTTGGAATGACATTTGTAGTGCGAATTGATTTGGTACATTACACATTAGGCTTGTCCGGAAATTTCAACCTGTGCCTTGTTAGCCCAAAATATTTAAGACATATATTTGTCTCGTTGTGCTCCGACAACACCCTCCATCTCAACCCATGCCTTGCTATTCCAAAATTACAACGCGCGCGAAAACTCCCACCTCCTGTGAAATCCCGACACGCGAAATGCCCCTGATACCCCTGAACCGAAAGAACCGCCTCAAATCAGTGGGGGTACTTTCATAACTTACCCCATATTTCGGACAAGTGCATCCCTAAGCCATGGTTCCCCACTCCCATCCCATCCACCCACAAATTCGTACACCGAGGCCGGGAAAACCCGCGAAGCCCCACACCCTCCTCCGTCCGCCACCCAGCCGGAGCCTCTTCCCCGACGACGTCGTCCACAGAAACACCTCGATGTCCCTCATCCACCGTACCGGATGAGGATCCGTCATTGATCTGGTCATCCCGCTGGTTCAGCCACCCCGTCCTCCACCTCCAAGGAGCTGCCCTGATGTTCCCCTCATCTTTTGTGCCACCTCCATTCCCACACTGTCGTCTTCACCTGCACCACCGGAAGAGCATCATCATCACCGTTTCCTCGGATGAAGCGGCGGCCTAATCGGCGCCACCAAATAGGTTGTACACTACTCGCCGCCTTTTCTTCTTGATTCAATCTCACGGTGCTGCCGGCGCTCGGTCCCGAGCCGACACGGCGCGGCTCCATCCACGGCGGCATCGCCAGCCACTTCCTCCACGGTGTTGCTCCCTCGGCGGCAACATCCACATTAGTAGGAGCTTCTACTGCTTTAGCTCTCGCTCGCGCTGCTGCTCTGCTCTTGCTCTCGGTCCCTTGCCTGGTCTGCTCTTGCTCTTGCTCTTGCTCGCGCTGCTGCTCTCACTCTTGCTCTTGCTTGCGATGCTGCTCCGATTTAGCTACACTTCAGTCGACTGAATCGACTTTTGGGTCAGTCGATTTTCAGGGGGTGGTGGGGCTCGCCGGAGTTAAGGAAGAACCAGCCGCAGCAGGGAGGGGGGCTAGCCGGAGAGGTACCCCACTATCTATCTTAGGGTTCGAGGTGGGGCGTGGTCGGCGGTGGTGGGGCGATGGCGTGGGGATCACGGAGAAAAAGCTCGGCACGGGGGCCTAGAGGAATGGTCGGCGGCGGCGGACCGGCGGTGGGGAGTGTTTTGGGCGGGCGGCAGAATGTCAGGGCGTGAGGCGGCTGTTTGGCCGGTAGTGGCTGGCGGCTCAGGGGATGGAGGTTGAAGATGAACTGTAGGCCCTTGATTTCGTATCCAACGGCTGCAAAATCGACTGACCAGAGATGAAAAAGTCAGTCGACTGACGTGTAGCCTCACCTCTAGTGCGTTCAGTTTCGACAGTAAAATTCAGTTTTGACAGCAAAATTCAGTTTCGACAGTTAAGTTCAGTTTCGACAGTTAAATTCAGTTTCGACAATTAAGTTCAGAGATGAGCGGCTGATGTATACATCTAGCACTTTGTGGTTATGTATTTTACGTCATCTATTGGAGATGCTATTAGAATTCCACTCAGATTAACGTTGTCTCTCTTGTCCTGCTTCAGCCTCGGCGTCATACAACTCACCGGAGCTGCTCCAACGACGAAACCCTCCATCACAGCCGAGGCGATACCTCGGGCTCCATCTCCGGACACCTAAGATCTTCTTCCTCCTCCGACAGCCAAGTCAGCGGAGCATCCTCACCGGCCAACCCAATCACGCTGAGATCGACATGGCTTCGCCAAAGAGGTTGTACACTTCTTGTGGTTTGACTTAATCTCACCATAATTCTTTGCATCCTGTGATCTTCCAATTCTTGTGAACCAAACACCTAGATTGGCAGAAATCCTGTGTTTTTAAATTCTCTATTTTGCACGTGCATTCCTATCCTATTCCTGTCTATTTCCTATCCCTGCATTGTTAGAATCCTCAAATTCAAACAAGCCCTTACACAACTACTTCTATTACAGATATGTGTCAAAGAAAACCTTGTGTGGTTTGTCCTGCTCCTGCGGTGCTGTGTTCCACCCTAGCTCAGCTGCTCCAACGACAGAAGGGTTCACCACAGCAGGGATCCGCTCTCCAGACTGTCTTTCGCCACAGCAGGTACGAGGCAACTTAGCTATCCGTGATGGACTCTCTTGAACGCCATCATTATTTATCTTTGCATGTTTGAGCTATGCATTTGTCGATGGCCCTGGGAGTTGAGCTAGTAGGGCAGTGGCCTGGGTCCCAAGTAATACAAGTAGCACAAAAACATTTTTGAGTGTAGGCTTTTCCTTGCTCAAGCATGCCTACTAGAATCGCCAATGCTTGAAACGAAAAGTGAATGAAAAACATAGGAATTGGAAAGTTTCGTATGGTACTACTTTTCATGAATTTGGTGCAAAGGAATGGATCAAAGGAAAACTGTAGGATTTGTTCCTTTAGTGTCTCCTTGAAAGAAAAACCGTAGGAATTTTAATTTCCACTTGTCCTACTTTTCAAATTCCTATTCATGAAGCACAATACTAAGAGATAGTAGCATAATAGCATTATAACCGTACATTTTCTTGTGGTTTGACTTAATCTCACCATGCTTCTTTGCATCCTCTGATCTTCCAATTCTTGTGAACCAAACACCCAGATTGGTAGAATTCCTGTGTTTTTAAATTCTCTGTTTTGCACGTGCATTCCTATCATATTCCTGTCTTTTTCCTATCCCTGCATTGTTAGAATCCTCAAATTCAAACAAGCCCTTACACAATTACTTCTATTACAGATATGTGTCAAAGAAAACCTTAATTGGTTTGTCCTGCTCCTGCGGTGCTGTGTTCCACCCCAGCTCAGCTGCTCCAACGAAGGAAGGGTTCACCACATGAGGATCCGCTCTCCAGACTGTCTTTCGCCGCCTCGAGATCTTCTTCCCCGCCGTCGGCAGCCACGACAAGCTGCATTACCATCATCAATCGGGCAGATGACCTTGAGGACTACGGGTCCGCAAGAGAGGTCACACTCTTTCGTGTGCCTTACATTATGCATCGCTTAATATGATGACATGCTACTTTATCATCGTGTTCACCTATTAGACTCCGAGTCGAGGTCCAAACTTGTCTGAAACTTGAGTTTTAAATGGTTGTGGGGTACATATTGGGGCAGCAATCACTACTATCATCGCCTACTATCCGGTTAATCCCGGTGTCTACTATGAGTTTCATGTTGGGTGCAAACAAACATTAAAGGAGCCATTATCTGTATTTTTTAACTAAAGCTATTATCTGCCTGCTATCATTGGTTTTGGGTCTATCCATAGTTTGCTACCATCACTCTGGATTTGTGCATACAATCCTTACATAATCTCACTATGTTTTATTCCTATGCATGTTAGTTATTGTACACAATGGAGCTGAACATGTAGAGAAAAAGAGACGAGCCTTTCATGGCAATAAAATTTCATGCAGACGTCGCTCCATGGTGGGCGCAAAGGCACCCCCCCCCCTCCACCCATTTTGGATCGTAATCAAGAGGAGATAACTGTTACGAGGGGATTGAGCGAAGACCACTCCTATTTACCCCATGAGGTCTTCGCTCTAACTTGGCATGCTGATGTTGGTTATATCATGCATATGGTGCTTGGATTTCTTACTTTATACATCAAATATGTTAATTGCTTAGTTTAGACATGCTTTGTGCGAATGCCATCTGTTTAGTTTATTCATCGTTTATGTGAACTATGCAATGCCATCTTGTTTAGCCAGGCATCATATATGTGAATTTTGCAATGCCATCACCTTAGCCAGTCATCTTATATGTGAATTATATCAGGCCATCCTTTTTTTTCGTTATGTATTACATTTGTCAACAATGTTAGTACATTCAACTACTCTTCGTGTGCATCAGACATTTGACACGGTGATGGAAAATTCTAGAGTGAAAACAAGGTCTTCGGAGCAGACTATGCTATCCGACAAAGTGCATATCTCGCTGGTTACGGATAGCTCCTCAGAGGAGGATTCAGAGACAGATGACCAGTCATATTTCCCCCCTGAGGTGTATCCTCTAATTAATTTGGCAGGGTTATGTTGCTCATATCGTGCGTATGGTGTCTTGCATTGCGATGTCATTTGATTAGTTTAGACATGCTTTGTGTGAATGCCACATGTTTAGTGTCTAATTACCATATATGTGAATTATGCATTGCCATCTTGTTGCAAGACATTATATATGTGAATTATGCAATGCTATCTTGTTGCAAAGTCATTATATATGTGAATTATGCAATGCCATGCTTTGTTGAGCCAATCATCATGTATGTGAATTATATCATGCTATCATTTTTTTGTATTACGTGTTCCATTTGTCGACAACGTTTGTATATTCAACTACTCTTTCTGTGGATCAGCCATTTGAACCGGTGATGGAAGTATCTGGAGTGAAAACAAGGTATTCAGAGCAGACAATGCTACCTGCTGAAGCAGACATCTTGCTGGATACAGAGAGCTCCTTAGAGGAGGATTCAGAAACTGATGACCGGTCCTATTTCCCCCCTGGGGTCTATGCTCAAACTTGGCAGGGTTATATTACCCATGTCATGCATGTTGTCTTGCATTGCTTAGTTTTTACATCATATATGGATTGCCATCTGTTTACTTGCTTACTATATAAATCATATATTTGAATTATATCATGCCATCATGTTTACATACACAACATCTATCTGAATTATGGCATGGAAACCCATTTAATAAAGACATCATATAGTTATATCATCTCATCCTGTTTAGTGTTTACAGTCATCATATTTTGAATTATGTCATTTGATCCGGGAATTATATCATGCTATCATGTTTCCATAGGCGGCATGTATGTGAAGTATGGCATGCCAACCTATTTAATAAACACATTATATAGTTATATCATGTCATCCTGTTTACATAGTCATCATATTTTGAACTGTGTCTTTCCATCTTTTTTAGTTAGCCATCATAATGTGAACTTGTATCATGATATCCTGTTCAGTTAGCCATCATATATGTGAAATTGTGTCATGCTATCCTTTTTGGTTAGACAACATAAATGTGAATTATTTCATGCCCTCTTTTATTCCCCACTATCCATTGCACCTGTCTATCATACAACTGTACATTCAATTACTTTTCCTGTTTATCAGCCATTTGAATTGGAGAGGGTGATGGCAGTATCTAAGGGAGTAACAACATGGTCTTCAGAAAATATAGTGCTACCAGTTGATGCAGATAGAACCACGGTTGTACTTGCCCAAGAACCAGTCCCACCACACATAACCTGCAGACTCTCAGATTGCACCCCTACCCAGTTGGACAGAGAACCAGCTACACCCCTTCTAACTCCAACCCCAGCAGATAGTAACCCAGTTCCTGTTGACACAGCACCGTCTCCACCACAGAGCACCCAGACACGAGTAGGTAGTAAGGGAACTGCAGTGCCCAAAGCACGAGGACCACCACTCCGAATCCCAACTCAACACTTAAAGGAGAAGAAGAATTGTTCTCAGGTCAGGTTCTGTAGCTATGGTTCATACTCCTTTGCTCTTGCATCACTTTATTTACTCAGACCAACTATTTTCAAATTCGAAGTATGGAATTGAAACTCCAATGGCACAACAGGTATGTTTTAAACTTGTTTCTTTAACTGGTTTGATGTTGTAACTTGCTCGATGTTGATTTCGGTTTCAATTGAATAAACAGTTATGTTCTCATGTCATGCACATTACAAGTGTCTCTATAGTTTCCCACACTTATATTCTGTCTATTCTGCTTTGTCTTGAACAAATATTATTTGAACTGCGTCTCTATTTTGATTTGGCAACAAAAACTAGAATGATATAGACCATAAAGTGACCATGGTACATAGATATATGTTTGTTTCATGTTGTTATCCTGTGCACTTTACTACTGAACTGATTTACCAAAATGAGTTTCATATACAACATGGTAAACCTTTTATGTGGCTGCTTGTTTCTCTTTTGAAATGCGGACAAAATATTGGAGAACAGTACCCCTTATGCAATGGTGAAGGAAGTAATGCAGATAAGGTTCAAGATAGTGAGACATCCATGTTGGTCTCCAAGAAAGCTGATAAAAACTACCTTGAAGACAGTGAGAGAACCGAAAAGTCCTGTCTTGATGTAGTGTTTGAGTTACTGGCCACTACTGCTAGCACAAGCTCTTCGAAATCGCTGCCTGAATCAGTTCGTCTTCATGAGTCTCAGCTTCAAGTTGAAAGACATCGATCAGATGTGTTGCGACAGAAGTCAAGGATCGAGGAAGTCCTGCAGAGATTCGGATGCATACTTTCCGTGCAACAGAAAGCTTGGAGGATTTAAGCGCCAAACAAGAGAAAGTTAATAAGCTTGCTAAGCATCTTGCCGCATTATGGGTACCGTGATATTGTTTCTTGAGATCTTCCGAAGTGGTTTCAGTTCTGGACTTGTTTTGCTGCGTCGTTTATTTACCTTTGGTCACCAACTTTGACAACCAAAGGTATATGATATCTTGCTTTGTTCCCTATATTTACCGGTGGCGTACTTTGATGCCCAGTGGATGTAATATGTGTAATAGCCGTGATAGCCTAGCGTAAGTTGCTTGCTTATTTATTTCCTTGTTGTCTTGTTTATTTGTTTGCTTGTAGTCAGTGTTGTTCTTTTTCCGCGGTTTGCTAGTGGTCGCAATAACCTATTTTTTAAAACTATGCCACAATAACCATGGGCTACATATTTATTGTAGTGACACTAGGCCTTCTACGGGGCGTAGAAACAATGGGCCTTCTACAGGCCATATCATCAATGGGCCTTCTACGGTCCGTATCATCAACGGGCCTTCTACGGGCCGTATGATCGATTGCCCAAACATGGGCCAATGACATACCGCTTTATGGCCGTAAACGGGCTAGAGTTGGAATCGTCCATTCATGGACTGACCATAATGGGCCGTCGTTAATCGGCCAGATTTGATGACGCTATGAAAACGGCCCAACTTATTAATGGGCCACAAACGGGCCGACTGTAACCACGGGCTGAATTTGGCCCACAAGCAGAAAATGACAGTAACGGGCCGTAAGTAACCGAATGCTGGAAATGAGCCCAAGAATAAATGGGCCCTGAGAAGGCCGAAAGATAACATGGGCTGGAAACAGCCCAACGGTATAATGGGCCATTAATGGGTATAAAGTGATACACTGTTCATTACGGGCCAGTTTCACCTCGGGCCGTTAATGGGCCAAGAGTTACAAAGGGCCTCATATGGGCCGAAAGACTTCATGGGCTATACATGGGCCGAAAGTTAAAACGGGCTGGACTCATATTGGACGGCCCAGATGACGCTACTACGTCTAATTCGGATAGGTCGTAACGGGCCCTGGGTTAGCGGGTTGTAAATGGGCTATATGCGAACAGGCCGCTAACAGGCTTTTCGTGGGCCGACCCGCCACATTTTGACCAAGTCAAACGGGCCGGACTTTTCACAGGAATGGGGCTCTATTGGGCCCTGCCACGTGTCTATGTATCATAGGCGCCTTCGGTCCAATGAGTGGATGACATCTGTCCCAACGGTGAGCTGACACGTGTTTCCTCCAGCCAATGATGATTTTACACATGGAAAATCCCCATTGGTCGGGGCAGTTAACGGGTTATTGGATCCAAAACCGAAACCGATAGTGTAACGGCGAGCCGTTACAGTGGATGCCACGTGTTGGTCACCCATGACGAAAGTCCTTCTATGACGTGGGATTTATTGTCATGGAAGTGGACACTTCTGTGATGATATTTTTGGTAATGTCATGGAACACTTCTACGACAACACAAGTATGACTATCTTGATTCTGTCATAAAATTGTCATGGATGTACATGCATGACAGAAAACGTGACCTACTGTGACAAACACGTATCATCACGGAAGTGTATTTTTTTGTAGTGCACATAGTAGGTGACTATTGACTTGCAAGATAGGATCAAGAACTCACATATATTTATGAAAGCATAATAGGTTCAGATCTAAAATCATGGCACTCGGGCCCTAGTGACAAGTGTTGGGGAACGTAGTAATTTCAAAAAAATTCCTACGCACACGCAAGATCATAGTGATGCATAGCAACGAGAGGGGAGAGTGTTGTCCACGTACCCTCGTAGACCGAAAGCGGAAGCGTTAGCACAACGCGGTTGATGTAGTCGTACGTCTTCACGATCCGACCGATCAAGTACCAAACGCACGGCACCTCTGAGTTCAGCACATGTTCATCCCGAGTGTTGAGGGAGAGTTTCGTCAGCAGGACGGCGTGGTGACGATGATGATGTTCTACCGACGCAGGGCTTCGCCTAAGCACCGCTACAGTATTATCGAGGTGGACTATGGTGGAGGGGGGCACCGCACACGGCTAAAAGATCAAACGATCAATTGTTGTGTCTCTATGGTGCCCCCTGCCCCATATATAAACAAGCAAGGGGGGAGGTGCGGCCGGCCAGGAGGGGGCGCGCCAGGAGGAGTCCTACTCCCACCGGGAGTAGGACTCTCTCCCTTTTCCTTGTTGGATTAGGAGAAGAGGGGAAAAGAGGTGGAGGAGAAGAAGGAAAGGGGGGCGCCGCCCCCATCTCCTTGTCCTATTCAGACTAGGGGGGAGGGGTGCGCGGCCCTTGCCCTGGCCGCCTCTCCTCTTCTCCACTAAGGCCCACTATGGCCCATTAACCCCCGGGGGGTTCCGGTAACCCCTCCGGTACTCCGGTAAAATCCCGATTTCACCCGGAACACTTCCGATATCCAAATATAGGCTTCCAATATATCAATCTTCATGTCTCGACCATTTCGAGACTCCTTGAGGGAGTCCTAGATTAGGGGGTGTCCGGATGGCCGGACTATAACCTTTGGTCGGACTCCTGGATTATGAAGATACAAGATTGAAGACTTTGTCCCGTGTCCGGATGGGACTTTCCTTGGCGTGGAAGGCAAGCTTGGCGATACGGATATGTAGATCTCCTCCCATTGTAACCGACTCTATGTAACCCTAACCCTCTCCCGGTGTCTATATAAACCGGAGGGTTTTAGTCTGTAGGACGAACAACAATCATACCATAGGCTAGCTTCTAGGGTTTAGCCTCTCTGATCTCGTGGTAGATATACTCTTGTACCACCCATATCATCAATATTAATCAAGAAGGAGTAGGGTTTTACCTTCATCGAGAGGGCCCGAACCTGGGTAAAAACATCGTGTCCCTTGTCTCCTGTTACCATCCACCTAGACGCACAGTTCCGGACCCCCTACCCGAGTTCCGCCGGTTTTGACACCGACATTGGTGCTTTCATTGAGAGTTCCTCTGTGTCGTCATCTTTTAGGCCCGATGGCTCCTCCGATCATCAACAACGATGCGGTCCAGGGTGAGACTTTTCTCCCTGGATAAATCTTCATATTCGGCGGCTTTGCACTGCGGGCAAATTCGCTTGGCCATCTGGAGCAGATCGAAAGCTACGCCCCTGGCCGTTAGGTCAGATTTGGAAGTTTGAACTACACGGCCGACGTCCGCGGAGACTTGATCTTCGACGGGTTTGAGCCACAGCCAAGCGCGCCGCACTGTCACGATGGGCATGATCTAGCTCTGCGCGAGCGGTGTCTGGAGGCCGCGATGTCCGCTCCGACCCTTAGCGTGGAGCCGACTGCGCCAATCGAGGACGGGTGGCTGGACACCGCCTCGGGGGCAGTAATCTCTATGGCGATCGAGCCGAACACCATACCTGTCCTTTGCGAAGCTCGTGACTCCAAGGTGTCGGACTCCTCTCCGGACTCTGAACCTTCCGCGCCCCTGCCAATAGAATCCGATTGGGCACCGATCATGGAGTTCACCGCCGCGGACATCTTCCAGCACTCGCTCTTTGGCGACATTCTGAATTCACTAAAGTCTCTCTCTTTATCAGGAGAGCCCTGGCCGGACTATGGTCAGGAAGGTTGGGATGTGGACGATGAAGAAATTCAAAGCTCACCCACCACCCACTTTGTAGCCACCGTCGATGATTTAACCGACATGCTCGACTTCGACTCCGAAGACATCGACGGTATGGACGACGATGTAGGAGACGAATAGGAACCAGCGCCTATAGGCCAATGGACAACCACCCCATCTCACGATATATACATGGTGGATACACCTAAAGGAAATGACGACGAGGAACAAAGGGACGCAACGAGGGATCGTTCCCTCGAAAAGCAATCAAAGCGGCGGCGTAAGCGCCGCTCCAAACCCCACCTTGACAGGGAAAGCAGCCATACAGACCCAACCATAGAGCAGGGCGAACCGGCGGACGACGAACATGCCATCGAGCAACCGTCCGAATAGGGCAACTTGGATAAACAACCCGTCCCCGGCGAAGACAACAGTCCGGACGACCTCACGCCGGACAAGTTGCTGGAGCAGAAGAACCTCCAAAAAAAGGCTCGTCGCCACTGCGTGTAGCCTGAAAAAGCAGAAGCGGAAGCTCAAAACAGCGGAAGATGCACTCAGAATTAGATGGAGCAAAGTACTCAACACCATAGACAAATACGGCGACAGTCGCCACACAGAGAGCTATCCGAAGCGAAAATTACTGCGGGAATTTGATGATGAGGCCTTAGTGTTGGGGAACGTTGCAGAAAATTAAAATTTTTCCTACGGTTTCACCAAGATCCATCTATGAGTTCATCTAAGCAACGAGAAATGGGAGAGAGATTGCATCTACATACCACTTGTACATCGCGTGCGGAAGCGTTCAAGGGAACGGTGATGATGGAGTCGTACTCGCCGTGATTCAAATCACCGCTGACCAAGTGCCGAACGGACAGCACCTCCGCGTTCAACACACGCATGTAATCAGACGGCGTCTCCTCCTTCTTGATCCAGCAAGGGGAAGGAGAGGTTGAGGAAAAAGGCTCCAAAGCAGAAAGACGCAGGCGTGATGATGGTGGAGAGGCGATCTCGGCAGGCTTCGCCAAGCACTCAGCGGAGGAGGAGAGGTGTTGGGGAGGGAGGGCTGCGCCTTGGATCGTGTGCAGCCCTCCCTCACCCCTCTATTTATAGGGGAAGGGGAAGGGGCGGCCCCTCTAGATGCGATCTAGAGGGGGCGGCGGCAGGAGGGGGCTTGCCCCCAAGCAGGGGCGCCCACTGGGGTTTCCCCCAACCCTAGGCGCATGGGCCCAAGGGGCGCCCAGCCCTCCAGGGGCTGGTTCCCTGCCCCTTGCGGCCCATGAGGCCCTCCGAGAGGGGTGGACCCTCTCGGTGGACCCCCGGAACCTCTCCGGTGGCCCCGGTACAATACCGATATGCCCCCGAAACTTTCCGGTGTCCGTATGACAACTTCCCATATATAAATCTTCACCTCCGGACCATTCTGGAACTCCTCGTGATGTCGGGGATCTCATCCGGGACTCCGAACAACATTCAGTAATCACATACAAGTCTTCCTAATAACCCTAGCGTCACCGAACCTTAAGTGTGTAGACCCTACGGGTTCAGGAGATATGCAGACATGACCGAGACGGCTCTCCGGTCAATAACCAACAGCGGGATCTGGATACCCATGTTGGCTCCCACATACTCCTCGATGATTTCATCGGATGAGCCACGATGTCGAGGATTCAAGCAACCCCGTATACTATTCCCTTTGTCAGACGGTATGTTACTTGCCCGAGATTCGATCGTCGGTATCCCAATACCTCGTTCAATCTCGTTACCGGCAAGTCACTTTACTCGTACCGTAATGCATGATACCGTGACCAGACACTTGGTCACTTTGAGCTCATTATGATGATGCACTACCGAGTGGGCCCAGTGATACCTCTCCGTCTGGAGTAACAAATCCAGTCTCGATCCGTGTCAACCCAACAAACACTTTCGGAGATACCTGTAGTGCACCTTTATAGTCACCCGATTACGTTGTGACATTTGGTACACCCAAAGCACTCCTACGGTATCCGGGAGTTACACGATCTCATGGTCTAAGGAAGAGATACTTGACATTGGAAAAGCTCTAGCAAAACGAACTACACGATCTTGTGATATGCTTAGGATTGGGTCTTGTCCATCACATCATTCTCCTAATGATGTGATCCCGTTATCAATGACATCCAATGTCCATAGTCGGGAAACCATGACTATCTATTGATCAACGAGCTAGTCAACTAGAGGCTCACTAGGGACATATTGTGGTCTATGTATTCACACGTGTATTACGATTTCCGGATAATACAATTATAGCATGAATAAAGATAATTATCACGAACAAGGAAATATAATAATAATCCTTTTATTATTGCCTCTAGGGCATATTTCCAACAGTCTCCCACTTGCACTAGAGTCAATAATCTAGCTACATTGTGATGAATCGAACACCCATAGAGTTCTGGTGTTGATCATGTTTTGCCCGCGGAAGAGGTTTAGTCAACGGATCTGTGACATTCAGATCCGTATGCACTTTGCAAATTTTTACGTTTCCATCTTGAACATTTTCACGAATGGAGTTGAAGCGATGCTTGATGTGCCTGGTCTTCTTGTGAAACCTGGGCTCCTTGGCAAGTGCAATAGCTTCAGTGTTGTCACAGAAGAGTTTGATTGGCCCCGACGCATTGGGTATGACTCCTAGGTCGGTGATGAACTCCTTCACCCAAATTGCTTCATGCGCTGCCTCCGAGGCTGCCATGTACTCCGCTTCACACGTAGATCCTGCCACGACGCTTCGCTTGCAGCCGCACCAGCATCGCTCCACCATTCAACATATACACGTATCCGGTTTGTGACTTAGAGTCATCCAGATCGAAGCTAGCGTCGACGTAACCCTTTACGACGAGCTCTTCGTCACCTCCATAAACGAGAAACATGTCCTTAGTCCTTTTCAGGTACTTCAGGATATTCTTGACCGCTGTCCAGTGTTCCTTGCTGGGATTACTTTGGTACCTTCCTACCAAACTTACGGCAAGGTTTACATCGGGTCTGGTACACAGCATGGCATACATAATAGAACCTATGGCTGATGCATAGGGGATGACACTCATCTCTTCTATATCTTCTGCCGTGGTTGGACATTGAGCCGAGCTCAATTTCACACCTTGTAATCTGTGCAAGAACCCTTTCTTGGACTGATCCATTTTGAACTTCTTCAATATCTTATCAAGGTATGTGCTTTGTGAAAGACCTATGAGGCGTCTCGATCTATCTCTATAGATCTTGATGCCTAATATATAAGCAGCTTCTCCAAGGTCCTTCATTGAAAAACTTTTATTCAAGTAGGCCTTAATGTTGTCCAAGAGTTCTATATCATTTCCCATCAAAAGTATGTCATCTACATATAATATGAGAAATGCTACAGAGCTCCCACTCACTTTCTTGTAAACGCAGGCTTCTCCATAAGTCTGCATAAACCCAAACGCTTTGATCATCTCATCAAACTGAATGTTCCAACTCCGAGATGCTTGCACCAGCCCATAAATGGATCGCTGGAGCTTGCATACCTTGTTAGCATTCTTAGGGTTGACAAACCCTTCCGGCTGCATCATATACAGTTCTTCCTTAAGATAGCCGTTAAGGAATGCCGTTTTGACGTCCATTTGCCATATCTCATAATCATAGTATGCGGCAATTGCTAACATGATTCGGACGGACTTCAGCTTTGCTACGGGAGAGAAAGTCTCATCGTAGTCAACCCCTTGAACTTGCCGATAACCTTTAGCGACAAGTCGAGCTTTATAGATGGTAACATTACCATCCGCGTCCGTCTTCTTCTTAAAGATCCATTTGTTTTCTATCGCCCGCCGATCATCGGGCAAGTCTGTCAAAGTCCATACTTTGTTTTCATACATGGATCCTATCTCGGATTGCATGGCTTCAAGCCATTTGTTGGAATCCGGCCCGCCATCGCTTCTTCATAGTTCGAAGGTTCACCATTGTCTAACAACATGATTTCCGGGACAGGGTTGCCATACCACTCGGTGTGGAACGTGTCCTTGTGGACCCTCTGAGTTCAAGAGCAACTTGATCTGAAGTACCTTGATCATCATCATTAATTTCCTCTCCGGTGGGTGTAGGCACCACGGAACATTTTCCCGAGCTGCACTACTTTCCGGTTCAAGAGGTAGTACTTCATCGAGTTCTACTTTCCTCCCACTTACTCCTTTCGAGAGAAACTCTTTTTCCAGAAAGGATCCATTCTTGGGAACAAAGATCTTGCCTTCGGATCTAAGGTAGAAGGTATACCCAATGGTTTCCTTAGGGTATCCTATGAAGACGCAATTTTCTGACTTGGGTTCGAGCTTTTCAGGTTGAAGTTTCTTGACATAAGCATCGCATCCCCAAACTTTTAGAAACGACAGCTTAGGTTTCTTCCCAAACCATAATTCATACGGTGTCGTCTCAACGGATTTAGACGGTGCCCTATTTAAAGTGAATGTAGCTGTCTCTAGAGCGTATCCCCAAAATGATAGCGGTAAATCGGTAAGAGACATCATAGATCATACCATATCCAATAGAGTGCGATTACGACGTTCGGACACACCGTTACGCTGAGGTGTTCCAGGCGGCGTGAGTTGTGAAATGATTCCACATTTCCTTAAGTGTGTACCAAATTCGTGACTTAAATATTCTCCTCCACGATCTGATCATAAGAACTTTATTTTTCGGTCACGTTGATTCTCTACCTCATTCTGAAATTCCTTGAACTTTTCAAAGGTCTCAGACTTGTGTTTCATCAAGTAGACATACCCATATCTACTCAAGTCATCAGTGAGAGTGAGAACATAACGATATCCTCCGTGAGCCTCAACGCTCATTGGACCGCACACATCCGTATGTATGATTTCCAATAAGTTGGTTGCTCGCTCCATTGTTCCGGAGAATGGAGTCTTGGTCATTTTGCCCATAAGGCATGGTTCGCATGTGTCAAATGATTCATAATCGAGAGACTCTAAAAGTCCATCAAAATGGAGCTTCTTCATGCGCTTGACACCAATTTGACCAAGGCGGAAGTGCCACAAGTATGTGGGACTATCGTTATCAACTTTACATCTTTTGGTATTCACACTATGAATATGTGTAATATTACGTTCGAGATTCATTAAGAATAAACCATTGACCATCGGAGCATGACCATAAAACATATCTCTCATATAAATAGAACAACCATTATTCTCGGATTTAAATGAGTAGCCATCTCGCATTAAACGAGATCACGATACAATGTTCATGCTCAAACTTGGCACTAAATAACAATTATTGAGGTTTAAAACTAATCCCGTAGGTAAATGTAGAGGTAGCGTGCCCACGGCGATCACATCGACCTTGGAACCATTTCCGACGCGCATCGTCACCTCGTCCTTCGCCAGTCTCCGTTTATTCCGCAGCTCCTGCTGTGAGTTACAAATATGAGCAACAGCACCGGTATCAAATACCGGGAGTTACTACGAGTAATCGGTAAGGTACACATCAATTACATGTATATCAAATATACCTTTAGTGTTGCCGGCCTTCTTGTCCGCTAAGTATTTGGGCAGTTCCGCTTCGGTGACCCTTCCCTTTGCAATAAAAGCACTCAGTCTCGTGCTTGGGTCCATTCTTTGACTTCTTCACGGCAACTTGCTTACCGGCGCGGCAACATCTTTGTCGTCCTTCTTGAAGTTCTTCTTACCCTTGCCCTTTTTGAACTTAGTGGTTTTATTGACCATCAACACTTGATGTTCTTTCTTGATTTCAACCTCTGCTGACTTCGGCATTGAGAATACTTCAGGAATGGTCTTCACCATCCCCTGCATATTGTAGTTCATCACAAAGCTCTTGTAGCTTGGTGGGAGCGATTGAAGGATTCTGTCAATGACTGCCTCGTCCGGGAGGTGAATGTCCAGCTGGGACAGGCGGTTGTGCAACCCAGACATTTTGAGTAAATGCTCACTGACAGAACTGTTTTCCTCCATCTTACAACTATAGAACTTGTCGGAGACTTCATATCTCTCGACCCGGGCATGATCTTGAAAAACCATTTTCAGCTCCTCGAACATCTCATATGCTCCGTGTTGCTCAAAACGCTTTTGGAGCCCCGGTTCTAAGCTGTAAAGCATGCCGCACTGAACGAGGGAGTAATCATCAGCACGAGACTGCCAAGCATTCATAATGTCTTGGTTCTCTGGGATGGGTGCTTCACCTAGCGGTTCTTCTAGGACATATTGTTTCTTGGCTGCTATGAGGATGATCCTCAGGTTCCGGACCCAGTCCGAATAGTTGCTGCCATCATCTTTCGGCTTGGTTTTCTCCATCATCGTGTCTCCATGAAGTTGCTCGCCAACTATTACTTCTACTACTATGGCTAACACGTTTAGCAATAAAGTAAAGTAATTTACATGGCGTTGAATCAATGACACGCAGGTCATACAATAATTAAGACAACTCCTATGGCTCCTGTCGGTTGTCATACTCATCGACATGCAAGTCGTGATTCCTATTACAAGAACATGATCTCATACATCACAATATATATCATTCATCATTCATCACTACTTCTAGCCATATCACATCACATGACAATTGCTGCAAAAACAAGTTAGACGTCCTCTAATTGTTGTTGCATCTTTTACGTGGCTGCAATTGGGTTCTAGCAAGAACGCTTTCTTACCTACGAATAACCACAACGTGATTTTTTCAACTTCTATTTACCCTTCATAAGGACCCTTTTCATCTAATCCGCTCCAACTAAAGTAGGAGAGACAGACACCCGCTAGCCACCTTATGCAACTAGTGCATGTCAGTCGGTGGAACCTGTCTCACGTAAGCGTACGTGTAAGGTCGGTCCGAGCCGCTTCATCCCACAATACCGCTGAAGGAAGAAAAGACTAGTAGCGGGAAGCAAGTTGACAAGATCTACGCCCACAACAAAATTGTGTTCTACTCGTGCAAAAGAGAACTACGCATAGACCTAGCTCATGATGCCACTGTTGGGGAACGTTGCAGAAAATTAAAATTTTCCTACGGTTTCACCAAGATCCATCTATGAGTTCATCTAAGCAACGAGTCATGGGAGAGAGATTGCATCTACATACCACTTGTAGATCGCGTGCGGAAGCGTTCAAGCGAACGGTGATGATGGAGTCGTACTCGCCGTGATTCAAATCACCGATGACCAAGTGCCAAACGGACAGCACCTCCACGTTCAACACACGTACGGAACGGACAAGGTCTCCTCCTTCTTGATCCAGCAAGGGGGAAGGAGAGGTTGAGGAAGAAGGCTCCAGCAGCAGCACGACGGCGTAATGATGGTGGAGAGGCAAGATCTCGGGTGGCTTCGCCAAGCACTCAACGGAGGAGGAGAGGTGTTGGGGAGGGGAGGGGTTGCGCCTTGGATCGTGTGTGCAGCCCTCCCCTCGCCCCTATATTTATAGGGGAAGGGGGAAAGGGGCCGGCCCCCTCTAGATGAGATCTAGAGGGGGCGGCAGTGAGGGGGCTTGCCCCCCAAGCAAGGGGGGCGCCCCCACTAGGGTTTCCCCCCAACCCTAGGCGCATGGGCCCAAGGGGGGGCCGCCCAGCCCTCTAGGGGCTGGTTCCCTGCCCCTTGCGGCCCATGAGGCTCTCCGAGAGGGGTGGCCCCTCCCGGTGGACCCCCGGAACCTCTCTGGTGGCCCCGGTACAATACCGATATGCCCCCGAAACTTTCCGGTGTCCGTGTGATAACTTCCCATATATAAATCTTCACCTCCGGACCATTCCGGAACTCCTCGTGACGTCCGGGATCTCATCCGGGACTCCGAACAACATTCGGTAATCACATACAAGTCTTCCTAATAACCCTAGCGTCACTGAAGCTTAAGTGTGTAGACCCTACGGGTTCGCGAGATATGCATACATGACCGAGACGGCTCTCCGGTCAATAACCAACAGCGGGATCTGGATACCCATGTTGGCTCCCACATACTCCTCGATGATTTCATCGGATGAACCACGATGTCGAGGATTCAAGCAACCCCGTATACTATTCCCTTTGTCAGACGGTATGTTACTTGCCCGAGATTCGATCGTCGGTATCCCAATACCTCGTTCAATCTCGTTACTGGCAAGTCACTTTACTCATACCGTAATGCATTATCCCGTGACCAAACACTTGGTCACTTTGAGCTCATTATGATGATGCACTACCAAGTGGGCCCGGTGATACCTCTCGTGTCACGGAGTGACAAATCCCAGTCTCGATCCGTGTCAACCCAACAGACACTTTCGGAGATACCTGTAGTGCACCTTTATAGTCACCCAGTTAAGTTGTGACGTTTGGTACACCCAAAGCACTCCTACGGTATCCGGGAGTTACACGATCTCATGGTCTAAGGAAGAGATACTTGACATTGGAAAAGCTCTAGCAAAACGAACTACACGATCTTGTGCTATGCTTAGGATTGGGTCTTGTCCATCACATCATTCTCCTAATGATGTGATCCCGTTATCAATGACATCCAATGTCCATAGTCTGGAAACCATGATTATCTATTGATCAACGAGCTAGTCAACTAGAAGCTCACTAGGGACATCTTGTGGTCTATGTATTCACACGTGTATTACGATTTCCGGATAATACAATTATAGCATGAATAAAAGACAATTATCACGAACAAGGAAATATAATAATAATCCTTTTATTATTGCCTCTAGGGCATATTTGCAACACTTAGAGCCTCCGCAATCAAAAAATAAGGAAGCCACCCGGTCGGACAAACGACCCCATGGCCAACACAGTGCGGCAATGGACACCACACACAAGCCGGCACGCGATCCGCACAAGGATTCGCCAAAAAGATGGCCCAGCCAGATCTATCTATAGGCCAAGAAAGCAAGCTCTAGTAAGCAATGCAACACATCAAATATCCGAACATCGCGGTACGCCCAGATATAGGGGAGCCGCACACCCCCTATGTTTCACCGATGAGGTCTTTGGATCATGAATTTCCGGGATTCAAGCCCGTAAACATAGAGGCATTCGATGGAACAACAGACCCTGGAGTCTGGATTGAGGATTACATCCTCCACATACACATGGCTAGAGGAGATGATCTCCATGCCATAAAATACTTACCCCTCAAACTCAAAGGGCCAACCCGGCATTGGCTTAAAAGCCTTCCCGAAAACACCATTGGAAGTTGGGAAGAGCTCGAGGATGCTATTCGGGCAAATTTTCAAGGGACCTATGTCCGACCTCCGGATGCAGATGATTTAAGTCATATAAATCAACAACCCGGAGAGTCAGCCCGGAAACTCTGGAACAGATTTCTTACTAAAAAGAACCAGATAGTCGATCGTCTCGGACGCCAAGCCTTAGCAGCTTTCAAACATAGCGTTCGAGACGAATGGCTCGCCAGACACCTCGGCCAAGAAAAGCCAAGAACAATGGACGCATTAACAAGCCTCATGACCCGCTTTTGCGCAGGAGAGGATAGCTGGTTGGCAAGATGCACCAGCGAGCCAAGTACATCCGAAGTTAGGGATGGAAACGGGAAACCGCGACGCAGCAAGGACCAGCGCCGGACTAAGGGAAACAGCCCGAAGAGCACAGCAGTCAACGCCGGATTCAAATCAAGGATAACAGGGACGAGCTATCTAACCTAAAAAAAATCATGGACAAGATATGTCAAATCCACAGTACTCCAGGAAAGCCTGCAAACCATACCCACAGAGATTGTTGGGTCTTCAAGCAATCCGGCAAACTTAACGCCGAACGCAAGGGGCTCGACACACCAAGTGAGGACGATGATGAACCCCACAAGCAGAGCACCGGAAAACAAAAGAACTTCCCACAAGAAGTCCAAACAGTAAATTCACTTCACGTGACAAAAGGGGAGAACAGAGTGGCGCCCATAGAGATACGCGCCATACGGCCTATCCCATAGGAGTCCCGCCATTGGTTGTTAAAACCAATCACCTTCGACCATCAGGATTACTCTAGAAGTATCCGGAACGCAGGCTGGACTGCCTTGGTATTAGATCCGATAATTGACGGACTCCACATTACACAAGTCCTAATGGACGGCGGCAGTGATTTAAACCTGCTATATCAGGACACAATCTGCAATATGGGGATAGACCCAACAACAATTCGCCATAGCAACACTTCCTTTCAAGGGGTAACGCCAGGCCCAGATGCCCATTGTACGGGCTCTCTCTGCTAGAAGTTATGTTCGGCTCACCCGACAACTTCCGCCGTAAAAGCTGACCTTCCACGTCGCCCCATTTACAAGTAGCTATCAAGCACTCTGGGAATAAGCTTTCGCCCGCTTTAACGCAATACCGCATTATGCATCCCTTATACTTAAAATGCCCGGTCCACGAGACATCATCTCATTAAAGGGAAATATCGAGTGTTCCTCGAGCGCGGAAGATTGTGCGGCTGCCTTAACATCCACACACTAAACCGGCTTCACCAATCAAAGCACCTAAACAGGTCGTTCAGACACCGGACATGGCTAGACGAGTCCGGCGTAAACATACAAGGGCTTACTAGCCGCATATCCCCATTCAAGGGGCTCCGCGCATGTACAACAGGAGACAATAAAGCTCAATTTTATTCATTTTTTAAAATTGTACTTTTTTTATTTAATATAACGTA
Organism: Aegilops bicornis; assembly: GCA_021605145.1. NCBI lineage: Eukaryota > Viridiplantae > Streptophyta > Magnoliopsida > Poales > Poaceae > Aegilops > Aegilops bicornis. The sequence continues at coordinate 538,372,962 of CM038673.1, forward strand.
CATTTTCGCACGATCTTTTTCAACTAAGTTCCTCTCTTTTCTGAGATGAACACCGTGCTACACCCGTCCGTGATACGGCTGCGGAGACACAGTAGCGGAGCGTGCGATGAGGACCCGTTCCAAGGATTCTTTTTAGATTAAGACCCCGCGTAAAACTTTTTTACTGTCTCTTGTTGATACACATCCCCCGGTTTCTTACTATAACCGAGGTGCAGGCTGGCGTCTTGGCATCGGCCACGTCAGGATTTTGCGTACCTGGACACCAGGGGCTTATTACTAAGGGCGTTGTTCAGCCCATTTTCATAAAGACCGAATACCTTAGGGAGTGTTCGGCGTCGCGAGTTTGGCCTTATATGCATCGGCTCCGAATCTTGTCTTTGGTCAAATGTTGGGTTTGCCCGGCTCCTGTGTTTTGCTGCCTTACGTTCCGCTCTATCGGCTAAGGCGGCACTAGGAGAACTACTGCGATTGTGCCCCGGTTCGCCAAAGAGCACCTCGAGAGAAAGCTGAAAACTGATGTCATGATATAGCGTGAGACTGGTCAACCACTCGATGACCCACCGGAATCTTTAGGATTCCTCCGATTAACGAAGGGCGTTTCGGCAAGGCACACACGCGCCCAATTCGGGCGAAAGCGCGGTGCCCCTAGGGGCTATATAGTAGCCCCTTGTCAAACTCCTATGGCTAAGTGAAAGTGATAAAGCATTATAGTCCGGTTGCCTAGTTCGCTGCGCTATCACCTCCTTTATAGGACCAAGACGTTGGATCAAGTGTGAAAATGCGCCTTTTCATAACACCCCGCATTATATGCGTAAATTTGAAGCCGAAGACTGCAATCTTTCTGGTTTTATACAAATATACTTTAACGGCCGCGACAGAGGTATTTTAATTCTTGCGAGCACAAGTATAAAAAGCTTTTATATTCCATCGAAACATTGTTTTACAATTATACATGTTATTGAACATGATATCCTTGAAACCTTGTGTCTCTATTAAACGAGCGCCTGCAGAACTTCACGAAAATAGTGCTCGGCAGGTACTCGGCTCCCGTCCGAATCTTGGGATGCAACGTCGGTGGCCTTCATCTCCGCCCAGTATGTCTTGACACGGGCAAGAGCCATCCGCGCACCCACTATTCATGCCGACCTCTTCATTGCATTAATATGCGGCACCGCACCAAGGAACTGCTGCACCAAACAAAAATAACTCTTTGACTCGGGCCTTTCCGGCCACAGATGACTCACGACATCCTTCATGGCGAGTCCGGATAACCTATTCAGCTCTGCCCATTAAGCCAAACGCTCGGTTAATGGAAGTGGGCGCTCTGGATTGTGGAACTGCGACCAAAAAAGCTTTTCCACTTTGTGATCCTGTTCATCGCGGAAGTGTTCGGCCGCGTCCGCGGCACTTGCCGCCAAGTCCAGATAAGTATCCGCCGCACTCCACAGCCGGTCCAACTAAGCATATTTAGGATCCCCGAACTTCATCCGCAGCATAAAGGGCTTTCCAGCCGCGATATCTCCGGCTTTGGCGTAGCTCACCTTCATGGCTCTCATTGCAGAGCGAGCATCCTTGGCCTCGGTAGTGGCCTTCTCCAGGCCCTTTTGTTCCGCCCATCTTCTTTTTCAAGAAGCTTGCAGCGGTCGGCAGCATCGTTCAAGTTCACAGCCATCTCAGCCATTTCCTTCCTGCTTCGGCAGTGAGCAGCCTGTTCGGCTTTCAGCTCTTTGGCCGCCTTTAAGGCGGCCGCATCACTTTTTCTGGCCTGCTCCTTGGCTCGGGCGAGTTCTGCCCGAAGGTTCTCCATGGCAGCGGCACCATCTGCATCAAGCATACATGTTGTAAGGCATGGGCGTCAAGCCCCCTTACCAGGTGTTCGCGGAGAAATTGCATACCTTGTGACTCGTCAAGCCGCTTGTTGACAAGCGCGATGTCGGCATCCACCACGTCAAGTTGCCACTTTAGCTCGGCAAATTCATCCGTCCGGCTAGCCATCGGACACTTCGCCACCTACATTGGAAGAGCGACATGTTATACTTGGGACTATGATCCTCGGCACGCTGTCATTTTTGACAACGAACCGAGTCTCAGGGGCTACTATCTACACAAGGCGCATCTTTTATATGCGGAACTATCAAAAGGTACGTCATTTCACGTACCTCAAAACCTGTCAGTAAACTCCTGGCGGACTCGTGCAACCCGCTCTCTGCGGATGGAATCCTTTCAATCACCGCGCCCATAGATGCACGGTGTTCTTCTGAGATAGACGCTCGCCCAAGCAGATCCTTCAGCTCCTCCGACCATGCACCGGATGGTGCCGGACTCGTCCGATGGCCTTTTTCGAAGGCCGGACACGGAGGGCTTTGGGGAGCCATACGGCTGCTTTCCGGCCCTGACGGACTCGGAGAAACCCTCCGTGACGACACCTCGTGGTCGCCGCCTGCAAGGTGGTAATGCGGCGGGGGCGTTCCGCTCTCCATCATCTCCAGACGAAGATCCCCTAAAGATGAACTCTGCTGAGAAGGGCTGAGATCCGAACTACAAGGTAAAAATTCAGTTATCTTTCTCAGGAATAGAATTTGGGATGTCTCTTATTTTAAAACTCCCCTCTCTACTTACGGCTCGCTGGAGGGTTGATCCCCTTGAGGGCACAGTGCGGCCGAGGCACCTCCCGGCGCAGGACCCTCTGACGAAGATTTCTTCCACCGCTTTGAGACCATGGTCTCCGGGTCTTCAGAGGCGGTCCTCTTCTTTCCCTGGATGGAGGGATTCTCGATTCCTCCTTTCCTGACAGCCTCCTTCGGGGAGACGGAAGCTTCCTTGTTCCCCCCTTCGCCTTCTTCCAAAGGCGCAACCTCCAGCATCCTGGTTAACACGGGATCCGGCGTGGTCTCGGGCAGGCGGGCCGGACAGCTGATTAGCTTTGCTTTCGCTATCCACTCCTGCTTAAAGGGACAGCTCTTTTAAGGGCAATTTTATGATGAATATACGGATAGCGTGCCGGCTACAGGGCTACTTACTTGAGTATCCGGGCGATTGCAGCTTAGACCTGCGTCCTCGGTCAAGTCCGGACACATTGCTTGTGATCCGAAGAACAATTTGTACATCTCCATGGGCGTCGCGCTCGTGGTCCCTCCGGATTAAACTCCCACAGGCGGAGGGGCGGCGTTTGCAGGGCAAAGTGCGGAGAATCAACATGACCTGCGTACTACGGCCAGGTTGATCTCTCTTTCCAAGAGATCTTGAATGCGACCCTGCAACAAGGGCACGTCCTTCGACGGCCCCCAGTCGAGCCCTTTGTTGACCCATGACGCCAGCCGCGGGGGAGGACCCGAGCGAAAGGCAGGTGGCGCCAACCACTTGGTGCCCCTGGGAGCTGTGATATAAAACCACTCTCGTTGCCATAAGCTGAACTCCTCTTGAAAAGAGCCCTTGGGCCATGGAGTGTGAGCATTCTTGCTTATAACAGCCCCTTCGCACTCCGCTTGTTGCCCCTTGATCATCTTCGGCTCCACTTTGAAGGTCTTAAGCCACAATCCAAAGTGAGGAGTAATGCGGAGGAAGGCTTCGCATACGACAATGAACGATGAGATGTGGAGGATGGACTCGGATCAAGTCGTGAAATTCCAACCCATAATAAAACATGAGCCCCTCACGAAGGGGTCCGTCGGGAAGCCTAACCCCCGAAGGAAGTGAGACGCGAACACCACGCTCTCACCAGGCTTGGGAGTGGGAATAACCTGCCCTTGAGCAGGCAGCCTATGCGAAATTTCGCCAGTTAAGTATCTGGCATCTCTTAGCTTTAGCACGTCTTCTTTAAATAGCGGAGGAAGGCATCCACCAACCTTGAAGGTCGGAGCGGACATCATCAAAAGTGCAAGCGCTGAATCTGGAGCTTTGGGTGTTGGAACTTGAGGCGAGGGGCGGATTCGATTGAGATTGAAAGAAAGGGGTAGAGCCTTGGTCTCTTTATAAAGAGGTTGAATACCAAGAGCCCTCCCTGTGACCGTTTGGAACTCGCCATCGATAGAGGAGACGTGCCAACGGGCACGATTGGGTTACCCACGCCCGTATTGATGAGAATCCCGGAATAAGGGGACACGATCTCTGGTTTGACAAGACATGCCAAGGAAACCGCCTCGCTAAACGCGCTGAGGTGGGACAGTAAAAACGATTTGAATAAAGGCTTGGCCTTGGTGTGATGTCACATTGCGGAATACGTAAGTAGATTGGATTTGTGCAAATATTATTCTCCCTACGATGGTATGTGGAAATTATTTTGCAGAGCCGGACACTATCCTTGTGTTCAAGATCTTCTATGAAGTATTCGGAGGAGGAACCCGCCTTGCAATGCCGAAGACAAACTGCGCACCGAACTCGTCGTCATTGAAGCCTGGTTAAGGGGCTACTGAGGGAGTCCTGGATTAGGGGTGTCTGGATGGCCGGACTCCTGGATTATGAAGATACAAGATTGAAGACTTCGTCCCGTGTCCGGATGGGACTTTCCTTGGCGTGGAAGGCAAGCTTGGCGATACGAATATGTAGATCTCCTCCCATTGTAACCGACTCTATGTAACCCTAACCCTCTCCGGTGTCTATATAAACCGGAGGGTTTAAGTCCGTAGGACGAACAACAATCATACCATAGGCTAGCTTTTAGGGTTTAGCCTCTCTGATCTCGTGGTAGATCTACTCTTGTACCACCCATATCATCAATATTAATCAAGCAGGAGTAGGGTTTTACATCCATCGAGAGGGCCCGAACCTGGGTAAAAACATCGTGTCCTTTGTCTCCTGTTACCATCCGCCTAGACGCACAGTTCAGGACCCCCTACCCGAGATCCGCCTATTTTGACACCGACACTCCTCGTCATGTCCGTGATCACATCCGGGAATCCGAACAATCTTCGGTACATCAAAACATATAAACTCATAATATAACTTTCATCAAAACGTTAAGTGTGCGGACTCTACGGGTTCGAGAACTATGTAGACATGACCGAGACACGTCTCCGGTCAATAACAAATAGCGGAACCTGGATGCTCATATTGGCTCCCACATATTCTATGAAGATCTTTATCGGTCCGCATCAAAGCAACATACGTTGTTCCCTTTGTCATCGGTATGTTACTTGCCGAGATTCGATCGTCGGTATCTCAATACCTAGTTCAATATCGTTACCGGCAAGTCTCTTTACTCGTTTAAGTAGTACATCATCCATAACTAGCTCATTAGTTGCAATGCTTGCAAGGCTTAAGTGATGTGCATTACCGAGTGGGCCCAGAGATACCTCTCCGACAATCGGAGTGACAAATCCTAATCTTGAAATATGCCAACCCAACAAGTACCTTTGAAGACACCTGTAGAGCACCTTTATAATCACCCAGTTACGTTGTGACGTTTGGTAGCACACAAAGTGTTCCTCTGGTAGGAGTTGCATAATCTCATAGTCATAGGAACATGTATAAGTCATGAAGAAAGCATTAGCAACATACTATATGATCGAGTGCTAACCTAACGGAATGGGTCAAGTGAATCACATCATTCTCCTAATGATGTGATCCCGTTAATCAAATGACAACCCATGTCAATGTCCAGGAAACATAACCATCTTTGATCAACGAGCTAGTCAAGTAGAGGCATACTAGTGACACTCTGTTTGTCTATGTATTCACACATGTATTATGTTTCCGGTTAATACAATTCTAGCATGAATAATAAACATTTATCATGAAATAAGGAAATAAATAATAACTTTATTATTGCCTCTAGTGCATATTTCCTTCAGTCTCCCACTTGCACTAGAGTCAATAATCTAGTTCACATCGTCATGTGATTTAACACCAATAGTTCACATCTTTATGTGAGCAGTTCACATCGCTATGTGAGTAACACCTATAAGGGTTTACTAGAGTCAACAATCTAGTTCACATCGCTATGTGATTAACACCCAAAGAGTACTAAGGTGTGATCATGTTTTGCTTATGAGAGAAGTTTAGTCAATGGGTCTGCCACATTCAGATCCGTATGTAATTTACAAATTTCTATGTCTACAAAGCTCTGCATGGAGCTACTTTAGCTAATTGCTCCCACTTTCAATATGTATCCAGATTAAGACTTGGAGTCATCTGGATTAGTGTCAAAGCTTGCATCGTCATAACCTTTACGACGAACCTTTTTGTCACCTCCATAATCGAGAAACATATCCTTATTCCACTAAGGATAATTTTGACCATTGTCCAGTGATCTACTCCTAGATCACTATTGTACTCCCTTGCCGAAATCAGTGTAGGGTATACAATAGATCTGGTGCACAGCATGGCATACTTTATAGAACCTATGGCTGAGGCATAGGGAATGACTTTCACTTTCTTTCTATCTTCTGTCGTGGTCTGGCTTTGAGTCTTACTCAATTTCACACCTTATAACACAGGCAAGAACTCTTTCTTTGACTGTTCCATTTTGAACTACTTCAAAATCTTGTCAAGGTATGTACTCATTGAAAAAAACTTATCAAGCGTCTTGATCTATCTCTATAGATCTTGATGCTCAATATGTAAGTAGCTTCACCGAGGTCTTTCTTTGAAAAACTCCTTTCAAACACTCCTTTATGCTTTGCAGAATAATTCTACATTATTTTCGATCAACAATATGTCATTCACATATACTTATCAGAAATGATGTAGTGCTCCACTAACTTTCTTGTAAATACAGGCTTCACCGCAAGTCTGTATAAAACTATATGCTTTGATCAACTTATCAAAGTGTATATTACAACTCCGAGATGCTTGCACCAGTCCATAGATGGATCGCTGGAGCTTGCATATTTTGTTAGCACCTTTAGGATTGACAAAACCTTTTGGTTGCATCATATACAACTCTTCTTTAATAAATCCATTAAGGGATGCAGTTTTGTTTATCCATTTACCAGATTTCATAAAATGCGGCAATTGCTAACATGATTCGGACAGACTTAAGCATAGATACGAGTGAGAAACTCTCATCGTAGTCAACACCTTGAACTTGTCGAAAACCTTTTGTGACAATTCTAGCTTTGTAGATAGTAACACTACTATCAGCGTCTGTCTTCCTCTTGAAGATTCATTTAATCTCAACGGCTCACCAATCATCGGGCAAGTCAATCAAAGTCCATACTTTATCCCATCTCAGATTTTATGGCCTTAAACCATTTTACGGAATCTGGGCTCACCATTGCTTCCTCATAGTTCATAGGTTCGTCATGGTCAAGTAACATGACCTCCAGAATAGGATTACCGTACCACTCTGGTGCGGATCTCACTCTGGTTTACCTACAAGATTCGGTAGTAACTTGATCTGAAGTTACATGATTATCATCATTAGCTTCCTCACTAGTTGGTGTAGTAGTCACAGGAACAGATTTATGTGATGAACTACTTTCCAATAAGGGAGCAGAATGCGATTACCTCATCAAGTTCTACTTTCCTCCCACTCACTTCTTTCGAGAGAAACTCCTTCTCTAGAAAGGATCCATTCTTAGCAACAAATGTATTGCCCTCGGATCTGTGATAGAAGGTGTACCCAATAGTCTCCTTTGGGTATCCTATGAAGACACATTTCTCCGATTTGGGTTCGAGCTTATCAGGTTGAAGCTTTTTCACATAAGCATCGCAGCCCCAAACTTTAAGAAACGACAACTTTGGTTTCTTGCCAAACCACAGTTCATAAGGCGTCGTCTCAACGGATTTTGATGGTGCCCTATTTAACGTGAATGTAGCCGTCCCTAGAGCATAACCCCAAAACGATAGCGGTAAATCAGTAAGAGACATCATAGATCGCACCATATCTAGTAAAGTACGATTACAACGTTCGGACACACCATTTCGCTGTGGTGTTCCGGGTGGCGTGAGTTGCGAAACTATTCTGCATTGTTTCAAATGAAGACCAAACTCATAACTCAAATATTCTTCTCCACTATCAGATCGTAGAAACTTTATTTTTCTTGTTAGGATGATTTTCCACTTCACTCTGAAATTATATGAACTTTTCAAATGTTTCACACTTATGTTTCATCAAGTAGATATACCCATATTTGCTCAAATCATCTGTGAAGGTCAGAAAATAATGATACCCGCCGCGAGCCTCAACACTCATCGGATCGCATACATCAGTATGTATTATTTTCAATAAGTCAGTTACTCTCTCCATTGTTTCGGAGAACGGAGTCTTAGTTATCTTGCCCATAAGGCATGGTTCGCAAGCATCAAGTGATTCATAATCAAGTGATTCCAAAATCCCATCAGCATGGAGTTTCTTTATGTGCTTTACACCAATATGACTTAAACGGCAGTGCCACAAATAAGTTGCACTATCATTATTAACTTTGCATCTTTTGTCTTCAATATTATGAATATGTGTATCACTATGATCGAGATCCAACAAACCATTTTCATTGGGTGTATAACCATAGAAGGTTTTATTCATCAAAAAAGAATAACAATTATTCTCTAACTTAAATGAATAACCGTATTGCAATAAACATGATCAAATCATATTATTGCTCAATGCAAACACCAAATAACATTTATTTAGGTTTAAAACTAATCCCGAAAGTATAGGGAGTGTGCGATGATGATCATATCATTCTTGGAACTACTTCCAACACACATCGTCACTTCACCCTTAACTAGTCTCTGTTCATTCTGAAACTCCCGTTTCAAGTTACTACTCTTAGCAACTGAACTAGTATCAAATACCGAAGGGTTGCTATAAACATTAGTAAAGTACACATCAACAACATGTATATCAAATATAGCTTGTTCACTTTGCCATCCTTCTTATCCGCCAAATACTTGGGGTAGTTCCGCTTCCAGTGACCAGTCCCTTTGCAGTAGAAGCACTTAGTCTCAGGTTTAGGTCCATACTTGGGCTTCTTCACTTGAGCAGCAACTTGCTTGATGTTCTTCTTGAAGTTCCCCTTCTTACCTTTGCCCTTTTCTTGAAACTAGTGGTCTTGTCAACCATCAACTCTTGATGCTTTTCTTGATTTCTACCTTCGTCGATTTCAGCATCACGAAGAGCTTGGGAATCGTCTCCGTTTATCCCTTGCATATTATAGTTCATCACGAAGTTCTAGTAACTTGGTGATAGTGACTAGAAAACTTTGTCAATCACTATCTTATCTGGAAGATTAACTCTCACTTGATTCAAGTGATTGTAGTACTCAGACATTCTGAGCACATGCTCACTAGCCGAGCAATTCTCCTCCATCTTGTAGGCAAAAATCTTGTCGGAGGTCTCATACCTCTCGACACGGGCATGAGTATGAAATACAAATTTCAACTCTTGGAACATCTTATATGTTCTGTGGCGTTTCAAAAAACGTCTTTGAAGCCCCGATTCTAAGCCGTAAAGCAAGGTGCACTAAACTATCAAGTAGTCATCATACCGAGCTTTTGTCAAAATGTTTATAACGTCTGCATCTGCTCCTGCAATAGGTCTGTCACCTAGCGGTGCATCAAGGACATAATTCTTCTGTGCAGCAATGAGGATAAACCTCAGATCACGGATCCAATCCACATCATTGCTACTTACATCTTTCAACTTAGTTTTCTCTAAGAACATATCAAAAATAAAACAGGGGAGCTAAACGCGAGCTATTTATCTACAACATTGATATGCTAATACTACCAGGACTAAGTTCATGATAATTTAAAGTTCAATTAATCATATTACTTAAGAACTCCCACTTAGATAGACATCCCTCTAATCATCTAAGTGATCACGTGATCCAAATCAACTAAACCATAACCGATCATCACGTGAAATGGAGTGGTTTTCAATGGTGAACATCACTATGTTGATCATATCTACTATATGATTCACGCTCGACCTTTCGGTCTCTGTGTTCCGAGGCCATATCTGCATATGCTAGGCTCGTCAAGTTTAACCTGAGTATTCTGCGTGTGCAAAACTGGCTTGCACCCGTTGTAGATGGATGTAGAGCTTATCACACCCGATCATCACGTGGTGTCTGGGCAACGGTGCATACTCAGGGAGAACACTTTAATCTTGAAATTTAGTGAAAGCTCATCTTATAATGCTACCGTCAATCAAAGCAAGATAAGATGCATAAAAGATAAACATGTGCATTACCGAGTGGGCCCAGAGATACCTCTCCGACAATCAGAGTGACAAATCCTAATCTCGAAATACGCCAACCCAACAAGTACCTTTGGAGACACCTGTAGAGCACCTTTATAATCACCCAGTTACGTTGTGACGTTTGGTAGCACACAAAGTGTTCCTCCGGAAAACGGGAGTTGCATAATCTCATAGTCATAGGAACATGTATAAGTCATGAAGAAAGCATTAGCAACATACCATACGATCGAGTGCTAAGCTAACGGAATGGGTCAAGTCAATCACATCCTTCTCCTAATGATGTGATCCCGTTAATCAAATGACAACCCATGTCAATGGCTAGGAAACATAACCATCTTTGATCAACGAGCTAGTCAAGTAGAGGCATACTAGTGACACTCTGTTTGTCTATGTATTCACACATGTATTATGTTTCCAGTTAATACAATTCTAGCATGAATAATAAACATTTATCATGAAATAAAGAAATAAATAATAACTTTATTATTGCCTCTAGGGCATATTTCCTTCAACAAGCATTAAGCATAGCAAATTCATAGCAACATCAATCTTAGAACATAATGGATATTAGGGATCAAACCCTAACAAAACTAACTCGATTACATGGTAAATCTCATCCAACCCATCACCGTCCAGCAAGCCTACAATGGGATTACTCACGCACGGGGGTGAGAATCATGAAATTGGTGATGGAGGATGGTTGATGATGACGACGGCGACGGATTCCCCTCTCTGGGGCCCCGAACGGACTCCAGATCAGCCCTCCCGAGGAAGATTAGGGCTTGGCAGCGGCTCCGCATCGTAAAACGTGATGAATCCTTCTCTCTGATTTTTTCTCCCCGATCGTGAATATATGGAGTTGGGGTTGAGGTCGGTGGAGTCCCATGGGGCCCACGATGTAGGGGGGCGCCCTGCACCCTTGTGGACAGGGTGTGGGCCCCCTGATGCAGATTCTTTCGCCAATATTTTTCATTAATTCCAAAACGTGTCTCTGTGGATTTTCAAGACATTCCGAGAACTTTTATTTCTGCACAAAAATAACACCATGGCAGTTCTGCTAAAAACAGCGTTAGTACGGGTTAGTTCCATTCAAATCATGCAAGTTAGAGTCCAAGACAAGGGCAAAAGTGTTTGGAAAAGTAGATACGTTGGAGACGTATCAAGGGGGCCCACGTGGGGACCACAACCCACTAAGGCGCGCCTGGGGGTCCTGGCGCGCCCAGGTGGGTTGTACCCACCTGGTGCACCTCCCTCTGGTATTATTTGCACCAAAAAATAATAAATATTCAGAAAAAACATATAAAATTTTCAGGGCATTCTGAGAACTTTAATTTTTGGGTCATTTTTTATTGCACGAGAAATTCAGAAAACAGAAAAATCATGGCATTTTATCTTATTTAGCTAATAAAAACAGAAAACAAAAAGTAGGGACAGAAAGTAGTGCTTACTAAATTCATCAACTTCATACCATTCAAAAATGATTCATTAATAAGGTTGATCAGGTCTTATTAACAACCACTTTCGGTTAGTATGAAACCGAAGAAATTTTGTAAATCACTCAGTTACCTCAATGGGGATATGGATGTCCCCAACAATAAGCATTTCATATTTTTTTTAAAAGTAGGTAGAGGTATTTGAAAACTTCCAATAGTGATTGTCGGGGATTTTTTCAATAACATTAATACCATTCACTTGTAATTGTTTCTTCGGAAAGTGCACCGTGTGCTCATTACCATTGATATGAAAAGTGACCTTGCTTGTATTGCAATCAATAACATCCCCTGCAATATTCAAGAAGGGTCTACCAATGATAATCGACATGTTGTTGTCCTTGGGCATCTCAAGTATAACAAAGTCAGTCAAAAAAGTAACATTAGGAACAACAACGGGCACATCCTCACAAATAGCGATAGGTATGGCAGTTGATTTATCAGCCATTTGCAAAGATATTTCAGTAGGTGTGAGTTTATTCAAGTCAAGTCTTTTATATAAAGAGAAAGGCATAACACTAACACCAGCTCCTAAATCACACAAAGCAGTATTCACATAATTCTTTTTGATGGAGCAAGGTATAGTTGGTATTCCCGGATCTCCAATTTTTTTAGGTACTCCATCTTTAAAAGTGTAATTAGCAAGCATAGTGGAGATTTCAGCTTCCGGTATTTTTCTATTATTAGTGATGATGTCTTTCATATACTTTGCATAAGGAGGCACTTTCCAGTCAAGCAAGTACGCAAAAAGACTGGCCTCAGCATTTCAGCAAAGCATTCAAATTCTTCCTCATCTTTCTTTTTAGTTGACTTGGGTGGAAAAGGCCTAGGTTTTTGAACCCACGGTTCTCTTTCTTTACCGTGTTTTCTAGCAATGAAGTATTTTTTATCATACCTTTTATTCTTAGGTTGTGGGTTATCAAGATGAACAGGTGGTTCTATCTCAACATCATTATCTGGTTCGTTTTCACTATTTGGTTGAGCATCTTCATGAACATCAGCGTTATCTTTTTCATTATCACTAGGTGGATGTTCATTACCTGATTGAGTTTCAGCATCAGAGATAGAAGTTTCATTTTTCCTTATCAGGAGGTTTTTCTATTTCAGGTTCACTAGAAGTGTGCAAAGTCCTATCATTTTTCTTTTTCTTTCTAGAAGGACTAGGTGCACTAGTGTTAGCTATTTGTGAATCTTGTTCTATTCTTTTTGGGTTCAGGATAAAGTGGTTCCTGAGTCATTTTACCTCCTCTAGTTGCAACTCTAACAGCAAAGTCATGCATATTATGAGTCATTTCATCAAGTAATTCTCTTTGTGATTTAGCAACTTGTTCTAACTGAGTTTGAACCATAGAAGCATGTTTTCCAACACCTCTAACATCATTTGCGATTCTAAATAACAAGTCACTCAAGCGAGCAATCATATCAAAATTATATTTCAATTGTTTCATAACATTTGCATTGAAGTGATCTTGTTTTCCAATGTAGTTTTCAAACTCATAAAGGAATTGACTAGGATGCATATTGTGAGGGTTATCATTTTCGTTGAACTTCATAAGAGAATTTACCTCTACCATCTTAGGCAGCGGTGGTGTATTAATCCCATGTATTTCTTCAATACGAGGTAAATTTTTAACATCCTTAGCTTTAACACATTTTTCCTTCATAGATTTCTTTGCCTCTTGCATATCTTCAGGACTGAGATATAATATACCCCTCTTCTTCGGAGTGGGTTTAGCCGGTGGCTCAGGAATAGTCCAATCATCATAATTTTTCAATATGTTATTCAATAATTCTTCAGCTTGTCCAACAGTTTGTTCCCTGAAAACACAACTAGCACAACTATCTAGGAAGTCCCTAGAAGCATCGGTTAGTACATTATAGAAGATATCAAGTATTTCATTTTTCTTAAGAGGATGATTAGGCAAAGCATTACGTAACTGGCAAAGCCTCCCCCAAGCTTGTGGGAGACTCTCTTCTTTAGTTTGCACAAAGTTAAATATTTCCTGCAATGCAGCTTGTTTCTTATGAGTAGGGAAATATTTTTCAGAGAAGTAATAAATCATATCCTCAGGACTACGCACACAACCAGGAGTAAGAGTATGGTAACAAGCTTTAGCATCACCCTTTAATGAGAACGAAAATAATTTGAGAATAAAGTAGTAGCGAGTCTTCTCATCATGAGAAAACAGGGTGGCTATATCATTCAACTTAGTAAGATGTGCCACAACAGTTTAAGTTTCATAACCATAGAAAGGATCAGATTCAACCAGAGTAATTAACTCTGGGTCGACAGATAATTCATAATCCTTATCATTAATAAAAATAGGTGAAGTAGCAAACTTAGGATCACATTTCATCTAGCATTCAGAGATTTTTCTTTATACTTGCATAATAATTTCTCTAGATATATCATCTCTATCATTGCAAGCAAGAATATCTCTAGGATCTTCTTCACTCATAACCTAACCTTCCGGTACCTTAGGCAATTCATATCTAGGAAGGCTAATTCTAGCAGGTGTTTCAGGAGTTTCAGTTTCAAGCTCATCATCTGATTCAACAACATCATGTTGTATTACTCTAGCAATTTGTTCGTCAAGAAAATCACCAGGTGGCACATCATCATTATCATGCAAGATACTAGCATTATTGTAAGCATCATTCATAGTAGAAGTAGCATCATCAATAACTTGTGACATATTAGAATTCATAGCATGTGGTGGTGTTGCAAGTTTACTCATAACAGAAGGTGAATCTAAAGCAGAACTGGATGGCAGTTTCTTACCTCCCCTCGTACTTGAGGGAAATATCTTAGGCTTATTATCCTTCAGATTCTTCATAGTGATAATATGATAATAATCCCAAGTGACTCAACAAATATAGCTATGCTCCCCGGCAATGGTGCCAGAAAAAGGTCTTGATAACCCACAAGTATAGGGGATCGCAACAGTTTTAGAGGGTAGAGTATTCAACCCAAATTTATAGATTCGACACAAGGGGAGCCAAAGAATATTTGAAGGTATTAGCAGCTGAGTTGTCAATTCAACCACACCTGGAGATTAATTATCTGCAGCAAAGTGATCGATAGCAAAGTAGTTTGATAGTTTTGATAGTAGTGACAGCATGAACGGTACTTGATATGATGATAGCAGTAATTTTGTAGCAAGTGTAACAGTGATGATAGCAGTAGTAACTTAGCAGAAACAATATAGGTTAAATTCGGGCATTGGATCGGTGACTTGTTGGATGATATTCATCATGAGACAGTTATAACCTAGGGCGATACGGCACTAGCTCTAGTTCACCGATATAATGTAGGCATGTATTCCGTAAATAGTCATACGTGCTTATGGAAAGAACTTGCATGACATCTTTTGTCCTACCCTTCCGTGGCAGCGGGGTCCATATTGGAAACTAAGGGATATTAAGGCCTCCTTTTAATAGAGAACCGGAACAAAGCATTAACACATAGTGAATACATGAACTCCTCAAACCACGGTCATCACCGAGAGTGGGCCCGGTTGCTGTCACTCCAGGGTTGTCGGATCATAACCGTAGTAGGTGACTATAACTTGCAAGATCAGATCTAAAACATGGATATAATGATGAATTCATAAACGGTTCAGATCTGAGTTCATGGCACCCGGGCCCAAAGTGACAAGCATTAAGCATGGCAAAGTCATAGCAACATCAATCTAAGAACATAGTGGATACTAGGGATCGGGCCCTAACAAAACTAACTCGATTACATGATGAATCTCATCCAACTCCTTACCGACCAGCGAGCCTACGAAGGAATTACTCACTCCCGGTGGGGAGCATCATGGAATTGGCGATGGAGATTGGTTGGTGATGATGAAGAACGAAGATCCCCCTCTCCGGAGCCCCAAATGGACTCCAGATCTGCCCTCCAGAGGAAGAAGAGGGCTTGGCGGTGGCTCCGTCTCGTGGATTGCAATAATTATTTCTCCCTGATTTTTTTCTGGAAATATGTGATTTTATAGTATCAAGGGGGTCCTCAACGGGTCCACCAGGTGGGTACAATCCACTTGAGCGCGCCAGGAGAGGGGGCGCGCCCTGGTGGGTTGTGCCCACCCAGGGGCCCCTCTCTGGTGGGTCTTGGCTCCAGAAATTCTTATTTATTCCATAAAAAATCCTCGCAAAGTTTCGTTCCATTCCGAGAACTTTTATTTCTGCACAAAAACAACACCATTGTAGTTCTGCTGAAAATAGCGTCAGTCCGGGGTTAGTTTCATTCAAATCATGCAAATTAGAGTCCAAAACAAGAGGAAAAGCGTGAGAAAAAGTAGATACGTTGGATACATATCAGACCCCACTCGTCGGCACCTACCTCACCGACGCGTGCATCCGCCGCTTCTTCAGCCAGTAGAAGAAGTAGCCGTCTATTCTAGTAGAAGAAGTGAGATGCAACTCCACCATGACCCCGCTCATCGGCGCCTACCTCATCGACGTCTACATCGGCCGCTTCTGGGCCATCGTCGACGCCTCCGTCATCTACCAAGTCATACGTACAAGCCACACACATGTAATTCTTTGCAACACATACATGTCGATATCCATATGAAGAAGAGCTAAACTGTACGTGACGCTCACGCTTTCTTCATGATATGGGATGGCCCCCTAGATGGTGTCGTCCGAGGGGAAGATATCAGGTGATACCAAGGCTTAGGTGATACCGTGATACGCGTTTCCGTGAGCCGTTGGGTCTCAAATCTGATGGCTACTGGAAGCTCTTGAACATATTGCAAAAAAAGTCATCTAAGAGTCTCAAATTTGCACGCAGATACAATAGCTCTTTAGATGCCGTTAGATCTGAGATCCAACAACCGAGAAGTTTGTATCAAGGTATCAACTAAGTTTCGGTATCACCTGAATTATCCCATTGGCCGAGCTGCCAAAGTTCTGGCCTACGCCGTGCAAGGCCGCAGGGGGGATGAAGTGGCATGCAAGCAGGTGCTGCTCTGGCATCTCACTGTCCTGTACATGTTGTTGTTCCTGAACACGGTGGGTGTCAGCGGGTACCAGCCGTGCATCATGGCGTTCAACATGGACCAGGTCGTCGAGTCACAGATGGTGAAGCGCGCTCGTTGTGGTCACCGTTGTTGCTGCTCGCCGTGGAGTAACAAATGTTCAAATATTCGATGAAATTAATAAGCCGATTATAAGTTTTACTCCACTAAGTTTAGGGGTCGGCTATAAACGAAAAAATAGAGGAGTAAATATATTCCATTAATGTTTACTCGGTCGTTTACTCTATATTTTAGGGGATTGGCTAGAGATGCCCTTAGGAATCTGTAACACAGACCCTCAAACCTCCCTTCCATTTTTACCGTGCGGACCAAACATGTTTTGTCACCCAACACGGTCTCGCATCCCTCTGTGCACCGGTCTCGACGTCCTTTTGCCGCAAAGAGGAAGCAAACCGAGGGCTTTGCAGGCATATAACTACACGGTCCAGATATGTTTAGCCATCCAACATGGTTTTGCATCCATCCGCGGACCGTTCCGGGCATCCTTTTTCCTGTAAATTAAAAGCAAACAGGGGGGATTGTTTGGGCGTTTGGACCGTTACCACGCACATGTTCGACAACCCTGGCCCACCCAGAACCCTCTCTCGTGCTTTCTCTCTTTCCCGCCTGAGGCGGTCAGCGTTGCTCCAGAGATTCAGCGCAACATTCATGCAGACAAGAGCGGACGCGACCTCTCACTTGAGCTGACATTGAGGCAGCGCGGCGGCCGAGAAAGCCGCTTTCCGGTGTGCGCGCCTTCTCTCCGAATTCAAATGACAACCATCCGCCTGCCTCCCTCAATTAAACATGCACGGTTGCCGAGGAACCTACTCCGGTTCCCGGATGAGAGTGCACCAGTCCGTCCGATGGCCGACTGATACGTCTCCAACGTATCTATAATTTTTTATTGTTCCATGCTATATTATATTCTGTTTTGGATGTTTAATGGGCTTTATTATACACTTTTATATTATATTTGGGACTAACCTATTAACCGGAGGCCCAGCCCAAATTGCTGTTTCTTTTGCCTATTAAAGTGTTTCGCAGTTAAAGAATATCAAACGGAGTCCAAACGGAATGAAACATTCGGGAATGTGATTTTCAGAACAAACATGATCCAGAGGACTTGGAGTCCACGTCAAGCAATCATCAAGGAGAGCACGAGGCAGGGGGCGCGCCTACCCCCCAGGCGCGCCCTCCACCCTCGTGGGGCCCATGTTGCTCCACCGACGTACTTCTTCCTCCTATATATACCTCGTGCCCCAAACCATCGAGGCATCCACGAAAACCTAATTCCACCACCACACCCTTACATGCCGTGAGATCCCATCTTGGGGCCTTTTTCAAAGGCGTCTGCCGAGGGGCATTGATCACGGAGGGCTTCTACATCAACACCATAGCCTCTCCGATGATGTGTGAGTAATTTACCTCAGACCTTCGATTCCATAGTTATTAGTTAGATGGCTTCTTCCCTCTCTTTGGATCTCAATACAAAGTTCTCCTCGATTCTCTTGGAGATATATTCGATGTAATCTTCTTTTGCGGTGTGTTTGTCAGGACCGATGAATTGTGGGTTTATGATCAAGTTTATCTATGAACAATATTTGAATCTTCTCTGAATTCTTTTATGTATGATTGGTTATCTTTGCAAGTCTCTTCGAATTATCAGTTTGGTTTGGCCTACTAGATTGATCTTTCTTGCAATGGGAGAAGTGCTTAGCCTTGGGTTCAATCTTGCGGTGTCCTTTCCCAGTGACAGCAGGGGCAGCAAGGCACGTATTTTATTGTTGCCATCAAGGATAACAAGATGGGGTTTATATCATATTGCATGAGTTTATCCCTCTACATCATGTCATCTTGCTTAAAGCATTACTCTGTTCTTATGAACTTAATACTCTAGATACATGCTAGATAGCGGTCGATGTGTGGAGTAATAGTAGTAGATGCAGGCAGGAGTCGGTCTACTTGTCACGGACGTGATGCCTATATACATGATCATACCTAGATATTCTCATAACTATGCTCAATTCTATCCATTGCTCGACAGTAATTTGTTCACCCACTGTAATAATTATGCTCTTGAGAGAAGCCGCTAGTGAAACCTATGGCCCCGGGTCTATTCTCCATCATATTTTCGTCTTGTATGATTTGAGTCTTTTGTTGTTGGTTTACCACAATCATCCTTGCTGTACACACCTTTTGAGAGAGACACACATGATTCGGAATTTGTTAGAATAATCTATGTGCTTCACTTATATCTTTTGAGCTATATAGTTTTTGCTCTAGTACTTCACTTATATCTTTTAGAGCACGGTGGTGGATTTTTTTATATAAACTATTGTTCTCTCATGCTTCACTTATATTATTTTGAGAGTCCTACAAAACAGCATGGTAATTTGCTTTGATTATGATAGGCATCCAAGATTAGTAAAAAAACCTTATGAGTGTGTTGAATACTATGAGAAGTTTGATACTTGATAATTGTTTTGAGATATGAAGATGGTAATATTAGAGTCATGCTAGTTCAGTAGTTGTGAATTTCAAAAATACTTGTGTTAAAGTTTGTGATTCCCGTAGCATGCACGTATGGTGAACCGTTATGTGATGAAGTCGGAGCATGATTTATTTATTTATTGTTTTCCTTATGAGTGGCGGTCGGGGACGAGCGATGGTATTTTCCTACCAATCTATCCCCCTAGGAGCATGCGCGTAATACTTTTCTTTGATAACTTGTAGATTTTTGCAACAAGTATATGAGTTCTTTATGACTAATGTTGAGTCCATGGATTATCGCACTCTCATCCTTCCACCATTGCTAGCCTCTCTAATACCGCGCACTTTTAGCGGTATCATACACCCACCATATACCTTCCTCAAAACAGCCACCATACCTACCTATCATGGCATTTCCATAGCCATTCTGAGATATATTGCCATGCAACTTACCACCGTTTCTTTTACTATGACACGCTTCATCATTGTCATATTGCTTTGCATGATCATGTAGTTGACATCGTATTTGTGGCAAGGCCACCGTTCATAATTCTTTCATACATGTCACTCTTGATTCATTGCATATCCCGGTACATGACCGGAGGCATCCACATAGAGTCATACTTTGTTCTAATTATTGAGTTGTAATTCTTGAGTTGTAAAGAAAATAAAAGTGTGATGGTCATCATTATTAGAGCATTGTCCCAAGTGAGGAAAGGATGATGGAGACTATGATTCCCCCATAAGTCGGGATGAGACTCCGGACTAAAAAAAGGCCATAAAAAAGGCCAAACAAAAAAATGAGAGAAAAAGAGAGAAGTGATAATGCTACTATCCTTTTTACCACACTTGTGCTTCAAAGTAGCACCATGATCTTCATGATAGAGAGTCTCCTATGATATCACTTTCATATACTAGTGGGAAATTTTCATTATAGAACTTGGCTTGTATATACCAATGATGGGCTTCCTCAAAATGCCACAGGTCTTCGTGAGCAAGCGAGTTGGATGCACACCCACTTAGTTTCTTTCATTGAGCTTTCATATACTTATAGCTCTAGTGCATCTGTTGCATGGCAATCCCTACTCACTCACATTGATATCTATTGATGGGCATCTCCATAGCCCAATCGACACGCCTAGTTGATGTGAGACTATCTTCTCCTTTTTTGTCTTCTCCACAACCACCATTCTATTCCACATATAGTGCTATGTCCATGGTTCACGCTCATGTATTGCATAAAGATTGAAAAGTTTGAGAACACCAAAAGTATGAAACAATTGCTTGGCTTGTCATCGGGGCTATGCATGATTTAAATATTTTGTATGATGAAGATAGAGCATAGCCAGACTATATGATTTTGTAGGGATAACTTTCTTTGGCCATGTTATTTTGAGAAGACATAATTGCTTAGTTAGTATGCTTGAAGTATTATTATTTTTATGTCAATATTAAACTTTTGTCTTGAATCTTTCAGATCTGAACATTCATACCACAATTAAGAGAATTAAATTGAAAATTATGCCAAGTAGCATTCCACGTCAAAATTTCTGTTTTTATCATTTACCTACTCGAGGACGAGAAGGAATTAAGCTCGGGGATGCTTGATACGTCTCCAACGTATATATAATTTTTTATTGTTCCATGCTATATTATATTCTGTTTTGGATGTTTAATGGGCTTTATTATACACTTTTATATTACTTTTGGGACTAACCTATTAACCGGAGGCCCAGCCCAAATTGCTGTTTTTTTGCCTATTTCAGTGTTTCGCAGAAAAAGAATATCAAACGGAGTCCAAACGGAATGAAACCTTCGGGAACATGATTTTCGGAACAAACGTGATCCAGAGGACTTGGAGTCCACGTCAAGCAATCATCAAGGAGAGCACGAGGCAGGGGGGCGCGCCTACCCCCCAGGCGCGCCCTCCACCCTCGTGGGGCCCATGTTGCTCCACCTACGTACTTCTTCCTCCTATATATACCTACGTACCCCCAAACCATCAGAGGCATCCACGAAAACCTAATTCCACCGCCGCAACCTTACATGCCGTGAGATCCCATCTTGGGGCCTTTTCCGGCGTCCTGCCGGAGGGGGCATTGATCATGGAGGGCTTCTACATCAACACCATAGCCTCTCCGATGATGTGTGAGTAATTTACCTCAGACCTTCGGGTCCATAGTTATTAGCTAGATGTCTTCTTCTCTCTCTTTGGATCTCAATACAAAGTTCTCCTCGATTCTCTTGGAGATCTATTCGATGTAATCTTGTTTTGCGGTGTGTTTGTCGGGACCGATGAATTGTGGGTTTATGATCAAGTTTATCTATGAACAATATTTGAATCTTCTCTGAATTCTTTTATGTATGATTGGTTATCTTTGCAAGTCTCTTCGAATTATCAGTTTGGTTTGGCCTACTAGATTGATCTTTCTTGCAATGGGAGAAGTGCTTAGCCGGGTTCAATCATGCGGTGTCCTTTCCCATGTGATGAGGGGCAGCAAGGCACGTATTGTATTGTTGCCATCGAGGATAACAATATGGGGTTTATATCTTATTGCATGAGTTTATCCCTCTACATCATGTCATCTTGCTTAAAGCGTTACTCTGTTCTTATGAACTTAATACTCTAGATGCATGCTGCATAGCGGTCGATGTGTGGAGTAATAGTAGTAGATGCAGGCGGGAGTCGGTCTACTTGTCACGGATGTGATGCCTATATACATGATCATACCTAGATATTCTCATAACTATGCTCAATTCTATCAATTGCTCGACAGTAATTTGTTCACCCACCGTAATACTTATGCTCTTGAGAGAAGCCACTAGTGAAACCTATGGCCCCCTGGTCTATTCTCCATCATATTAATCTTCCAACACTTAGCTATTTCTATTGCCTTTTATTTTACTTGCATCTTTATTTCTCTTTATCATAAAAGTACCAAAAATATTATCTTATCATATCTATCAGATCTCATTCTCGTAAGTGACCGTGAAGGGATTGACAACCCCTTTATTGCGTTGGTTGCGAGGTTCTTATTTGTTCGTGTAGGTGTGCGGGACTTGAGCGTGGTCTCCTACTGGATTGATACCTTGGTTCTCAAAAACTGAGAGAAATACTTACGCTACTTTACTGCATCACGCTTTCCTCTTCAAGGGAAAACCAACGCAGTGCTCAAGAGGTAGCTCCGACCACCATTGAACACCTCGCCGCTTGGCCTGGTATCCGGTGGCTATACTAGGCCTGGCAACGATAGTATCCCACCTCCTCCGCTCCCTATATCCTCTATGCGCCACACCCGCCATGGCCTTGAGCTCCAAAGCCCTCCATGTGGGAGAGCCTCTCGGAAAATACAAGAAGGAGATCACCGGCATTGTGGACGATCTCTCCGGTGGCCAACGCTGCAAACAAGCCAATGGAAGAGGCAACCGATGATGGTCATGGGGAGAATAAGTTCCTAACGGGAGAATAATATTAACACAATCTTATTGCAAATGCTTATTAATTCTTATATCGGGACATGCTTATTTATTAAGTGGGACTCACTCCAAGATTCTCATGCTTATGCTTGTCATCCCAATCTTGGTGTTCTTGCAGTTCTTATACCTTCTTGAAGATAGTTTCTTGTGTTGTCTAACCTTCTTTTCTTCTGAAGTTTGTCTCTTTAGATATGGTTGTCCGGTACTTCATGGTAAGTGTGTGCATCTCATTCATTGGTATCATGATTCCCTCTTGTTGTATATAATTGTTTGCAAGTAGGAATCATATACTGATGTACTCCTCTACCATAATCATCTGCTCGGATGCACTCCACCAGGATTCATGACACATGAAAAGTTTCTTTACCTATATTGTGTATTTGCATTCCAAAAGCAAAGATTCGAAATATGCATAATTTTAGGGGGCCTTATACATGTCTCATGCCTTTCAAAGCTTTAGCTCTTCTTGATATGTAATCATAGGGAAGCATACACTTCCCAGATCCATTGTTTTAGAGAGAGCTCCTCATCCTTGTGTTGGGATCAAAGAGATTCCACTCCAACCATAAAAACTTTGATCTCTAGCCATGTCAATTGCTTTCACTTAAATCCTCTCCTACCCCAAGCCCTAATCTGTGACAGAGTGTTTGAGTGTTAAGGGGATTATCTTTTGAAGCACAAGGGCAAGAAGTTCATCAGCAACAAACCCATCTATTATCTTTTGGAGGGTGATGCCTCCTAGATTGGTTAGTGTGCTTGGGAGTCTTTAAGTTGTGCAAAGAAACAAAGAAGTTTGTATGGGCAAGGAGATCGCCTACTTCGTGAACATCTACACCTAGTGAGGCTAGTCCTTCGTGAGTGTAAGCCATGGTGGAATAGGCAAGTTACTTCTTCGTGGACCCTTCATGTGTGGAGCCCTCCATGGACTCATGCAACCATTATCCTTGGGATTGAAGCCTCCATCAATGTGGACGTATGATAACACCACCTATCAGAACCATAGGTCAAAAATCTTCCGTGTCAACCTTTGTTTCTGAATCTCTCAAACTCTATCCTAATTACTTATACTTGCATGCTTGTTATCTTTCACTGCCCATACCCTATAAATGCATGCTTAGGTGTTCTTGCTGTTATCTAGCCTGTGCCAAAATCCTCCTAAAAGTTGTCAAAGCTTAACATTGCTATATGGGCATTGCTAGTGTCTGTTCATCCCCTCTAGACTACCCTTTTGATCCCACAATAGTGGCTATCCCTCTTGGTCTTTCGGGAGGTAAGGGGGACTAGTGGCGGGTGACTCAAGCTTTCTTTTGTGTTGCCGGCAGTGGTCGCGCCCAAATCTAGAGCTTGAGGTTTGTGCTTGTCGCGATTTACCTGTATGCCTCGTGGTGGCACATTTGAGCTTTCGTGCTAAAGCTCCGCGCTTTGGTGCTGATGGCGGTGACACAAGTGGGTGCCGCTATCCTCTTGAGGACGTCGTCGTGGTTCTCCTCTCCGTGCCAGGGTTGCGGATGAAAACCCTTGTCCGTCTCAGATGGGGGAGTGGCAGTACTTTGCGTCGTGTATCCTCTGGTGGGCCTTGTCGTGGAGTACAATTGTTTTAGTGTGTGTCATGGCACCGTGTCCAGGCCTTCCTGTGTTAGCTTTCAACAATGTAGTCGCGTGCATTTATGTTGGTCGGCTATCTCGGGATCTTCTTGTAAGATGGCATCCTCATTACCTTGTATCGTTCAGCCATGTACTCTAATTTGTGCTTTGGATATAAAACGGGCTGAGAGCCTGTTTTGAGAAAGAAAATGGTGGAAAAATATGACAATTAGGGTATCTCCAATGCAAACTTCCAAAACGGACAACACAAATTTCTGTGGACCGGTACAAACATGGTTTGCGGAGATGATGTAGGAGAGCGCCATCCAATGCTTATTAAAAAATTCCCAATTTGTCTGACTAAAAGAAGAAAGAGGAGAGGAGGGTCATGCATGTAGTTGCTTTTAGTTAGATATGTGTGTGGTGTGCAGTTGGGAGAGAGGAAAGAGCGGAGACCACATGTATGCTTTTCCTTGGCCAAGTAGATGTTCGAAGGCTCGAAACCAGCCACAAATTTGCTTACAGTATACCGGATTTCGTATATTCAGGCTAGTCCTCACACACTATAAGAACTCGGTTGGCAAAAATGGTCTGGTTTGAGGGTCAGTCTTAGAGATGCCCTTATTAGCTCGACACACTAAGAGCATCTCCAGTACAAGATGTCAATTTGGAGATGTAAAATAGGAGACATAAAGTGCTTTTTGCATCTCCAAAAAAGTGCCAACTCCAACAGATGATGCAAAACGAAGATGTAAAAGAGCAACTCCAATAGAAGATGCATATTAGAGATGTAAAACTGGCCGCCGTCCATGCGACTGTTGTTCAGCCGCTGCACAAACGCCCTTGCACATTGAATTTTCATAAATTGTAGCAACAAAAGTGCATCATCAACCATGGTTTAAAATCCTAGAAGCAAAAGTCAATTGTCTCAAACGAATTTGTTGGTCTAACAAATGAAAATGCACATAGACATCACTCAATTTGCATCCTCGCTGTTGTCCCTAGTGCCATTGTGGACGGTGGTATGATCTTCATCAATGGATTCTTTCTCGATGTTTTCTTGCGTTGAAGTCTCGTTTTTTCGAACACCACCGGAAGCACCTTCATTGACGCCTTCCACGCCGGTCATGTTGCCACCGAAGCCACCTACCATGCCACTCATCATGTTGCCTCTGAAGCCACCTCCCATGCCACTCATCATGTTGCTGCCGAAGCCACCTCCCATGCCACTCATCATGTTGTTGCCGAAGCCACTTCCCATGCCACCGAAGTCACCATCCATGTTTCCACCAAAGCCACCTCCCATGTTTCCACCAAATGCACCATTCATGGCACCGCCCATCATGTTCATGTACCCTCCCATTCCACCCCCCATTACTCCTCTCATGTCACCTCACATTCCTTGTCCCATGGCACCTCTAGTTCCCCCTCCCATTCCTCCCATGGGACCTCCCGTTCCTCGTCCCATCATGCTTCTCATGAGCATTTGCTTCTCCATGAGCATTTCATCACGACAAAGTTCAACATACACCTTTGCCTTGGCATCAAGAGTAGATGTGTCTATGAACATAAACTTGAGTGCCTTGTCCTCGACCATCTTCATCTCCTCGGCCTCTTCCTTTCTCTCCTCTAGCTCAACCTTTCTCTCGTCGGTGACCGCCAACCTCTCTTCGACCGCCGCCCTCTTCTCCTCGACCGCTGCCCCCCGTTGCTCGGCTTCACTCCTCTCTTCAATTTCTTTGAGCTACAACAACGTTTTCTCTTCCACATACTCTTTCCTCGCCATGACGATGGCATCAAATCCTTCCTTGAGATCATTGTCTCCGGCCTTGGTTCCCTTGAATTTCTTGGTTCCATCGGGCCTATATGATTTAGTCGCCGAGTGAGGGGTTGGGCTCCTTCTCTCCTCACCGGGGACATCTTCTTCATCCTCCACCACCACACTTTTCTTCTTTGAACCATCGAAAACTTCTCTAGTTTTCCATTTCTCCTCATCCTTGAGCTCTTTGTAGCAATGATGAAAAGTGAAAGCTCTTCCTTTCTTCTTCCTCTTCTCTCCTTTGTTGTTCCTCTCTCGTAATAATCCTTGCGCAATCATTTTCTACAAATAAAACAACCAACTGCCATCATCAAACTAGTCAACCAATTTCAACAATTGGGAAAACTAGATAAAGCACACAAGAAAAAATGATTATTACCAAGTCACTTTCACCACAACCTCTCGGGTTCATGCAATCAAAATTTGTGAAGCAACCCGCCCACTTTTGACATTTGGCGCTGATGGTGCCCCAACGTTGATGAAGGGAATCACTTCAGCGATAGTGGCCGCCAGTGTTGCGCGCATCGAAGTAATCGTTGATGCGTTGCCAATATGTGTTGGGGGATTGGTTGGTCCCAGCGGCTGCATATTGAGAGTCTTTCTTCCAAGCGGTGCAAACCAACACATCTTCGACATTGGTATAATTTTTGGTTCTTCCCTTAATAACGAAACCCTCATCATCCATGTCAAGATGGTCATCACCATGTGGAGTTTCATATTCTTGTGATGCATACTCATGTGAATAATCATCATTTGTCACATTCTTCACGCGCATGAAAGCTTCCTAATCGAGACTACAAATGGACGTACACGTAATCAACTACAAATTCTATTAGAATCGACAATTGGAACAATAGAGAAATACACAAATATTTTTTTTACCTTTGCGACATATCATCGAACACGTTGGATGTGGTTGCCGTCAGCGTGGACACATATTTTTTTACCTTTGCGACATATCATCGAACACGTTGGATGTGGTTGTCGTCGGCGTGGACACATCTTCCTCCATGTCCGGCGGCTGCGGCGGAGGAGGTGGATGAGGAGCTACGTGGCCTAAGGAGGACGATATGGTCTGCGTTGGCTGCAAATCGCACGTCGTAGCCACGTCCGGCTTCAACATTTTCTGCGGCCGAGATTGGTTCATCGCCGGGTTGCAGCCCTGCGCCGCCGGCCGCTTCACGCCTCCACTGCAAGGCTTGGCGGCTCCCTTTTTCTTTAAAGCCTTCGGCGCGACGGCGACCGGCCGGGGTGGGGCAAATCCAAGGCGGCGGAGGCGCCCACATTGGGGAAAGTTGGCGCGGAGGTGGCGGCCGCGGAGAAGGCAGCGGGGTCAACGACGTTGGAGGGAGGGGGCGGGCGGCGGCTGGTAGCGTGAACGGGAAAGGAAGTGGCAGTTGGGCAGTTGGCGGGCGGTCACGTTTTTAGCCCAACTCCACCGCGTGACCCCATCTTGCCCGCGCGCGTCCGTATGGGGTAAAACGGATGAACCAGACGGCCCAGTGCGCGGGAGCAAACGAACTTTTGTCCGTTTTCTGTCCGCTTTCGACCCATCCCCGGCCCAAGTTTGCGCCGATTTTTGGGGTGAAACGGACAGCTCGCGGACGGGCGGGACGTGCGGCTTGTCCTCTCCTGGCCCGCCTGTCGGTAGCACAAAGCAAAAACACCCTGCGCCCCATTTGGCGCCATTTCCCCCCAAACCCTCCCACGTCCCACGTCCCGTCGCCCCCTCCCTCCCCCGTCCATGGCCGACGCCCAGCCAAATTTCGTCGGCCTGGCCATCGACCCGCCCGGAAACGTCAAGAAGAAGGCGGCCAGGGTGTCAAGGAATCCGCGGTCGGAGTGCATGCCGGAGGAGCTCATCAAGTTGGACGCGGAATTGGCGAAGAGGAGGAACCGGAGGGCAGTCGTCAAGGGCAATGCCGCCGCGGCCAAGTTCGCCGCCGAGCGCGATGCGATGGAGGCTGCGCGGCGCAAGGCCGAGGTCGAGGAGAAGGAGGCCATCGTCAACAAAGCTCACGCACTCCTCATGCTTGGCATTTGTCGTCCGGCGGGTTTCTCTGCAGCGGCCGTCGGTCGCCAGGCCTCCTCACTGCCAGTCGCGGACCACGCCTATGTCGCCAGTCCTCCGCACTGCCAGTCGCGGACCAATGCCACTCATGGAGGATGTGATCTACGAGGGTGGGCATGGCCGTGCCTACGATCCCGACGAGACCCAAAGTCAGGATGGCCGCGCCCAGTACAATCCCGATGAAGAGGCCGACGACCGTGCTGACTACGACCATGGTGACTCATGGCATGAAGATGATGACATCTATTGCGAAGGTGATGGTGATGAAGAAGAAGAAGGCAATGACATTGATATTGGTGGCGAGCCATTGTTCATCGACGAGCTCACCCAAAGAGCGGAAGCACAAAAGAGGAGGAAGAGCATTACATGCGGGTTCATATCCACAAGAGGAGGACATGTTGATTTGCCAATGTTGGATGGAGATTAGCCAAGATCCGAGGACCGGCGCGCAACAAAAGTGCCTTGTTTTTTGGACGAGAGTCCACAAAACATTCCATGAAAGGAAGATGTTTGAGCCCTACCAAATTACAAGCAACTGTGGCATCACCTCGATTCAAAAGAGGTGGTTTTTCATCCAACAAGAGTGCAACAAGTATTGCGCCGCATTTGAGAGCGTCGAAGCACGACTCGTGAGTGGTCTTGGCGTTGGGGACATGGTATGCTCTCCTCATTCTAATCCTTTCCTTGCTACGGCCATGAGACTTCAGCCTTGTATATGTTTGCATGTTCAATTCTTGTTGATCATGTGGTGTAGGTATTTCAATCTTTGAAATCATTCAAGGCCCGACACAATGACAAACCATTCACTCTTACGCATTGTTGGACGATCATCAGCAATTGCCCTAAGTTCAAGGATCAATACCGTGAACTTCAAAGGAAGAGAGGCAAGAAGACGACCAAGTTCGCTGGAGGTGGAGATGGCGAGGAGTTGAAGACGCCGAGGGGCAAGACCAACTCCAAGGTGGAAGACATACGTGATGCCTCATCCATGGCCTTGCATGAGACTTTGCATGGCATGATGTCTCAAAAGGATGTGAGGGACGAGAAGAAGCGGCAAAGTAAGGACGAGCAAATGAAGCAATTCCTAGAGCTTCAAAGGAAGAAGCTTGAGATGGAGGAGGCGGACAAGAAGAGGAAGATCGACATGGAGGAGGCGTCCCGGCAAAGGCAGCTCGACATCGAGGCCGCCAATGTCTTGGCCAAGCAGAGGCAGCTCGACATCGAGGCCACCAATGCCGCAACCAAAGCAAAGGAGGTAGCCCTTGCGATCATGAGCGTGGACTTGACCAAGATGAGCGAGAGGACGAGGAGCTGGTTCGAGGCCAGGCAGAAGGAGATGTTCGACGTCGACGGCCTGAACTAGGTCGTCCGATCGGCTGTGGCCGTTCTTTTTTGGAGGCTGGCATGGAGGCCGCCCGCTGGGCCGCTGGCTGTGTGCCGGCGAGAAACTCATTCATTTTGGAGGCTGGTTGTGTTTCCGGCCTACTGGCTATGTTGCCGGCGAACAAAAACTATTCATTTTGGAGGTTGACTGTGTTGCCGGCGAGGACGTGTAGGCTGCTGGCTCTGTTGCCGGCGTGAACTAGGGCCGCTGTCCTGAACTAGCGCCTGGTATTGTGAACGTTGTTGTTTCAAATGGAGGCGGACAGGATGGGGCCAAAGGATGCGGCCGCGCGCTGGACGCACGGCCACCGCATCCCAAGACAGACCCGGACACGACCCCATCGCCCTACTCAAACGGACAGAATCCGGGCAAAGCGGACGTCCGTTTGAGGTCGCGCGGTGGACTTGGCCTTACATCTCCTGTAGGTGGAGATGCAAATTTACACCGCGAGATGTTATATTTTACATCTCCGAAAGGTGGAGGTGTATTTTTTTTTTTTTTTTTTTTTTTGCATCTATAACATCAGTTGATGCAGCGTTTTTAGGCTTCAAGATGCAAAAGATATTTTTACATCTGCAACTTCTGTTGAGATACTCTAACCTGTAAGTTGTAACCATGCATGCATCTGGAAATGTTGGGGCCTGCTGTTGCTGTCACTACGAACGTGCTCAGGCCCGAAAGTGAACTCTACACCGGGCGACACGCCGTTGGCCGTTGCCCTGTCCAGCCCTGGTGCGTTTCTGGGCGTCGTGACGCTACGTAACATAGTAACAAGCAAGTAGGTCTGGCCGGTGACGGGTCTACATGTACCCAATAGGAAGCTACAGCCATATGGAGGCGTCCAGCCAGGTAGGTCGATGTATATGACCAGACAGGCTCAGGCCAGTTGGCCAACTTGGGCAGCGACAGCGTCTTGCGATGGGCGTCCGGGCGCTGGACCGCTGGTCCTGCCATCTTCTACTCTCGTTTTCCGCGAGGGGAGATGCATCCACTCTCTTGTGTGAGAGGTGAGCTGCCTCTACTTAAGGCAACTCCAACACACGAGCCCGAGTAGACATTCGTTTGGTTTGGATTTCTATTGTTTGGGATTGCAATGGAACGGTGTCCGCTCTGATTTCTCGATGCGTCGGTCATGCGCTCAATGCACGGTCTTATATTGGCCGCATCTCGTCCGCATAAGCTTTTTCATCTCATTTTTTATATTATATTTCATCAACAATTTTTTGATACATTGAAATACATTTATCAAATCTTGACTAAAATAGTACAAGCAAAGAAAATAAGAACCACAAGGAGACATTTTAAAAGATGTCCAATTTTCGTAACTGCTCTAAGAAATTGGATTTGTATCTTCTTGATGTCTTCATTGTTGATCAGCGGATTCTTTATCTTGACTACTTCTTTCTTCTTCGAGTCTAAAAAAATAGACGTTGCTTCTTCACATCCAGTCTCATCTCTAGCATGTATTCTAGCAACAAGTGTACGGACATATATCAAATTCTGTTTTATCAATAGATCGATGTATTTTTCTTCCCAATACCAAAAGTTGCATCCATGCTACAGAAATCATTTTTGAGTATAAGCAAAGAGCTATCCAAAATGTGCCGAATCCGGGAGCACAACCAAAGCTAAACTAGCACATACCACATCGTTTTTGCAATTGACGAACACCCATCCGGGATGTTCCGGCGTTGTAGACACGTGGTGCACGACCTTCCATGGACAGTCGTAGCACTTTATCAGCGGCAAAGGTGCGCCAATGAGCCTTTGAGCCAGCACCGAGCCCAGACGATGGTTGTTGGTGTATTTGTCGGCAAACCGGCGATGAGGTAGATCCGAGCGGCTAGAGGTGGAGTCAATACCTGCATGCGTCCTGAGGGCGTTGTTGGGGCCATGCGGTTCGGTACCCGGCTAGTCCATGGCACGGCGCGGCCGCCGGCAGCCGGGTGCGCTCAAATTCGGCCGGATCCGCTCCAAATCCGACGGCCGGATGCGCTGAAATCAGGCGGCCAGGGTTGGACAGCTCGGGGTCTCGAGAAAACGGGGGCTGCAACAAGGGTAGGGGCGAGCGCGTGCCCGAGAAAAATGGCGGCGGTGGCGGCTAGGGACAGAGGGGAGTGGGGCGTGGGTGCGGCTGGAGTGGGGGGAGGGGAATAGGAAAAGGGGCGCAAATGTCTCCAACCGGCGGGCCAAGGGAGGACATGGGCACGCGGCGCGCCCGTCCGCGGGTGTCCGTTTCGGTGCAAACGCGACCAAAGTTACGCTAGGAATGGGTCGAATCGGACCGAAGGCGGACATTGGTCCGTTTGCTCCTGCGCGTTGGGCTGCGTTTTCTATCCGTTTACCCCAAACGGAAGCGGATAAACCATTTGGGGTTGTGCATGGGCAACTCCAATCGTAGCAACCAAATTCGTCCGCCCCGTGTTTGTTTGAGTCCTCGCGAATAAGAAACACAGTCCAACGCAAATACACTGGTTTATCATGTGTTAGTTTTGCGTATGTTTGGACCCATTTTAGCCCCAAATATGGGTTATACTTTGATCGAAGGCGGACACAAAATAGAAGTTTTATGTGTCCTCTTGACCCGCTGCATGCGAGGTCTAGCCCACCTGTCACAGACCCATGCCTTCCATCTCTCTATCCTTCCTTTTCTCTGTTTTCTCATCACCCACCCCATAACTCCACGCACGCCGACCACGCACCCATGCCGGCCATTGGCTAGCCACATCGGCGGGCAACACCACGCCACACGCCTATGTCGGCGACCGGCCACGCCTCCCCCTCGCTCCTACCCCGCGATGGCGTCGTTCATGGGCACGCCGGAGCCCAGCTGGGGCGCGATCAATAGGTGCTGCAGTGGGCGAGCGTGACCCGAATCACGAGCGGGCACGGTGCACCTCGGCCTCGTCCTGTAGTAGGGCATGACGCATGTCAGCATACCTGACATGCCAGCCCCACAAGCCAGCAGCGGTGAACCAAGCACGAGCTTGCCTCTACGTCGAGCCAAGATCAACCGAAGAGTGGCTGGGCCGGAATGGGTCCAGTAGGCCCAGCCACACACCACTACTTAACACCACCAGCCCCTTCCGAAGAAAGGCATCCAGAGGATCAAGGACGAATCGGCGGCTACCAACTTTCCCCTTTCCTTCGAACCCTAGTTCTTCCTCTGCCTTCGTGTAATCGAACCTGGCTTGTACCTGAGAGAGATATTGCTACTGCTCAATAGAATCGCTAGAGAGTGCCTATCAAGGATGAACCGGTGGCTACCTACTTTCCCCTTTCCTTCGAAACCTAGTTCTTCCTCTGCATTTGTGTAATCGAACCTGGCTTGTACCTGAGAGAGATATTGCTACTGCTCAATAGAATCGCTATAGAGAGTGGCTATCATCTGGTATCAGAGACCAAACCACCTCCCTTCCGCCTCCACCCAGGCCCAATTCATCGAGACGTGTTGGCTTCGACAAGCACGCATCGACCTCTGCGCCATGGATCCGATGATCCAAGCTTTTCTCGATAGGCTTGACTCCACGCTAGTCGCTCACTCCACCTCGATCACAGTGATCCAGGCCCAGACCGCCAAGATCTATGATTTGGCGTCTTGGCGACCTGATCTGGAGAAATGTGTCACGGATCTCGGCGCGGCCGTTGATGTCTACTACGCAACCTTCTTCTTGTAGACGTTGTTGGGCCTCCAAGTGCAGAGGTTTGTAGGACAGTAGCAAGTTTCCCTCAAGTGGATGACCTAAGGTTTATCAATCCGTAGGAGGCGTAGG
The DNA here is from genome assembly GCA_021605145.1 of Aegilops bicornis. Lineage (NCBI taxonomy): Eukaryota > Viridiplantae > Streptophyta > Magnoliopsida > Poales > Poaceae > Aegilops > Aegilops bicornis. Next base: position 538,406,224 of record CM038673.1, read on the forward strand.
ATGAAGATGGTCTCTCTCAAACAACCCTGCAACCAAATAACAAAGAGTCTCTTGTGTCCCCAACACACCCAATACAATGGTAAATTGTATAGGTGCACTAGTTCGGCGAAGAGATGGTGATACAAGTGCAATATGGATGGTAGATATAGGTTTTGTAATCTGAAAATATAAAAACAGCAAGGTAACAAATGGTAAAAGTGAGCGTAAATGGTATTGCAATGCTAGGAAACAAGGCCTAGGGTTCATACTTTCACTAGTGCAAGTTCTCTCAACAATAATAACATAATTGGATCATATAACTATCCCTCAACATGCAACAAAGAGTCACTCCAAAGTCACTAATAGCGGAGAACAAACAAAGAGATTATGGTAGAATGCGAAACCACCTCAAAGTTATTCTTTCCAATCAATCCATTGGGCTATTCCTATAAGTGTCACAAACAGCCCTAGAGTTCGTACTAGAATAACACCTTAAGACACAAATCAACCAAAACCCTAATGTCACCTAGATACTTCAATGTCACCTCAAGTATCCGTGGGTATGATTATAAGATATGCATCACACAATCTCAGATTCATCTATTCAACCAACACATAGAACCTCAAAGAGTGCCCCAAAGTTTCTACCGGAGAATCAAGACGAAAACAAGTGCCAACCCCTATGCATAAGTTCATGGGCGGAACCCACAAGTTGATCACCAAAACATACATCAAGTGAATCACGTGATATCCCATTGTCACCAAAGATACGCACGGAAAGACATGCATCAAGTGTTCTCAAGTCATTAAAGACTCAATCCGATAAGATTACTTCAAGGGGAAAACTCAATCCATTACAAGAGAGTAGAGGGGGAGAAGAAACATAAGATCCAACTATAATAGCAAAGCTCGCGATACATCAAGATCGTGCCAAATCAAGAACATGAGAGAGAGAGAGATCAAACACATAGCTTCTGGTACATACCCTCAGCCCCGAGGGTGAACTACTCCCTCCTCGTCATGGAGAGCGCCGGGATGATGAAGATGGCCACCGGTGAGGGTTCCCCCCAAGGGCAAGGTGCCGGAATAGGGCCCCGATTGGTTTTTGGTGGCTACAGAGGCTTGCGGCGGCGGAACTCCCATCTATTCTGTTCCCCGAAGTTTTTAGGGTATATGGGTATATATAGGAGGAAGAAGTACGTCAGGGGAGCCATGAGGGGCCCGCGAGGGTGGAGGGCACGCCTGGGGGGGAGGGCGCGCCCCCTGCCTCGTGGCTCCCTCGTTTCTTTCCTGACGTGCACTCCAAGTTTTTCCGGTAGCTTTCCTTCCAAAAATAACTTCTCTAGTTGGTTTCATTCCGTTTTGACTCCGTTTGATATTCCTTTTCGTCCAAACACTGAAACAAGGGGAAAATAGGAACTGGCACTGGGCTCTGGGTCAATAGGTTAGTTCCAAAAATAATATAAAAGTGGATAATAAAGCCCAATATTGTCCAAAAAAGTAGATAATATAGCATGGAGCAATCAAAAATTATAGATACATTGGAGACGTATCAGCATCCCCAAGCTTAATTCCTGCTCGTCCTCGAGTAGGTAAATGATAAAAAAGATAATTTTTGATGTGGAATCCTACTTGGCATAATTTCAATGTAATTCTTCTTAATTGTGGCATGAACATTCAGATCCTAAATATTCAAGACAAAAGTTCATATTGACATAAAAATAATAATACTTCAAGCATACTAACTAAGCAATTATGTCATCTCAAAAAAACATGGCCAAAGAAAGTTCATCCCTACAAAATCATATAGTCTGGCTATGCTCTATCTTCACCACACAAAGTATTTAAATCATGGACAACCCTGATGATAAGCCAAGCAATTGTTTCATACTTTTGACATTCTCAAAACCTTTTCAATCTTCACGCAATACATGATCGTGAGCCATGGACATAGCACTATATGTGGAATAGAATGGTGGTTGTGGAGAAGAAAAAAAGGGAGAAGATAGTCTCACATCAACTAGGCGTATTAACGGGCTATGGAGATGCCCATCAATAGATATCAATGTGAGTGAGTAGGGATTGCCATGCAACGGATGCACTGGAGCTATAAGTATATGAAAGCTCAACAAAAGAAACTAAGTGGGTGTGCATCCAACTCGCTTGCTCAAGAAGACCTAGGGCATTTTGAGGAAGCCCATCATTGGAATATACAAGCCAAGTTCTATAATGAAAAATTCCCACTAGTATATGAAAGTGACAAAATGAGAGACTCTCTATCATGAAGATCATGGTGCTACTTTGAAGCACAAGTGTGGTAAAAGGATAGTAACATTGTCCCTTCTTTCTTTTTCTCTCTTTTTTTATTTTTTATTTTTGTTTGGGCCTTCTATTTTTTTATGGCCTCTTTTTTTTTCGTCCGGAGTCTCATCCCAACTTGTGGGGGAATCATAGTCTCCATCATCCTTTCCTCACTGGGACAATGCTCTAATAATGATGATCATCACACTTTTATTTACTTATAACTCAAGAATTACAACTCGATACTTAGAACAAAATATGTCTCTATATGAATGCCTCCGGCGGTGTACCGGGATATGCAATGACTCATGAGTGACATGTATGAAAGAATTATGAACGGTGGCTTTGCCACAAATACAATGTCAACTACATGATCATGCAAAGCAATATGACAATGATGAACGTGTCATGATAAACTAGTTGGTGGAAAGTTGTATGGCAATATATCTCGGAATGGCTATGGAAATGCCATAATAGGTAGGTATGGTGGCTGTTTTGAGGAAGGTATATGGTGGGTGTATGATACCGGCGGAAGGTGCGCGGTATAAGAGAGGCTAGCAATGGTGGAAGGAAGAAGAGTGCGTATAATCCATGGACTCAACATTAGTCATAAAGAACTCACATACTTATTGCAAAAATCTACAAGTTATCAAAACAAAGTATTACGCGCATGCTCCTAGGGGGATAGATTGGTAGGAAAAGACCATCGCTCGTCCCCGCTCGCCACTCATAAGGAAGACAGTCAATAAATAAATCATGCTCCGACTTCATCACATAACGGTTCACCATACGTGCATGCTACGGGAATCACAAACTTTAACACAAGTATTTCTCAAATTCACAACTACTAAACTATCATGACTCTAATATCACCATCTTCATATCACAAAACAATTATCAAGTATCAGACTTCTCATAGTATTCAACACACTCATAAGAAAGTTTTACAAATCTTGAATACCAAGCATATTAGGATTATTTAAGAAAATTACCATGCTATTTAAGACTCTCAAAATAATCTAAGTGAAGCATGAGAGATCAATAGTTTCTATAAAACAAATCCACCACAGTGCTCTAAAATATATAAGTGAAGCACTAGAGCAAACAACAAACTACTCCGAAAGATATAAGTGAAGATCAATGAGTAGTTAAATAATTATAAAACTATGTGAAGACTCTCCCATTTAATAATTTCAGATCTTAGTACTTTATTCAAACAGCAAGCAAGGAAAAATAAAATGACATTTCAAGGATAGCACATATCATGTGAAGAAGAAAAAACTTAGGTTCAACCGATACTAACCGATAATTGTTGAAGAAGAAAGGTGGGATGCCTACCGGGGCATCCCCAAGCTTAGATGCTTGAGACTTCTTGAAATATTATCTTGGGGTGCCTTGGGCATCCCCAAGCTTGAGCTTTTGTGTTTCCCTAATTCCTCTCATATCACGGTTTCCTAAATCTCAAAAGCTTCATCCACACTAAACTCAATAAGGACTCGTGAGATAAGTTAGCATAAACCAATGCAAAAACCTTATCGTACTATACTGTAGAAAATCACTAAAATTATTATTCAACATTGTATACTAAATTCCTCTGAATATTTAATAGTCCTATCCTCAAATAGAATCATTAAACAAGCAAACATATGCAAACAATGCAAACATAACAGCAATCTGCCTAAACAGGACAGTCTGTAAAGAGTGCAGCAAGATCCATACTTCCCTAGCTCCAAAAATTATGAAATAAAATTCCCACTGTAGTAAATTTATCAGAGCTTATTATTCAAAAGATTTCAACATTTTATCACATTCTGACTTTTCTAGGGAATTTTTGCAACAGCGGTAAACTTTCTATTTTCAAACAGCAACATGTATACTTGCAAAATAAGCATAGTAAAGGCTATCCTTGACAATTTTATTGAAAATAAAGATGCAAAACATTAATCTAAATAACAGCAAGCAAATACTAACAAAATAAAATGACACTCCAAGCAAAACACATATCATGTGGTGAATAAAAATATAGCTCCAAGTAAAGTTACCGATGAACGAAGACGAAAGAGGGGATGCCTTCCGGGGCATCCCCAGGCTTAGGCTCTTGGTTGTCCTTGAATATTACCTTGGGGTGCCTTGGGCATCCCCAATATTATGCTCTTTCCACTCCTTACTCCATAGTCCATCAAATCTTTACCCAAAACTTGAAAACTTCACAACACAAAACTTAACAGAAATCTCGTGAGCTCCGTTAGCGCAAGAAAACAAAACACCACTTCATGGTACTGTAATGAACTCTTTATTTATTTATATTGGTGTTAAACCTACTTTATTCCAACTTATCTATGGTTTATAAACTATTTTACTAGACATAGATTCATCAAAATAAGCAAACAACACAGGAAAAACAGAATCTATCAAAAACAGAACAGTCTGTAGTAATCTGTAACTAACGCAAACTTCTGGAACTCCAAAAATTCTAAAATAAATTGGTGGACCTGAGGAATTTGTATAGTAATCATCTGCAAAAAGAATCAACTAAATAGCACTTTCCAGTAAAAGTTCTAGCTAATCTCGTGAGCGCTAAAGTTTCTGTTTTTTACAGCATGATCATAAAGACTTCACCCAAGTCTTCCCAAAGGTTCCACTTGGCACAAACACTAATTAAAACACAAAACCACATCTAAACAGAAGCTAGATGTATTATTTATTAATAAACAGAACCAAAAAGTAAGAAACTAAAATAAAATTTGGTTGCCTCCCAACAAGCGCTATCGTTTAACGCCCCTAGCTAGGCATGGTGATTTCAATGATGCTCGCATAAAAGATAAGAATTGAAACATAAAAAGAGCATCATGAAGAATATGGATAGCACATTTAAGTCTAACCCACTTCATATGCATAGGGATTTTGTGAGCAAACAACTTATGGGAACAATAATCAACTAGCATAGGAAGGCAAAACAAGCATAACTTCAAAACTTTAAGCACATAGAGAGGAAACTTGATATTATTGCAATATGTAGAAGCATATGATCCTCTCTCATAACAATTTTCAGTAGCATCATGAATGAATTCAACAATATAACCAGCACCTAAAGCATTCTTTTCATGATCTACTTGCATAGAAATTTTATTACTCTCCACATAAGCAAAATTCTTCTCATTCGGAATAGTGGGAGTTTCATAAGAGACTTGAATACTATAAATTGTTTCCACATTAAAAGAGTAATGTCCAGAAAAAGGGGAATCATAATCATGACAAGTTTTATAAATATAATCATTACTACTTTTTATATCATAAGTTTCATCACAATAATCATCATAAGTAGCAACTTTGTTCTCATCATAATCGATTGAAACCTCTTCCGAAATAGTGGATACATCACTAAATAAAGTCATGACCTCTCCAAATCCACTTTCATAAATATAATCATCATACGTAGGAGGCATGCTATCATCATAACAAATTTGCATATCAAAACTTGGGAGACTAAAAATATCATCTTCATCAAACATAGCTTCCCCAAGATTGTGGCTTTGCATATCATTAGCATCATGGATATTCAAGGAATTCATACTAACAACATTGCAATCATGCTCATCATTAAAATATTTAGTGCCAAACATTTTATAGCATTCTTCTTCTAACACTTTGGCACAATTTTTCTTTCCATCATTCTCACGAAAGATATTAAAAAGATGAAGCGTATGAGACAAACTCAATTCCATTTTTTGGTAGTTTTCTTTTATAAACTAAACTAGTGATAAAACAAGAAACAAAAAGATCCGATTGCAAGATATAAAGATATACCTTCAAGCACTCACCTCCCCGGCAACGGCGCCAGAAAAGAGCTTGATGTCTACTACACAACCTTCTTCTTGTAGACGTTGTTGGGCCTCCAAGTGCAGAGGTTTGTAGGCAAGTAGCAAGTTTCCCTCAAGTGGATGACCTAAGTTTTATCAATCCGTAGGAGGCGTAGGATGAAGATGGTCTCTCTCAAACAGCCCTGCAACCAAATAACAAAGAGTCTCTTGTGTCCCCAACACACCCAATACAATGGTAAATTATATAGGTGCACTAGTTCGGCGAAGAGATGGTGATACAAGTGCAATATGGATGGTAGATATAGGTTTTTGTAATCTGAAAATATAAAAACAGCAAGGTAACAAATGGTAAAAGTGAGCGTAAACGGTATTGCAATGCTAGGAAACAAGGCCTAGGGTTCATACTTTCACTAGTGCAAGTTTTCTCAACAATAATAACATAATTGGATCATATAACTATCCCTCAACATGCAACAAAGAGTCACTCCAAAGTCACTAATAGCGGAGAACAAACAAAGAGATTATGGTAGGGTACGAAACCACCTCAAAGTTATTCTTTCCAATCAATCCATTGGGCTATTCCTATAAGTGTCACAAACAGCCCTAGAGTTCGTACTAGAATAACACCTTAAGAAACAAATCAACCAAAACCCTATTGTCACCTCAAGTATCCGTGGGTATGATTATAAGATATGCATCACACAATCTCAGATTCATCTATTCAACCAACACATAGAACCTCAAAGAGTGCCCCAAAGTTTCTACCGGAGAATCAAGACGGAAACGTGTGCCAACCCCTATGCATAGGTTCATGGGCGGAACCCGCAAGTTGATCACCAAAACATACATCAAGTGAATCACGTGATATCCCATTGTCACCACAGATACGCACGGCAAGACATACATCAAGTGTTCTCAAGTCATTAAAGACTCAATCTGATAAGATTACTTCAAGGGGAAAACTCAATCCATTACAAGAGAGTAGAGGGGGAAGAAACATAAGATCCAACTATAATAGCAAAGCTCGCGATACATCAAGATCATGCCAAATCAAGAACACGAGAGAGAGAGAGAGAGAGAGAGAGAGAGAGAGAGAGATCAAACACATAGCTCTTGGTACATACCCTCAGCCCCGAGGGTGAACTACTCCCTCCTCGTCATGGAGAGCGCTGGATGATGAAGATGGCCACGGTGAGGGTTCCTCCTCAGGGGTGCTTGAATCGGGTCCCGATTGGTTTTTGGTGGCTACAGAGGCTTGCGGCGGCGGAACTCCCGATCTATTCTGTTCCCCGAAGTTTTTAGGGTATATGGGTATATATAGGAGGAAGAAGTACGTCTCGGGAGCCACGAGGGGCCCACGAGGGTGGAGGGCGCGCATGGGGGGGAGGGCGCGCCCCCCTGCCTCGTGGCTCCCTCGTTTCTTTCCTGACGTGCACTCCAACTTTTTCCGGTAGCTTTCCTTCCAAAAATAACTTCTCCAGTTGGTTTCATTCCGTTTCGACTCCGTTTGATATTCGTTTTCGTCGAAACACGGAAACAAGGGAAAAACAGGAACTGGCACTGGGCTCCGGGTCAATAGGTTAGTCCCAAAAATAATATAAAAGTGGATAATAAAGCCCAATATTGTCCAAAATAGTAGATAATATAGCATGGAGCAATCAAAAATTATAGATAAGTTGGAGACGTATCAGCCGTCACAGCGCTCGAGCAGGCGCACAACCCATCGTCCTCAGCTCCTACGGTGGCACTCCCGGCGGAGAAGGGCACTTCTCCACCCCTAGCGACGCTCGACGTTCCCATCGGGCCCGAGCCAGGCACGGACGGTGCGATCCATGGGTCTACTGACCATGGCATCTTCGACGTCACATGGGGGTTGCCAACGGCGTTGTTTCGAACGCCGCCACCACTCCCGACCAGCGGTCAGTCCGATCCCATCTCTCCTACTGCACCACTTTCGCCCTTCGCTCAGGCGAGCCAGCTACTGATAGGGTTGGGGCAATCCCACCATCCATTGTTTTTCCTCAATTCGCTGGGGAAAACCCAAATATGTGGAAAACATTATGTGAGCAGTATTTCCAAATGTTCGGCATACACCGTACCTTTTGGGTGCCCATGGCGGCACTCAACTTCTCTGGATCCGCATTGATTTGGCTTCAATCGATCTAGAAGAAGCTCTTTGACTATGATTGGAAATTGTTTGCTGCGTTGCTATGTACACGTTTCGGCCGCAATCAACATGAAATGTTGATCCGACAGTTCTATACTGTGCGGCAAGCAACGACCGTAGCAGATTACATAGAGAAATTTGAATTGATTATCAATCATCTGAGCTCGTATTCTGGCACAATTCACTCATTTTATTTCTTGACACACTTCGTTGAGGGGCTACGGCTGGATGACTGGGCGGTGGTGCTAGTCCAACGCCCACCCGACTTGGACATTGCGTGCGCGTCGGCCCTTCTCCAAGAAGAGATGGCCGACGGCGGCCGCACCGATCCACCGTGCCAAAAACAACATCGCCCTCCCGAGGCACCCTTCCGCGTCAATGGACCACTGCCGCTCCCCCCACCTCTGGCACGTCCAATTGCAGCAGCGGCTAGGGCGACCGATCGGCGGGGCACGGAGGCCGCTCGGGCATACTCCACCAAGCTCAAGACATTTGGAGACTACCGACTTGCCCGTGGCCTGTGTTTCAAATGCGGCGAGCGGCGGGGGCACGATCATGTGTACCCCACCTCTGTACAACTACATGTCGTCGAAGAATTACTCGAGCTCTTCGGCATCGACAGCGTGACAAAACCACCAGAACGGCTGGAGGAGGCGATGATGGCCATATCTTGTTTGGCAGTATCTGTAGGAGTTTTAGCCAAGGCATTCCGGCTGCAGGCATGGATACAAGGGCGTGAAGTGCTAATGTTAGTGGATTCGGGGAGCTCTACATCTTTTGTCAATTCTGATCTGGCCAAGTTCCTAGAAGGGGTCACACCTCTGGCCAAGACGTACCGAGTGTGAGTCGCTGACGGGGGCGAATTGAAGTGTTCAGCCATCATCCCTCAATGCAGCTGGTGCACCCAAGGCCAGGAGTTCACCACAGACTTGAAGATGCTATCCCTGGGGGTCTATGATGCAATACTGGGCATGGACTAGCTCGAGGAGCACAGCCCAATGATGGTTGATTAGAAAGCCAAGTCAATTGCTATGCTGTCAGCACAAGGCTTGATCTCACTTCATGGGCACGACGCCGAGTAAACTGACTATTTGATCATCAACAACCTGCAGTTACAAGGACTCTGCAACAAGAATGCAGTTTCTTACATGGTGCAGCTACACACAATGGAACTGGAAAGTGATCAAGGTGCAACCACCCCGGAAGCTCTGCAAGAGGTCATCGCTGAGTTTGCTGATCTCTTGAAGAACCAATAGAATTGCCACCACGGTGCGAGTGCGATCACCATATACCTCTCATCCCAGGCACACAACCATTCAACATCCGACCGTATCGTCACAAACCGGACCACAAAGACGAGATCGAGCATCAACTGGTAGAACTGTTGCGCACAGGGATTAACCAACAAAGCACAAGCCCTTTCGCTTCCACAGTCATCCTCGTCAAAAAGAAGGATGACACTTGGCGATTCTGTGTCGACTACCGCCACCTTAATGCACTCACATGCATTGCAAGGTTTCTGGTACCGGTCATTGAAGAACTACTCGATGAGCTGCACAGTGGCTGCTGGTTCTCCAAACTAGATCTGTACACCGGATACCACCAAATCCAGCTCGCGGAGGGAGAGGAATTCAAGGCGGTATTTCACACACATTCCAGACACTATGAGTTCTGAGTCGTCTCCTTCGGACTCGCAGGGGGCCATCGACATTTAACAGTGATGTCACCCACACACTTCACCCCCTTCTGCGCCACTGCATGTTGCTCTTCTTCGATGACATTTTGGTCTTCAGTCGCACTCTGCGCGACCACATCGAGCATCTGTGACAAGTGCTCGAGCTCTCGCGCCGGGATCATTGGAAAGTCAAACTCAACAAGTGTGATTTCGGTCAATCCAAGTTATCATACCCGGGGCATGTGGTCAGTACAGACGGCGTCGCCACCGAACCAACCAAGATCAAGGCAGCCTCTGAATGGAAAACCACGACCAATGTGAAGGTCGTGTGCAGTTTTTTAGGGCTCATCGGCTACTAGCGGTGCTTTGTGTGCAATTTTGGAGTCATTGCATGACCGTTGTTCAATATCCTAAAGAAAGGTGTACCATTTGTTTGGACCCAGGACACAGAGATAACATTCCAGCTCCTCAAGACGCAACTAATCACAGCCCCAGTACTCGCACTTCCAAACTTTTCCAAGCCATTCTGTGTCGAGATGGATGCCAGCGATCACGGGATAGGGGGTAGTCCTACAACAAGGGGGCACCCGGTCGCTTTCATGAGTAAAGCTTTGGCGCCGCACTATCAAGGCTTGTCCATGTATGAGAAGGAGTACCTGTCGGTGATCGTCGTCATGGACCAGTGGTGCCCGTACCTACAACATGGTGAATTCACGATCTACACCAACCAGAAGGGCTTGATCCATCTGGAGAAGCAGCGGTTCTCGACACCATGGCAACAAAAGGTCTTCACAAAGTTGCTCGGCCTCCAGTGTTCCATAAAATACAAAAAGGGGGCTGAAAACACCACGGCAGATGCTTTGCCTCGAGATGAACCAACGGATATGCTCGCCGCAGTCACTTCCTGTCAACCGGCGTGGCTGGATGATATATTGGCCAGCTACAACTCTAACCCGCAAGCACAAAGGCTCCTGCAGCAGCTCACAGCCCGGCCGGACCCAAAGGGACGATTCTCACTCACCCAATGGATCATGCGGTTGCGTGGGCGCATCTGGCTAGGCGGCTCGACGGCACCGCAGCAGCGCATCATCACCGCGTTCCACGACAGTTCGATGGGGGGTTGTCGGTGTCAAAACCGGCGGATCTCGGGTAGGGGGTCCAGAACTGTGCGTCTATGCGGATGATAACAGGAGACAAGGGACACGATGTTTTTACCCAGGTTCGGGCCCTCTCGATGGAGGTAATACCCTACTCACCGCTTGATTAATATTGATGATATGGGTAGTACAAGAGTAGATCTACCACGAGATCAAGGAGGCTAAACCCTAGAAGCTAGCCTATGGTATGATTGTTGTTCGTCCTACGGACTAAAACCCTCCGGTTTATATAGACACGGGATAGGGTTAGGGTTACACAGAGTCGGTTACAATGGTAGGAGATCTACATATCCGTATCGCCAAGCTTGCCTTCCACGCCAAGGAAAGTCCCATCCGGACACGGGACGAAGTCTTCAATCTTGTATCTTCATAGTCTAGGAGTCCGGCCAAAGATGATAGTTCGGCTATCCGGACACCCCCTAGTCCAGGACTCCCTCAGTAACCCCTGAACCAGGCTTCAATGACGACGAGTCCGGCGCGCATATTGTCTTCGGCATTGCAAGTCATAGAAGGTTTTGAACACAAGGACAGTGTCCGGCTCTGCAAAACAAGTTCCACATACCACCGTAGAGAGAATAATTTTTGCACAGATCTGCTGACGTATTCCGTGGCGTGACATCACACCATGGCCAGGCCTTTATATGAATTGTTTTTTACTGTTCCACCTCAGCGCGTTTAGCGAGGCAGTTTCCTTGGCACGTCTTTATCAAAGCAGAGATCGTGCCCCCTTATTCCGGGATTCCCATCAATACGGACGTGGGTAACCCATCCGCGCCATTGATTACGGCGCTTGGGAGATAAGCGAGTTTTACCAGGCTGGTGGGGACGCATAGCTTCGTCCGTCCATATAAGGGATAAGGATCCACCTTTTCACCCACGCCTTCTTCCTCCTTTGCTCATCCATTTCCGCCAAGACTCGAGCTCCAAATACTAAGTCCGCACATCCCACCTCAACCTTCTCCAACTATGTCCGGAGCGGGAGGCAGGTGGATGGCCTCCTCCGTCACGGAGGGGCACATCAAAGCTGCGGAGGCCGGATACTTGTCCAGCAACATCGCACACCGGCTACCCGACGAGGGGCAGCTCATTCCAACCCCCAGGCCCCATGAGAGGGTGGTGTTTCTCCCCCACTTCCTCCGTGGACTAGGTTTTCCAATTCACCCATTTTTCCGGGGGCTCATGTTCTACTACGGCCTGGACTTCCACGATCTGGCCCCGAATTTCATCCTCAACATCTCGGCATTCATCGTCGTGTGCGAGGCCTTCCTTCTGCATCCAGCCCCACTTCGCTTATGGCTGAAGATCTTTAATGTCAAGCCGAAGGTTGTGGGGCGGCCGCTAAGCGGAGTGCGGAGGCGCCATGGTTGGCAAGATGGCCAAAGTCCTATGGCTCGAGGGCTCCTTTGTGGAGACCATAAAGGTGGCAATCGGGGTGGTTCTACATCACCGAGCCGCGCGACTCTCAATGGGCGGCGGCCCCCGAATTCCGATCTGGCTACCCCACACGGCTCTCATCATGGAAAGAGACGGGCCTGACGTGGGGGAATTCAAACGAGCTGTCCGGACTCAAAACCTGCGTCCGAAACCTGGTGGACAAGAATCTCAGGCTTGTCAACGTAATCCAGGTGATGCTCATATGCCGGATTCTCCCATGCCAACAACGGGCCTTCAAATTGTGGGAGTTCGATCCGGCACAGCACTCAACTCTGAAAAGGCTCTTCGACACTACGTACGAAGATGCCTGGAAGGTGCTGTTCAAGGGCGCCGAGGCTCCCACATCCTCTACCGAAGATCGCGGATTCAGCCCGAAGCGTCAAGCCAGCGAGGTAAGTTATTTTACCCTTTACGGGACTCTTTCTTCATAGTTTGACTCTATGCGGGATCTAAAACTCCCTAACCTTTGACAGGAATGGATGAAGACGTCCGGACAGATTAACTGTCTGGCCCCCTTGCCAGAAGACCCAGCGGGCCTTTCGATTAGCCAGGGCTGCTGGCTCCGGTACCTCATGTGGTGCCGGAGAAGAAGGCCAAGAAGGAGGCCACAGGAACTCGAAAGAGCTCCTGGCGCCAGGTGTTGTTGGGCTCACCGCCCGACAACTCTGAGGCGGAATCCTCCTCTGAGGAAGAGGAGGAGGAAAAAGAAGCCTCTCCCCCAGCGGGGAGAGAGAAGAAAAGGAAGGCCGCCCCAACTGGGGAGGCCGGAAGGTCCAAGAAGGGAAGGACCCTTCCTCCGGACTTCTCCGCCAACGCCGACAGCGGCGAGGAGGAGTGGCCAACAAGGGCCAAGCCCCTGGCGAGATCATAAGTGTCCGGATACCCATGGCTGTTTTCATTGCATAGTGTTCTCTAACGTCGAACAATCATGCAGCCCGCCCAAGGACGAGTTCGCCACTTCGTCGAGCGGGTCCCTGAATTCGTCGGAAGTGGAGAGTACTTCACTTCTAGCCGCCTCCTCACCTCACGCTGCGGACGGCGCCGAGGTGGGGCCCCGAGGGGGGCCTGGTCAAGAGGAGGTGGCGCAGGAGGCGCCGCAAGGCAGCCTCCCGGACTCCAGGCGCGAGGGGAGCGAGACCCCCAGGGGCTCTAAGCCCGACCCTCGTCCGGACTCCATACCGGAACCTTCAGCTGTTCCGAAGTCCGGCAAGTAGTCCCTTCGTAGGAAGGGTAAGACGCCGGTGTCCTCCGTCCAACCGGAGGCACCGGATAGCTTACTGGGGGCGCTTAACAGTGCCTCCATCGAGGAGGAGCACCGCACTGTTATGAGTGTGGTGATCCAGAAAGTTCGATCCGCCAAGAGCGGCCGACTGAAGCTGTATCAGCCTTCTAACAGGCTTTGAGGTAAGTTTAGAATATGTAAAAATATTACCGCATAGACAGACAGAGTTCTCGATGCTTAGTTCGGTGTTCGGAAAGAAAAGCCGGACTAAGGATCTAACAAGATATACGCAGGAGTCTAACATAAGTATGTCAATATGGGAATGCAGGCTGTGGCGACCTCTGCCCCCATCGATGCGGAGGTTAATGCATTGAAGCAGAGCCTCGAGCGGTGCGAGAACGAGCTCGGCCTTGCCAAAAAGCAGCTCGAGGACAAGGAAGGTAAGTAATACCTTATTAAAGAAATACCTTATAGAAAGGATTCGGTTGCAAAAGATAACAAGAATAACATTGGTACTGCAGGGGCCACGAGCGAGGTGGCGACCCTGAAGGAGGCGGTGTCCGTGGCCGAAAACAAAGCGGCCGCGGAGCACACCGAGCGAGAGAAGGGGGAGGTGCAGCTGGCGGAGGTGCGGCAAGAGCTCTAGGCTCTCGTGGAAAAACACGAGGGTTTGGAGCGTGACTCGAAGACCCGAGAGTCCGAGCTTGCCTCGGCTCTTGAGAGTGCCAAAGCTGCTAAGGCCGAGGCCCAAAAAGCCCTCCAGGAGATTGAGGCAATAAAGAAGATCGCGGCGGGTAAGGCATTCTTTATGCAGAGCAAGAATGTAAAAGTCAATTATCTAGTACTTACCCGAATCCGAAGCTCTCCAGGAGCGTTCGCAGATCTGCCCCGTAGTGTGTCTGATGCTGCCGCGTTCTACCGCGCCAAGGAGGGGAGCTCGACGGAGAAGGTGTTCTGGTCTCAGTATGCTGAGGCCGACCATTCGGTGCCGCTGAGCGACCAGCTGAAGCAGCTGGTCGAGCTCCACAAGGTCGCCGAACAGGCCATGAAGGGCCTCATAGTTCGGTTGTGGCCATTGGAGGCCATGCCTGGGAGCTACTTCGGGCTAGTGCAGCGGCTGGTGGACGCTTTCCATGGATTGAAGTCATCAAGCGCTCCGTCTGCATTGAAGGTGCCCGTCGGGCCCTTGCCCGTGCTAAAGTGCACTGGGGCAAGCTGGATGCGGAGAAGCTTGTGACGGACGGGCCACCGAAGGGCAAGGAGCATCGCACGCCCGAAATGTACTATGAGGGCGTCCTGAAGGGTGCCCGCCATATAAGCGGATGAGTGCTCCAAAGATGTAATTTTTTAATAGACTCGCATTTGTTATCTTGTACGCTGAAAACTTGTTCATATGCGCTAAGCAACGCTTGTTAATTTAAAATATTACCTTCTGTGCGGCCGTTTATCAAATTTGAGAGATGGCAAGTCGTTGGCTTCAGCCCCCATGCCACGAGTGCTGGGGTGTTCGGGATAAACTTGAGCGCTCTTGTTCCCATTCTTGGGTCCATCGAGGGAGGCGCTCAACGCAATGAACAAGGCAACCGGACTTATAGTGCTTGAACACTCTCAGTTAGCCATAGAATTCTATAATTTTAAATTTCGGCGAAGCCCCTAGTATTCGGAAGACCGAGTTCGGGGCGCTATCCACGCCTTGGCCGGACAATGCCGGTTCCTCGCTCTAAGCGGCATAAGTCTTTAGGGACCCGAAAAGACCTCTCGAACAGCGATCGCTCTCGCCCTATCATGACGGTCAGTTTTAGCTTTCTCCACCGAGGTGCTCAACCCAGCTCAACCGGGCACAATCGCAGTGGTTCTCCCAGGTGCTACCTTAGCCGATATAACGGAACGTAAGGTACCAAAACATGGGAGCCGGCAAACCCAACTATTGACCCAAGACATGATTCGAGCCGATGCATATAATGCTATAAGTTCGGGTGCCGCACTTGTGAAAGTGTTCGGACTTATCACACCATAATTTTGGGGTACTTAAGCCCTCGGTGTATTGGCCGTACCAAAGTGTAATGGGTGCAACATGTCATGAAATGAACATATATAATGAGAAAGAATGCAATAATAGGCAGAGCTATATATTGGTTATTAAAAAGAAACCGCAAATAAAAGCGTAACGATACAAATTATGCGATAAGAAAGGGATGGGACTATTTAACATGTCCCCTCCGTGGGTAAGCTGCGGATGGTATGTAAAACAGGTATAATGCTCGTAATAGAGACCACGGACGCCGATGTAGCTCGCTTCCCTGGCTATTGCATCGTGAGTTCGGCAATTCTAGTGCCGACGGGACTTCCGGAAAACGGAGTCTGAAAGTAAAAAAGGAAGAAAAGAATGACACAATCGGGAGCCCACAGTGCGGTTGAGCTGCATTTTGGGCGTGCCGTGGTCGTGTTCCCCTTATGCCCATGGTATTTCCAGAGCATAGTTATGTACGCCAGAGTAATCGCTTCGCAATTTCGCGACGGCCGGGTTGGGGCCGGATTGCTACGCTGCTTGGATCGTGCCAGCGGTCTTGTTGTAGGTTACTCCGGCGCGCTTACGGTGTCCGGACGTTTAATGGACGGACTCGAGAATTGCTGTGAGAGGTTGCTTTGCACCTCCGCCGGGTCAGCCGTGTGCTCCTCCGTTCGGAGAGAGCGTTCGATGTTTCCATTGACAGTGATTACTCCTCGAGGGCCTGGCATCTTGAGCTTGAGGTACTCGTAGTGCGGCACCGCATTGAATTTTGAGAATGTGGTTCGTCCGGCAAAGGCGTGATAGCCGCTGCTGAACGGGACTATGTCGAAGATTAACTCTTCGCCGGAAGTTATCCGGGATCGGAAGACCACTTCGAGTGTAACCGAGCCTGCATAATTGGCCTCTACACCTGGTATGACGCCTTTAAAGGTCGTCTTTGTGGGTTTAATTCTTGAGGGGTCTATGCCCATTTTGCGCACTGTATCCTGATAAAGCAGGTTTAGGCTGCTGCCGCCGTCCATCAGGACTCTAGTGAGGTGAAATCCGTCGATGATTGGGTTGAGAACCAATGCGGCGAAACCGCCGTGACGGATGCTAGTGGGGTGGTCCCTTCGATCAAAGGTGATCGGGCAGGAAGACCATGGGTTGAACTTCGGGCGATGGCTCCATCGCATATACGCCCCTTTAGCGCACGCTTCCGCTCCCTTTTGGGTATATGGGTTGTGTATATCATGTTCACCGTCCGCACTTGTGTGGGGAAACCCTTACATCCTCTATTGTTCGGCGGCCGGGCTCTTCCTCGTCATCGCTATGCGCCCCTTGTCATTGAGTTCAGCACTTAACTTGTCGCTTGCTTGAACACCCAACAATCCCTGTTGGTGTGATTGGCTGGTTTTTCGGGGTGCCATGTATCCGCACAAGCGATCGAGTATTCGGTCCAAGTTGGACGGGCCTCGGGTATTTCTTTTGAATGGCTTCTTCCACGACCGGGTTTAGAGCCTCTGAATCCGGCATTGACTGCCGTATCTTCATCATTGTCGCTGTTAATGCGGCGCTTGTTCTTGTTGCGACGTGACCTGCCATTGCTGTCCTTGGTATCGGAACTACCAGGGTTTTTGGTCAGGTTGTTACTACGAGCTAGCCAGCTGTCTTCTCCCGCGCAAAAGCGGGTCATGAGTGTGGTGAGGGCTGCCATGGATTTCGGCTTTTCCTATCCTAGGTGTCGGGCTAGCCACTCGTCGCGGATGTTATGTTTGAAGGCTGCAAGGGCCTCTGCATCCGGACACCAACGATTTCATTTTTCTTGGTTAGGAACCGTGTCCGTAATTGTCGGCCGATTCTTCCGGCTGCTGAATTATATGGCTGAGGTCATCGGCGTCGCTGGTCGCATATATGTGCCCGGAAGTTATCAAGGAATGCGGCTTCCGTGTCCTCCCAACAACCAATTGATTCTGCTGGCAAGCTGTTGAGCCAATGCCGAGCTGGTCCTTTAAGCTTGAGTTGGAGGTATTTGATGGCGTGTAGATCATCACCGCGGGCCATGTGGATATGGAGGAGGTAGTCCTCGATACAAACCGCAGGATCTGTTGTGCCATCGTATGATTCGATGTTTACAGGTTTGAAGCCCTCAGGGATTTGATGATCCATTACTTCATCTGTGAAGCATAGTGGGTGTACGGCGCCTCTGTATTGGGCTATATCACGACGCAGCTCAAATGAGCTTTGTTCATCGTGTGTTCGCCCGCCGAGTTGCAGATCCGGGCGTGACGGTTATCATCACGCGTGTCGGGCGCCCACGCGATCCGTAGATCGATCTTGTATGTTTTGCCTTATCCTCCAATATATCTCGCAAGTCCGCGCGTTTTCCGTGCCTTGGTACTTTTGAGCGGCGTCGGGTGCGGCTTGAATGGAGGGTCTAGAGGCCTCTCTGTCGCTGCCACGGGTGGCCGGTCGGCCCGCATCATGCCGGGTGATGTAGGTTTGGGTGCTGCTTCCTCGATCGGGCAACGGCCTGCGTTTGGGGTAGCTTTTGAGGGGCGTTCGAGTTCATACTCTTGGCCGCAAGGACTTGATCCATCCGCCGCCTAGCAGGTCTTGGTCAGCTCTAAGCTGTTGCTGCTTTTTCTTGAGGCTGCTTGTCATGGCCATAAGCCTGCGTTTGAAACGCTCTTGTTCGGCAGGATCCTCAGGAACGACAAATTCGTCGTCGTCAAGGCTTGCCTCGTCTTCGGAGGGGGCGCATAATTATCGTCCTCTACCTCTCTTTACGCTGCACAGACCGTCAGGCGGACTTGCTCCTCCTCCTCCTCTGTCTTTGAATCCTGCCGAGGGGGGGGTTGTCTTCGGCACTGTCCGGGGTGTTATTATCTCCCGTGCCGGAATCGCCGTTTTTACTGTGGCGGGATTTAGAACGGCGCCGCTGACGTCGGCGCTTAGGTTGTTTCTTGGAGGGGTCATCCTCCGCCGTTCCATCGCCATTCCCATCTTTTGGGATGTCCACCATGTATATGTCATATGACGAGGTGGCCTTCTAGTGCCCTGTAGGCACTGGGTCTTGGTCGTCTCCGGCATCGTCGTCCATACGGTCGATGTCTTCGGAGTCGAAGTCGAGCATGTCGGTTAAATCATCGACAGTGGCTACAAAGTGGGTGGTGGGTGGGCGTTGAATTTCCTCGTCGTCGCATCCCAACCTTCCCCGACCGTAGTCCGCCAGGGCTCTCCGGATAAAGAGAGAGACTTTAGTGAATTCAGGATGTCGCCAAAGGGCGAGTGCTGAAAGATGTCCGCGGTAATGAACTCCATGACCGGCGCCCAATCAGATTCGACTGGCAGGGGCGCGGAGGGTTCGGAGTCCGGAGAGGAGTCCGGCACCTTGGAGTCATGGTCTTCGCAAAGGACAGGGATGGTGTTTGGCTCAATCGTCGTAGAGATTTCAGCCCCCGAGGTGGTGTCCAACCAACCATCCTCGATCGGCGAGATCGGCTCCGAATCAATGGTCGGAGCGGACACTAGTGCGACCTCCGTGACCTCGCTCGCGGCAGAGTCGATCGTGCCCATCGAGACAAAGGCGACGCGCTTGGCTGCGGCTCGAATCGTCGAAGATCAAGTCTCCGCGGATGTCGACCGTGTAGTTTAAACTTCCAAACCTGACACGATGGCGGGGCGAAGCTTCGATCTCCTCCAGACGGCCAAGCTTAATTGGCCCGCAGCGCAAAGCCGCCGAATACGAAGATCTGTCCGGGGAGAAAAGTCTCACCCTGGACCGCGTCGTTGTTGATGATCGAAGGAGCCATCGGGCCTATAGGTGACGACACAGAGGAACTCTCAATGAAAGCACCAATGTCGGTGTCAAAACCGGCGGATCTCGGGTAGGGGGTCCCAAACTGTGCATCTAGGAGGATGGTAACAGGAGACAAGGGACACGATGTTTTTACCCAGGTTCGGGCCCTCTCGATGGAGGTAATACCCTACTCCTGCTTGATTAATATTGATGATATGGGTAGTACAAGAGTAGATCTACCACGAGATCAAGGAGGCTAAACCCTAGAAGCTAGCCTATGGTATGATTGTTGTTCGTCTCACGGACTAAAACCCTCCGGTTTATATAGACACCGGATAGGGTTAGGGTTACACAGTCGATTACAATGGTAGGAGATCTACATATCCAGATCGCCAAGCTTGCCTTCCACGCCAAGGAAAGTCCCATCCAGGACACGGGACGAAGTCTTCAATCTTGTATCTTCATAGTCTAGGAGTCCGGCCAAAGATGATAGTTCAGCTATCCGGACACCCCCTAGTCCAGGACTCCCTCAGGGGTCACTCCGGGATTCCGGCAACCTATCACCGTGTTCGACGCCTGCTCGCTGGCCAAAGATGAAGGCCCACATTCACCAATACATTCGCTGCTGCCAAATTTGCCAGCAGGTGAAACCGGATCATGCAGCACATCCAGGACTCCTCCAGCCACTTCCCATCCCCGTTGTGCCATGGGAGATGATCACCATGGATTTCATCGACGGACTCGCACAACCTGCCAAATTCAACTGCCTCTTGGTAATTGTCGACAAGCGCACCAAATTCACGCATTTCTTACCTTTGGCACACCCCTACACCGTGGCCAAGGTGGCACTCCTCTACATGAACCAGATCTACAAACCTCACGGTCTGCCCGGCGCCATCGTCTCGGATCGCGATCCCGTCTTCACCAGCCACTTCCGGCAGGAACTCTTCAAGTACGCCAGCTCCAAACTCCGTCTGAGCACCGCCAACCATCCTTAGACGGACGGGAAAACGGAACGGGTCAACCAGTGCCTGGAGACGTACTTGTGGTGCTTCACGCACGCATGTCCGAAACGCTGGAGCTACTGCATTCCATTGGCACAATTCTGGTACAATTCCTCTTACCACTCTGCTATAGGCATGTCTCCCTTCAAAGCTCTCTTCGGGCACGAGCCACGCTATTGGGGTGTCACAGCAACATCAGCCTGTATGGTGCCATCTTTACAAACTTGGATGGAGGAGAGGACAGTAATTCAGGACATACTCTAGCAACACTTGAACCGTGCGCGACAATGCATGAAGATGCCGACCGACAAGAAAAGATTCTGGAGGCAATTCGACGTGGGGAACAAAGTCTACCTCAAGCTGCAACCTTATATCCAAGCATCCATGGCCCCGCGGGCGAACCACAAGCTCTCCTTCAGATTCTTCGGACCATTCCCAATCATCGCCAAGATCAAAGAGGTCGCCTACAAACTGCAACTACCGCCTGAAGCTACGGTACATCGGTCTTCCACGTCTCTTTGCTTCATCACGCTCTCCTGCCAGGAGCTGAAGCTTCAACACAACTGCCGATGGATCAAGACGTGAGGGCTGTCCCAGTGGAGATCCTCCAGACACGCTGGCGCAAGACGGCGGGGCGATGATCGAGCAAGTCCAGGTGCGGTGGTCGCCTGGCACCGCGGTGGGCATCACCTTGGAGGACAAGGCCGCGCTCTTCGACAGGTTCCCACAAGCGGAGGTTTGGGGTCAAACCTTGACACAAGGAGGGGGATGTCAGGTACCTGACATGCCGTCCCCACAAGCTAGCAGTGGTGAACCAAGCATGGGTCGGCCTCTACGTCGAGCCAAGATCAACCGACAAGTGGCTGGGCCGGAATGGGTCCAGTAGGCCCAGCCACGCGCCGCTACTTAACACCACCAGCCCCTTCTGAAGAAAGGCATCCAGAGGATCAAGGACGAATCGGCGACTACCTACTTTCCCCTTTCCTTCGAACCCTAGTTCTTCCTCTGCATTCGTGTAATCCAACCTGGCTTGTACCTGAGAGAGATATTGCTATTGCTCACTAGAATTGCTAGAGAGTGCCTATCAGCGCAGGGCGAGGAAGCTGGGGCTGCCGGGCGCTGGCCTCGTCCGCAGGCAAGACTGCACGGGGACTCGGGGCACTTCAAGGAAGGACTCACCCACGAGGTGTTCAACGGAGTGCCGGGGCGGACATGTCACAAAATGCGTCTGTCCCGTTGTGCGCATCGGCCGATCCAAACAAAAAAGTGGACATGGCTGATCGGACTCGCGATCCAAACAGACAAAAAACAGACAAAATCAACGTCCATTTAGGTCACCGCGTTGGAGTTCCTTTTAAAGCCGTGCCAGCAAGAAGAGACGCAGAGCCGAGGTTGGCAGACGGAGCGCACCATGCTCACGAGTGCAGAAGGAAATGACGGGAGCGGGAAGACGGTGTGCGTCACCGGCGCCGCCGGGTACATCGCGTCGTGGCTCGTGAAGCTCCTCCTCTCCCGGGGCTACGCCGTCCACGGCACCGTCCGCCACCTCGGTACGTGCGTGCCCGGCCATGTCAGCGGTGCCATAACCGGCCAACGAGTGATTTCTGATCATGTTTCAGGCGAGGAGAAGACCGGCCATCTGAGGCGGTTAGAGAACGCTTCCGAAAGCCTCAGTCTCTTCAAGGCCGACCTCCTTGATTACGACGCAATGGCAGCTGCCATCGTGGGATGCCAGGGAGTTTTCCATGTCGCCACTCCCGTTCCTTCGGGAATCCTAACGGATCCAGAGGCAAGCAAGTTTCATGACTCAAGAACGGTCGATATGCATCAATCCTTCCTGTTATGTACACTACTAACGTCTTCCTTTCATGCACAACCATGTACTCTAGCTACAAATGTTGGGCCCTGCTGTTACTGGCACCACGAATGTGCTCAAGGCCGCCTCTGCTGCCAATGCCGAGAGAGTGGTCGTCGTGTCGTCCATGGTCGCGGTTGAGATCAACCCCAAAGACTGGCCCCAAGGTAAAATCAGAGATGAGAGCTGCTGGTCGGACAAAGAATTTTGCAGGAGCAACGAGGTGACCAGCTTGGCAACCGTACCATCACTACGATAATAAGAAATCTTTATACTTTATTTATAGGCTCCAACCTTGACCATGTCATTTTGCATATATATCTACAGAGCTGGTACCCTGTTGCTAAGATCGCGGCGGAGGCGGCGGCACTCGAGTACGGGCGGGCAACCGGGCTCCGCGTGGTGACTCTCAATCCGGCGCTGGTGTTCGGTCCCCTGCTCCAGCCGACCATCAACACGAGCAGCCAGTTCCTCATCTACTTCCTCAAAGGTTTCAGCCGCCAACTAAACTCACAGCAGTGCGCTGCGCATGCTCTGTTTCCGTCGCGTGATTCCTTGTGTGTTGTGGTGGTGGTGGTGCAGGAGGCCCTGACGAGACGAGGGACAAGCTGTGGCACATCGTGGACGTCCGCGACGTCGCCGACGCGCTGCTCCTGCTCTACGAGGCGCCCGAGGCCACGGGCAGGCACATCTGCGCGCCTCACTTCATCACCGCCCGGGGGCTGCTGGGCTTGCTCAGGAGCATGTACCCTGGGGACCCCTGCATAGCCGAGTAGGACTTCTGAATTCAGATCGCCCGAAGATTCAGCAAATATTGTTTTCGGCAGCGTGTAAGCTGGGGCTAACGGATAGCTCCATCCTTTGGGTATTTGGCAGGGAGAGCATACGTGACATGGATCACCCGGCTCCGATGACCTCCGGGAAGCTGGAGAAGCTGGGGTGGAGCTCCCGGCCACTGAGGGAGACGATCACAGACACCGTCGAGTTCTGCCGGGAGGCCGGGTTTCTTGGGGACGCGGATGGTGATGATACGCCCTGCCGCTTCCCCCCTCTTCTCAACAAAGTCTAGATCACAACTTTCCCGAGAAGTTTGGGGGTCGCCACTCGCGAACAAATAAGGCTACGAATAAAAGACGGCCCCGTGAAAACTTCTACTACTTCCTCCGTTTCAAAATATAGTGCGCCCACGCTTTTTGAGGCTCAATTCTGACCATAGATCTAACCAACGAGATCGACTGCGGCGGGAGCGAAAATTATATTAGTGAGTTCGTATTTAAAAGAAGTTTTCAATTATATATTTTTTGCTCCCGCCGCAATCGATCTCGTTGATTAAATTTATGATCAAAATTGAAGCATGAAAACTGAGGACGCACTATATTTTGGAACGGAGGGAGTAAAAGAAAACGTGAAGCGCTGTGATTGGAGGGATTAGGGGAGGAAGGGGCCCACCCCGTGAAAATCAGGACGATGGAGATTTCGTTAGGAAGTTTATATAAGCTTTCGTTAGACTGTTCGTAGATGTAGTATTATTCTTATCTGTTCATGCACCCCGAGTGTTAACCCTCGCCTTGCTAGCTCATGAGCCACACGGTTGGTTTCACACGCACAACGCTCAAAAGAAACATGACCAAAATTATTAATTTTTTCAAGAGTACGCCTAGTCGTATCATAGCTTTATAGAAGGCAGAATTTTAGTTACAAAAAAGCTACCACTCGATGCGAACAACGAGCATAACACGGACACCACAACTGACAAACCAAAAGACAAACAACACCGCCCAGCAAGCTACAATCCAAAAGAGTCTATCCTGAACTGACACAAAGCACCGAAGACCAACAACTTCCGCCAAGTTTCTCTTGTCGACACACCATCTATCCTTAGCGCCAAAGAGAAAATGACAGATGAATGGCAGGACTCGATCTGCTCCAAAAAGGCACTGTCTTGGACGCACCACCGGCGGACGTACACAACGCCACTGAGGATCAAAAACAGGACCGCGACGGACACCGGAAGAGAGCAATGAGGAGCCAGCCTTGTCTCCAAACACAATGCTTCGAACAGAGGAGCAACGTTGAGGACGCCGCCATCGTGTCAATCCAAACATCGAATCGAAGCTTTCGCCCAGAGACATCCACCAACTCCAGGAGCACAAAGGAAATGGTGAACACACTCGGCGACGCCTCCAAAGAGAGGAATGACATCCACGGGTGCCATCACCGCCGGACCGGCAGAAGCCGTGCAAGATTTTCATCCACGCGTCGCCCATCACCCCACCTCCATGGACTTGGTAGCACTGTCCAAGAAGCTTCACACCACCACCACCACTGCAGCACTTGCCAATGTAGCTGCAAAGCCGAGGACCGAGGACCGACCGCCTGGCAAGGAAACCGCGGCCACCCCATCCACTCCTAGCCTGCATGAGGAACCGCAACCAACCAGCACCTCCGGCCAGGCCCAGGACCGCCCGCAACAGCCATCACCCATTCCAAGCGACGACCTTGTGGCGATAAGAACCACCTCTCCACGGAATCCAGGCCAGCACCACCAGGAGAGCACCGCTACTCACCACGCCGCACAGAAGTGACCGACCGCTCGCTGCTCGCAAGTCTCCATCTTGTCCGAGCCATCATAATGCCGCCACCAACCTGCCCATGGGAACCCACCACCGCCTCCAACCGGCGCCGCCGCCACTAGAACGTGCCACGTCTCCGCTGCCAGACCCAGCCGGCCCACCGCATCACCAACCCACCTGCCAAACGCTGGCCTCGAGCCCTCACGTATAGCCAGCATGGGTCTAGACTGGCTCGAGCCCCGCCACAGCTAGGAGCACCAAGCCGCCACCGGCCTGCACGCTCCATCATGACATGGCACCACAAGCCATCTGCGCCGGCCCTCTCCGCCTCCAAGCAGCGCTTGCCACTGAGCCCCGACATGCCGACCACCAGGGCCGCGCCAACATCGTAGGAGACGCGACCAGCAGGAACGCTCGGCACCGCCGCCACACCATGCGCCTGATCCGGGCTGGGCGGACCCGGATCAACACCCCGACGCCACCGGAGAAGCCTGCCACACTAGATCTTGCTGCGCCGCGGCAAGGATCCCTCCGCCAACTCGCGAGCACCGAGACAAGGAGCCCCACCGCCGCCATCCCTCGGGTGTGCGCGGCTTCGCTCACCGGCGTCATGGATACAAATCTTGCTCCCTTCAAACATTGTACCTTCGCATGCAAAGCTTCATTAAGTTCATAATTGTAGTTGTTTTGTTTTGTATGCAAAGCTTCACATGCTCAGAATTAGTATCTTGGACCACATACAGCTTAAAGAAACTTGACCGACCCCGCAAAAAAAAAACTTGACCGGATCTTTCAACTCCTCACCGACTAGTGCCCATGGCATGGGGATGGACCCTCAGGCCCTGTACACCGCTCGTGCTTAATGGGGTGCTTCAAGAAGAAAATCCGTTATTTTTTCTTTGCTAGGCTGCTTAGCACAGGTGCTTAGGAAGAGGCACGGAAGCAAACTTTGGCTCCCGATGCTAGCCGGTGCCTGCCGTTCCGTGAAACTGCAGTTAGCTCTGTTGCATCTTAATCAAATCAATTTAGGTATCGTATGAAACACCTAGCTACAAAATTACCGAACCGTAGCTTTGGTCTCTCTTTAAGCACTGATGCATATCGGGCATTGTACAAGGCCTCATGGTCCATGTGCCATGACCAGCTACTCGCATGGATAGGCATGTGAACTTTCCCTGCATTGGCATATAGCGATGATGGTAATATAGCCAGTGTAGCTGTAATCCCACCATTTTGGGCCATCTGTGAATTCTATGAACTCACGTACCTTTTGGTTTTTCGATTCAAAATTAAAATGTGTACACTATGTAGTACTAGTACAAATATTTTGACTTTGGAGAAATCAATTTCCACAGCTTAGTTTCTTCTCCCTCCATCTCAAAATAAGCATTGTGGATTTAGCTTAAATTTGAACGGAAGTATCATTTCAATAATGATATAAGAGAAAGAGATAAAGTTTCGCATGTTTCTGTTTGGAAAAAAATACAATCAATCCTCGGCAAAGTCATTACCAATGGAGCGAGTACCATTGACCAATCAAATCACGTCGGCCGTAAAATCATGCACGTGGATTGGGTTGTATTTTTTTTTGTACATGTCTCGTATCTACTAGCAGAGCCCGTGCGGCGGCACGCCGCACCTGTCAATACGGTGTCCATATGGACTGTGTTAACTGCCTATAATGAGTGTTACTAGTTTAAAAAGACATAATCATGTACGTAAAAATGTGGGCGTAGGAAGATATGTTGGAAAGAAGCATACTTATTCCATCACGCTGGCTACATGTTTCACACGTTGATAGTACATTTTTTTTATAAGGATTGTTTCGTTTATTCTTGCCGTACGTGGCACGTTTCTACAGAATAAACGATACATGATGATGCTGTTGCAATAAGATGAAAGAAACATAGAAGCTCATGGCAGATAAGATCATCCTAGTGTAGACTCACGTTGAATTAGTGCTTGTGATGAAGTGGTATAGAGTCTTTGCTCCAGCCTGCAGGTAGCTCGGCGCATGTTTATCTAATGATGAGATCTTCACTACGTGAACGTTGGGTAGCTTATATTTCACAATATATGTTATTGTATAACATGTGAAATTATCCTACATTTTCTCTTTGTAAATTTATTGGGTTTGATAAGTTTCTTGGTATGAGAATTAAGTCAACAGAATAATTGAAAACTCTAGCAGAGTGGTATTCATGGATATTTATTTATTTGATAATCTAGTCTGAATATATTACATAGGAAGACGTCAACATTAGATATAAATTAATATAATGGAGTAGATGTTGGGTAGACAGACTTAAACTAAGTAGAGCAAAAATTAAACAGTGCTCCATGCGTAAAAATTTAATACATCCATATTGTAGGCCATAGCAGTCATTTTATGTTCCATAAATTAGTCTTTAGCGTCTGATGAAGCCATAGTGATGTTATCTTGTGCTTTCATATTTGCAAGGATGCTGCTTACTTCATATAGTATGCTTTTCGTTGCCTTCCTCCAGCTCTCCCTCGATTTGCTCCATGTATCTTATATTATTTACTTTTCTAAAATGAAACTCGCCCTTAATAATTGAAATAAGCACATCTTAATTCTAAATCCGTATGTTCTTTGGACAACAGTGCTATATGGGCCCTATCTCTCACACGAATCACACACGATGTAGCAGATCAGCCCGTCGGTGAAGTGGGCTGAAAGCGCAATGACCAGTGCATGTTGCATCATGCTAATTTTGCACAAGGAATCATCGTGTGTACAGTAGTTTCTCCTTTGGAAAGAATGAAAACCAATTAGCACCAAACGTCACCGAAGGGTGGTCATACTTTTTTGAGCTCATCGGCACTGGGATCGTGCGACCACATGTAACTCTGAAGAATAGTTCAATTTGGCAGCTATACCCAGTATTGTAAGAAAGACCATTGGGCCGAATAGTTGGCACATACTATAACTGATCTGCACAATTGGGCATTAACCAGTACTAATCCAAGGAAGCTTAATTAGCACTATCCAGTACTAACTCAATTCGGGAGGAAAGCCAATTCGCTAAGCTTAAAATCTTCGGCCATACATCTTATTAAAATAATGAATGAGTTAAGACAACTTGTAGTACTGAATCCACCGTTGCAGACATTCTGCTTTTGTCAGTGGAGAAATCAAGGAGAAATTTCATGGTTGAATAATGCCTGATCACCATGAACAACGGCAGCAACGAAAGACATGTATGTCAATTGTTCCAGTCAGGGTTTTATGCATTTCTGCAGAGATTTCTCACTGTAGCCAACTGTTTTGCATTGAGAGCAAAACAACAACTTCCTTTCATGATCAGAAGCACATTGCTTGGAAGCAAACAATTCAGTTGGTGCAATAGCAAGGGAGTTCCTCGGCAATTGTAATGCAAACTGGTTAGGATTGCTTTCATATGCAACTCCGATGTTTCATTCATCTTTGCAACTGCTAGTGTAGCTAGTTTTGGTTTGCATCAGACTACACTAAACTCCTGACAGATACACCACCAATAGAATTTCAGTTTTGCTAGAACTCATCTAGATGAGATATAATTTGGTCTCATTCACCTTTTATAGCCATTGGATGTGATACTATAAGATGTGTGTGTGCTGACGTGGAGTGTATCTCTTTTTGTTTTCAAAGTGAATGAGACCAAATTATATCTCATCTAGATGAGTTCTAGGTACTCTCATAGAATTTTTCCAGGTTAGATCAACAATAACTTCACGCCGTATGCACTTTGCATGCAAGAAAACTGCTTGACCAACCTGAAGCTGAAAAGCTACAATGTTTGCACGTATACGGATCGACAGCTTCTTGGTTAGCTGTTCCTTTTGTCTATCTTTCAGTAGGCATCACATTCCTTTCAGTAACATAGATAGAAATACAAAATGGATGGGCTCATGGAAAAATACTACAAAAAAAAGATTAGATTGACCCAGATCATGTATATAGACACGCAGACCACCCATATGCATCACCCAGCAGGAGAGGAAGTTATCTTCCACCATCTGTTCAATATTTCTGTTTCCACCTGTTTCTTATCCCAGCAATCGGCTTCCCTTCTAAAAACTACTCCCCGTAGGAAATAACATCAAACATCATATGTGATAATTTGTTCCTCAAACGGCAGCAAGTAGCCAAGAACTAAAGTCTAAAATTTAGATAAAACACACATGCCAGTCAATTTCATTCGGGGGATAAACAAAAGTTGTCAAGGTCGCACATGCATCCAAGATCTGTATGCATGTGTACGTGCGGCCGTCTCCATATAAGAGCATGCAGCTCAAACGCCGGCTGCATCCACAACCCCCGTCACCACGCCTCCACAGCTCGTCCTCGGTCGCCCCGACCATGACGCCTCCTCCATCCTCGACACTCGCATCTGGACTGCCTTCCACCCGGATGGAGATTGAATGGGCATCACGGGCGCCGGGCGGCCTATAGGCAGCGGTAGCACGGCCCGACAATCGATGTTGCAGCGCCGAGAAGAGATACAGATTGCCGAGAGCGCGTTGGTGGGGGAGTTAGATGGCACGGTTTTTGCGCGGTAGTGGAGGTAGTGATTGAGACAGCGGCGGTGGCACCAGCAAGGATGAGACAATGACGATGACGTCGGGCTGACGGTCGAGACGGAGACAGCGGCAAACGTCCTGGCGGTCACCAGCAACTCTGGCCCCCTCCCGGCGAGATCGGCGGAAAGAACCTGGACACGTTGGCCATGTACACGGCGCTGTTCTCCAGCCTGATCGCGCTGAAGCTCGGCGAGTCCTTGGGTTGCACCAGGCCGTAGCTGCCCTAAACGACGATGCAGCCGCCTACGACCGGTTCCTCACGGCCACCGTGCGCATGCCCTAACCGTTGTGGTGCCGCGAGCTCTGCCTGGCTTCACACCGCCACAAGCGCACTGAGCTCTGCCGACGCCAACCTCACACGGTTGACCAGTGAGCCACCTGCACCGCTGCGGCATGTTGCGTGAGCCCCTTCATGGCCTCGTGCTCGCCGCCACAGAGTCGCCTGTGTCCCGCGCTGGCCGCCACCAGGGCCGGCCCTGAGAGGGGCAGGGGGCGGCTGCCCCGGCCCCCAGGTCCAGGGGGCCCCACGTCGTACATAGCCCATGGGACGCAGCCGCAAGGGCCTAGCAGTCCACGATGATGGCAAGAAATTTGCTGTAATTGCCAGTTTCCTTACGAGGCTGAGCCGTAAAGATCCCACCGATCCAGGCTCCAGGTCGCAAGGCGAGTTGCTGGCACTGGACGAGCACGCCCGTTGCCGAGCGCCTCCTGCCGAAGCCAGATGTAAATTCACATCGTGTTATCATTGAGATGAGAACTGACCGATCCAAGGTACTCCTATATCATATCTGTAATTTATCACTTCCTATGTTCTATCCCCATACATCATGCATATATATAGCTTGGATTGTTCAGGTTTTGAGGCAATTTTTTAGGGCTTTGTGTTATCATGATGATTAAAAAGTATATGTGGTGATTCCGGCAGTGACACACTATTTGTAAAAAAAATTCTCCCTCTTTAATATATAGTTGCTCAGTTGCCATTCCCTAAAAAAATGTATTGAAAAGAAGTTTTACCATTTGGACCAGCCAAATGTGGGTTCTATGTAATAAAAAACAAACCGTTGTATTCGTATTGAGAAGAAGTTTTTTATGATAAAATTTTTGAGTGATAAAAGTTCATTGTAATGGAGGGAGTATATGAAAGGTCCCCTGAGTTTTAGGTTCGCCCCGGGCCCCCAAAATCCCAGGACCGGCCCTGGCCGCCACCATGGCCGTGGAGCACGAGCTCCACCACACGCTATCGGGACCTTGCTGACCGCCGGCATCACCGCATTCCCCCTCACTTGCCGGAAGCTTCCCAAAGCCGCCACCGTTGTGTGCCCTGCAGCCGCCGTGCCTCCTGCCTCAGATCGACGCCCGGACGTAGAAGACACACACACGTGAAAGAACGGAACAGGGCCTCGCCGGAGAAACCCACCTCACGTGGACTTCCGCCCGTCCAAGGGCTTCATCGGTGAGCCGCTGAAAGCCGCTGAAACCCACCTCACCTGCTGGAAAGAAGAACGAAATACCTAGCGGCACCGTTTCTGGACTAAATGAATTAAGCGGCACTGATTATGGCGGCGGGTGCAACTGCACATGGATCGTGGGGAAACGAACACGCGAGCGAACGACAACACGATAGCGACAACAAAGCCCACCTCAAGTCAGCCCACATGCGCGCAGCCATGACACGAGGACACACGTACGCAACCAGGTCAACCCGACAGCATGGCCCACATGAACCAGAAATTGCTAGGCGCACGCACGGATGTACGTTTCACGTTGAGAAAATTTCCACCGATGGCCTACAGTCACCAGGGAAATCTACACTCCAGGAGCCCAAAAAAATACACGTGTTCGCAGCCCACAGGTTCCGAGGTTGCTATTGACCAAGTGGTGAAACCTGGGAGCGTAAACTTCCCCAAATATAGTGTTCTAGTTATGGACGTGTTTCGTTGCTCCTAGCCTCCCTTCTCAAACCAAACAAGTTTGGTCACTCAAGCAAGGCGTTGTTTCGTATCTATATGAAATTCGAAGCACCTCATATCCTGGCTCACGAGGAATGCTCTAATCGGGTTTTTTCCATAGAGTCAGGCTAAGATGAACGAAGGAGGGGGACAATGTACGCCGGGGTACATGCATGGAGATGGAATGAGACAAAAATCTGCAGGCA
Organism: Aegilops bicornis; assembly: GCA_021605145.1. Classification (NCBI taxonomy): domain Eukaryota; kingdom Viridiplantae; phylum Streptophyta; class Magnoliopsida; order Poales; family Poaceae; genus Aegilops; species Aegilops bicornis. Next base: position 538,437,946 of record CM038673.1, read on the forward strand.
GGGTATGGCGCGAAGTAGTCTGACCTCCATCCTTTTTACCGGCTCACCTCTAGCGGGAGGAAAAATGTAGCCTCAGTTTTCGGCACCGGTGGCAGCAATTTAGATCTGCCTTATCGGCGGCTACACGAAGCAAGACCTTCGGCACCAGGACGATTCTTGCCCTCCATGGGTTGCTCGTCCCCTTCGTCTTTGTCTCTGTTCTTCAGCCTCCTCTCTGGCATGGGCGGGTCATCATCGTTATCTCCCCTGGTGGTAAGCAACATAAAACTATCCCCAATTCCTCCATTGTTATGCCATTGGGTAACATGTAGCCATGTAGGATTGATTTCGTTGTTAGTTACCGCAATATCAATTTCACTAGGAAGAACGGATGAAGCATATGCATCAGGCCACATGCATGGCTCCTTTTACTCCAAAAGAGAGCGGTTCATCGAAATTACAGGCATGCGATCAGATATGTGCCAATGTTATCCCGAGATAGGGAGTGGATGGCGAATCTGTTGGGAAACTTAGTAGAGAATGAAAAAAATGCCCTACGAACACCGTGGAACAATATGAAGATGCATATAGGGTTTGGATCAATGATATTTACCGACTTCGGAGTGCATCGGAAGTAGATGAGTCGGTGTAGATCATACTTGGAGTCCCTCGAACCATTGATGATGATCCGATGAACTACCCTCAGATGATCCCTCGAACAGAAGACCAAAAGTACGGCCTCTCTACTTGGTTGCAAGCGAACAATCTTCATGATCCGGCAGCGCTTTGCCGTCCAAAGCTAATCGTCACCAGAGAATTAGAGGAACGAGATTAGAACCACACTGGCCTTCTAATTATGAGGATTAGAGGAACTAGGTCTATCTCTAATTCGTCAACTAGGACCAACAAGAATTAGAACTAGATGAACTAGAGGAGGCTCCAAACTTGTGTATTCAATTGTGGACAATACCTCAAGTATATATAGGTTAGAGAGGGAGGGAGAGGCAGCCACCAAGGAGGGAAAGTCCCTCCTTGGGACGCCGGCAAGAGGTGAGGAGTCCAACTCCTCCCCTAGTACGAGTCGCCCGCGCCTCCTCCACTTGGCCCTTGTGGCCCAAGTTGCCTTCAACAACTAGGCCCTTTAAGGCCCATTGATATTAAATTAATTATAAAAGACCTTTAAAATTACTAGAGCATATTATATATAATTTAACATCACGGAAAACATTTCAGTAATACTCGGTATTGCCCGATAAACTCCGAAACCCTTCTGGTGACCCCGAAACGCTTTCGGTTCCTCTCGAAACTATTTCGAATATTAATGAAAGAATTCCACAAATAAATCCTTGATAATATTTTCCTACTAACACTCAACACAACATGATTACCTTAAGCTTGTGACCCCATAGGTTCGGTAAATCATAGACATGAACGAAAACCCTTCGTTCAATGATCGATAGCGGAACCGCGGACATCCATATCGATTCTTATGATTACACGAATGACATTGGAGTGAACATTTGGTTATTATGTGATATTTCCTTTGCTTCGCGATACTTTACAAAACCCGGGATGCATCGATATCCTCTTGAGTCATGCACATGCTCACTATATTGTTGATCCCGTTGCTAGTTTTGTTCTTCTTTCTCATTAAAGTGTTCCGGCATCCCTGTGACATAGTCACCTGTGTCTGGCCAGACGATGATGGATGCCCTCACACCGAGAGAGCCCTAAGAACATCTCTCCATCATCGGAGGAGCAAATTCCACTCTCGAGCTATCCAGTCCCTTGTCAAACTTTTCGATGAACCCGTACGTTGTCGTTATACCCGTACGTTATCGTTGTGATCACCTAATTACAGATAACGTTTGAGCAACCCCAAAGTCCATAGTACGGTAGGAAGTGAGTAAGATACTCTCATGGTCCGAGGAACTAAAACACATATTAATACTTTGCGTTATAACAATTGATTTTAGATGATATTATCAAAGTATGACAAACAAGATTGGGTCGATTCAATATGATCGTTCTTCTAATGTCATACTCACAATGTCTTTCGGGACTACTGTTACACTTAATGATATCCTGAGATCCTGAAAATATGATCACTACCAACACTTGAGCCAGTCTTAGAGGCAAGGCCGGGAACCTATATTTTACCGTTTATCATCTCACACGTGCATATGAGATTTCTATTGAATTACATATTCCAGAATCATAGCAGTTGTAGCATGAAATATAAACTCTTAATTATGAAAATGGAAATATAATAATACAATATTATTTCCTCTAGGGCATATTTCCAACAGAATCTGAACTACATATACAACTGTAATGATGTAGAGGCTATGAACATGCTTTGAATGAGAAGAGCCCCTTTTGGCAAGCTTGTGGAGATGTTTAGGGAGATGAGGTTGCTATAAGATAACATCCACACCTCTGTGAAATAGCTAGTAGCAATGTTTCTTCATGTAGGTCATAATCGAATGTTCAGAGTGATTCACAACACATTCATGAGATGCAATGAGACAATTTTTCGGTATTTCAAGAAAATCTTCTAGGCGATCATAGAGCTCACATGAGAGATGATGAAGACCTTTTGTTCAGACTCATACAAGCGAGCTATATATGGTATCCATATTTCAAGGTGAGCATTATTAACTGTTAATTCATGCCGTGACTAACATTTTTGTTGATAGCTTGGCTTGGTCTGATGGGATCAATATCCCTGATGGTAGTTCTACCTAGGAGATGTTGGATATGCATGCTGGCATGTGGTTCTTCCACCCTTCAGTAAAACTAGGTAAAATCTTAATGAGTTCTCTGCTAGGAACTATCCTAAGACTTCTACCAAATTGTTCAACCTTAGATATTTTAGCCTTATAGTTATAGTTGAGAGGACATTTGGTTCTCTGAAGAATAAATTAAGATCCTTGATCAGACGGCATTTCATCCTTTCCCCACCCAAATTACGTTTGTTCTTGCATCTTGCATTCTTCATAACTGGATCTTAGAGTGGTGTCTTGATAAGTATGTACCGGATGAGAATGATGTGATAGCTGATGATATTGCCTCCCGACCATGGTGTGGAGGCACATGATATTAAAGTTTGAAAGAGAAAAAATGTCTGAGTGGGCTGAGGCAATATGAGCTATCAGAGATAACACAAGGATCTAAAGAAGGAGAGGATGGTGGACCCCCCCCCCCCTTGATTGCCATTGATGAACACTAAAATGATGTTAATTTGGTAGTGTCGGTGTAGTGTAGTCTATGGTCAAGTCATCACTATTGAGAAGAGGTGATCACAACATTAAGTCGAAGCAACCAAACACCAGGTTAATGCATCTTCGGAGCCTTCCTCAAGTGCCGCCAACCAAACAACATGTACCAAATCACCTCCTGATGCAATGCGGACATCCAAACATGATGCAGAACATATTCCAGAGTAAACACACCCTATATTAAGGTTTTCGATATCCACACAGCAAAATATACACATGTTTCTTCAACTTTTGAAGATAGAGATGCCACACTGACCGAACCAGTGCCGCTTTTCCCCCTATGTAAAAATCAAACACTTCAGAATAATATTTAAAACATGTTTAGTTTATGTTATTTCTCAAAAAAATGGAAATAAGTTTTGAAAATAGTTTCATTTTTTTGTGGGAGAATGGAAAATTCTTGAAATCAAACACTTCAGAATAATTTTTGAAAATGGAAACAAGTTTAAAAAATAGAAATTCTAATAAAATTCTAAACTAGCAAAATGCGTGAGCCACCTGCTGGCTATTCAAGAAATAATTATGGATTACTAAGAAATAGGTTCATCTTATTGTTGCGGGTCTTAGTCTTACATGTTGGTCCGTCCAGACATTTCAGTGTCACACCACCAAATACACACACAAAGGTAGCAATAATAGAGGAGCAACACTATATATGCCTCGCCCAACCCATAACTTCTTCAAATTCTTCCTTGACACTAGATTTTGTTGAAAAGAGGGGGGAAGCGGCACAGCGCATCATCACCATCGACGCCCTCAAGAAACCCGGCCTCCCGGCAGAACTCGACGGTGTCTGCTATCGTGTCCCTCAGCGGCCGGTGGCTCCACCCCAGCTTCTCCAGCTTTTCGGAGGTCATCGGAGCAGGGTGATCCATGTCATATATGCTCTCCCTGCCAAATGCCAACCGATCAGATTGTCAGTTAATCCTAGACAACAACAATATATGCTGAATCATCACGGAATTAATTAGAATAGAGCTCCTACTCGGATATGTAGGGGTATCCAGGGTACGTGCTCTTGAGCAACCGCAGCAGTTCCCGGACGGTGATGAAGGTGCCACAGCTTGTCCCTCACCTGATCAGGGCCTCCTGCATGCACACGCCAGCGCACGTCGAAAACATCGTGAACGAATCAAGAGCAGGGAATGATCTCAAATGTGTGAAAACGGCTGTAGCTAAAACCTTTGAGCAAGTAGATGAGGAACTGGCTGCTCGCGTTGACGGTCGGCTGGAGCAGGGGACCAAACACCAGTGCAGGGTTCAGTGTCACCACGTCGTGCCCGGTTTCACGCCCGTACTCCAGAGCCGCCGCTTCTGCCGTGATCTTGGCAACAGGGTACCAGCTCTGCAAATACACGGTGCACAATGACGTCCTCGTGTTTGGATAGAGAAATGTGTTGGAATAGACGGTATCGCACGTTGTCTCTTAACTTGTTATTACCTCATTGCTCCTACAGAATTCTTTGTCTGACCAACAATTCTCGTCTCTGATCTTGCCTTGGGGCCAGTCTTTGGGGTTGATCTCCACAGCAACCATGGATGACACGACGACCACTCGTTGGACATTTGCGGCAGAGGCGGCCTTGAGCACATTCGTGGTGCCAGTAACAGCAGGGCCCAACATTTGTAGCTGCATCATCATGTGTGTACGATAGACATAATTCCACATTATTAGTATGTTTATTGTATTTCTTAATAATTAATATGTATTTGCCCAAATGGATGTATCTAGCACAAATGGATGTATATTTTTGCTACTCCCTCCGTTCCTAAATGTAAGTCTTTGTAGAGATTTCACTGTAAACCGTATACGGATGTATATAGATGCATTTTAAATTTAGATTCAATCATTTTGCTCCGTGTGTAGTCCACCTAGTGGAATCTCTACAAAGACTTATATTTAGGAACGGAGGGAGTAAATACATCCATTTGAGCAACAAGTAATTATGGGGAGGGAGTATACAAGTTCCGTAATTGATGCATATAAGTTGGGCAATCGGAAAAATATTCTCTCTCTCTCTCTCTCTCTCTCTCTCTCTCTCTCTTCTGCACCAAAAACAACGATGGAGCTCCAACGATGCGCAGGCAGCGCGGGCGATGACGAGGCGGAGTGGTGGTGTGGTACGGTGATGGGCGGCGACGAGGCGGTGGTGGTGCGACAACAGCGGCATCATGTAGGCATCCAACGTCGACGTGCGGTGGCGACGCGATGGTCCGGTGGTGGTTCCTAAGAATTGACGGTGGTCCAATAGTCATGGCGGTGGCGCGCTGACGTGGCATGTGTTGGGAAAGCTATAGGGAAGATGCATCTTGGAAAGATGGGGTGGTTTTTCGTGATCACCAAAAAATATTGAGAATAGAGAATCTGCTGGAGTATGTTTTAGTACCAACTTTCTCTATACCAGCAATTTTTGGGGGAAAGAAAAGTTGTTGAAGTATGATGTCCTCAGTTTTAGTTACCTTTATCATGTGTTTAGTTAATTAACATTGTGTTTTAATAACATTATATGTGTTCTTATGTTTGCACATAGTGAAGTTAGGCCCCCAAACGATACAAGTTTAACCGAGTTGGAATAGGCTCAGCTCAACTTAAACTAAAATCCGAGCGAGTTTAAACCGATGCGTAGTGCGTAACATAGTTTAGAGCTAAAGAACATGATGTTTAAATAATCTTAACATGATCTTTTCATAACCATTGTAATTTTTTTGAACAAGCAATACAAGATAAGAAACCAGTATAACATATTACTCCAATTAAAATAATGATAATACTTTTTAAAAGATACTTTGACTTATTCTCTCTCAACTGGCGACTAGTATTTAATAGAAATATATTATGGATGAGCTAGCAAAATGGAGAAAAACCCCCACACAACATATATGATAACAAATTATTCTATTTTCAAAAAATAACCTAAATTTCCAATTTAGGGAAAGACCTGGCATAGTGGCATATACTCCGTATAAAAGATGCATGCTTTCATCAGGATAATTTTATCATAACATAATGTTTCCATTGCATTGCATTATGTATGGGGGTGTACGTACGGAGGCACCTCCCGCTCCTTGCACGCTCAGCGCCGCCTCGGGAGATCGATCGGCGCCGCCGCCGCCTCCCAGCGTCGCCTCCCTCGCCGCGCCTTGAGTGCGCCCGGCGAAGCCGCGCGCTGTGGCGGCGGCGGGCATTCTCCTTCCTCTCGGCCCTCGTGGCGGCGCGGGCCGTCGGATCGGGACAAGGCGCCTCGTCCGGCTGGTCTCCCGAGGCGGGGTAATTTGGATCCGGCGGCGATCGGGCTAGGAGGAGGTGGCGCGTGTGGCGGTGCGGGTGGCAGGGTTTCGTCGAGGTCGTCTTCGATCTAGATCGGGTTCTCCATCGGAGGCGTCGGCGGTGGGATCGGATCGGGCGGCAACGCGTCACCGGTTCGGGCGGAGGGCTCCCCAGCCTAACGGCGAGACCGGACGCCGTGGCCTCCGGTGAAAATCGCGTCTCGATCGCGGTCATGGCGGACGATGGCGGCGTCTCGACGTCGTTCCCTTCTCGAGGCATCGTCGTTGCAGGTGTCACGCCGACCGATCGAAAGGCTCTGTGGGAAACCCTTGATCCGGATCTACCGGATCGGACGATGGCGACGTTTCGATGTCGTTCTCCTCCCGGGGCATCGCTTTTGGAGCAAGTGTTACCGGAGGGACAAGAGGAGGTGCGGCGTGGCATCCGCACGCCGACAACGGCGGGTCTCGGCGGCATGGAGCAGCGGGGTCTCGCCGGTGGGCGTGTGATGATGGACGAGTGCAGGATGGTGGCGCTATGCGGCGTCGTGGTGGCGTCGATGGCGGTGAGGCTCGCACGGTTCATGCAACAGTGATTCGATTCTAAAGATGGATTGATGGTGCGTGGCTGCGGCGGCCTCATACCCGCAGGGGCTGGTTGACGAGCACGCCGGATCGGTGGTTGCCCATACCGGAAGGAGTCTGGTTGGGACCTCGTGTCTCGAGATGTTAGGTTTAGGCTGCGAGGTCTATTTGGTATTAGGCCTGCACCATCGCCCCTTCATCAGTTAGATAGGAGTAGCGACAGAGGTTGCGAAGATAGTGGCTTTGGTTTTACTGTTGTATGACTTTGTAAGATCTTGTGTTAATAATTAATAAAGTGGCCATATGCATTGTCCAGATGCAGAGGCCGGGAATATTCCTCCTTTTCGAAAAAAATCGTACGGAGGTCGCGGACGGTGCCGTGGACGGCGTAGCCGCGGGAGAGGAGGAGCTTCACGAGCCACGATGCGCAGTACCCGGCGGCTCCTGTCACGCACACCGTCACGCTTGTGGCCATGGTCGCTCGCTCGATCGTTAGCCAAGGCCGGTCGAGCTGCTCCTCTCTTCTTTGCTGGCACGGCCTTAAGTAGTACTAGAAGCAGCTCCCTCACAGAAAAGGAAAAGAAACAAATGGATGCAGAAGTGCGATCATGCCTCTCGATGTCAATTTACTACGCATATGCTGACGAGGACAAAAACAGTGTGCGAGTCCTTGGCATGTACGTAAATGGTTTCGTGTGGCTGTCTCCGTACCTCGCATGCAGTGTTGGTGATGTCGAGCGATCGATGAAGGTCAGGCGTGTGATTTCTATAGCAGTGGCTACTGATAAGTTTGGCGCAGAGTGATTGAAGCATCTATCAGAGTGATTGGAGTATATAGTAATTTTTCCGATAATGTTAAAAATCTAAGGTCAGATTTTTAACCAAGGCAAATCGAAAGTTGTTTGTGGCAAATTATGTTGATGCGAGAATGGCAAATTTAGTTTGCAGGTGTGACATTTTTCTGATAATGAAAAAGAACTACGGTGAATTTGCCATGCTTGCCAATTAAACTTGTCATCTTAGACAAACAAAAATTGTCATAAAAAACATTCGATTTGTCATGGTTTACTTGAGTCTTTTTTTATTGCATCACACACAGTTCTTCACTCGTGGCTACTTTGTCAAGGTAAAACTTGCGGGTTCACTGTACGCCGGTCGACTCTGATGATTAACAACTACTAGAGGCTACTTTGTCGCGCCGTTCTTCACTCATGGGATTAAGTTTATGTTCTCTAGTAGGTTATTGCAGTCAGTCATTTCAGATTTTTATCTGCGTTTGCTTGGGTTTTAGTTATGTCTTGACACTGTTCGTTTCATTCGTATATCATGTTGGGTTGTCGTTGAAACATTATTTGTTTTGAAAGAAGAGTGGATTTGTTTGATGCGTGATTGTGGTATCCTTACATGTTTAGGCTAGGGTCTTAGTCATGGTGGTTTTGTGAGCCCATTGGGAGCTCTCATGTCTCATTGCACGCTAAAACAGTGAAATTGATGCTATAACACGTTTGGGTTGGCTCATGAAACTCTCGCTGGCTCAGTTCGGCCCTCCACTCCGCTCACTCGCTTAGGTTTTTTCCGATCGCTCCACCGCCAGCTCAGAAAAAACTGAGTATTGCTTTTTATTTGAAAAACTTTATTATGTCTGCTACTGTTAAAAAATATTGGATTTTAAAAAATATTTCGAACTGGAAAACCTAAGTTGAAACTTGTATTTGCATTTGACATGACCAACTTTACAAAGATGAACACTGAACTATCCGTGAATACATGTCGCCTACATCCCATGCCTGGACCGTGGCGTGGAAAATATGTATTTTTTATGGCCTCGCGTGGAAAATACATAACTCGACCATTCAAAACTTGTGCGCGTTACTGTGGGCATGTAGAGATAAGGTAGCTGCTAAGGTTAGTCATAGTGGGAGTAACTTAGCAAGTAACATAGTGTATTTCAAGAAAAATTTGCTTATGTGGCAAGTAATTAATGAAAGGTGGTAACATAATATGTTACTGTAACATAGCACTTTTCAAGACAAGATGAGTCTACAAGCTAATAAATGAAGTCGTCTATGATAATACTATTATGTTACTTTACATTATGAAAGTAGTAATTTAGACTAGTGTCATATGCATGACACTAGTCTAAATTACTCCCCACTATGACCAGCCTAATACAACAAGATACACCGACACACCGTTAGGTAGGATGACTGCGTTTTTCCTGTTCGTGTCTCCGTCAAAGACTTTCGGCCGTTCGACAAAGTCTCATGCCGCACGTGGAACATCTGGAAAAACGTCCCAACACTAGCCCCGTTCTAGATCCTCAGCCAAGTCCGGTGGGAACGTATCTAGTGCACCCGGGCACTTGATGCTACCGATGCACCGGACCCCGTTGCATATTTAAAAATATTCAAAAAATTCAGAAAAAATGAATAGATTAACACAATATCAATGTATGTTGTTATAAAAATTTGAATCAAAATCCAAAACATTGCTTGAGATACAAAAATAATAAATTTGACATCAATGTGCTAATGGGCCGAGATTGAAGTCCAACTTGTGTTATATACTATTCAGTGTCAAATTTGTCATTTTGTATCTCAAGCTATGTTTTAAATTTGATTTGAATTTTTGTGTCAACATACATTGATCTTGTCTCAATGCACTAAATTTTTCCGAATTTTTTCGAACATTTTTGATTGTGCAACAGGGACCGGTGCACCGGTAGCACCAATTGGCCCGGTGCACCTGATACATCGCCCAAGTCCGGTCGGTCGACATGGGCGGGGTTTGCTCTATGGGGCATAGTAACCTCGCGGACAAAGCAACGGCCTGGTATAGAGATGGGATCGTGCTGATATCCTTGTGATCGATTGCAGTGTTGTTGTCATATACTCCCTTTGTTTTTAAATATAAACCTTATAAATATTTCAATATAAACTATATACAAAGCAAAATAAGTGAATTTATATCCTAAAATACATCTATATACATCTGAATGTAGCCGTATTAGAATCACTTAAAGATGCTTATATTTAGAAACGGAGGGAGTAGCACTCCATCCATACGAAAATACTTGTTGGAGAAAAAAATTCCTGTAAAAATATTTCGGGACCAAGAACCAATCAATGGGTATGGTTTTTTTGGCAAAAAGGGTCTTAGAATTATATTATCATCCAATGATGGTAAAAAGCACCCCAACAAAAATGGAACAAACAATCAGGTTCCTAGAGAACTGATCAATCTGTTCATTCACCGCGGGCCACCGGCGCACCGCCTACCGCTGCAGCCGCTCACACGCAGAGCCGGCGTGAGAGCGTCTCCAGCCGTTCGGCCCCCCAGGGCGCATAAAAATCGCCCCTGGGGGTGAGCCGGCGATTCTTTCGGCGCTGGGGGCGGCTTTGCGCCCAGTCGTCGCCCCCAGTCGCCGATTTTGGCCCACTTTTGAAGCCCCATTTCGGCGAAAAAGGCCCATATTCGGCGTGGTTCGCCGTGCCTCGGCGTTTAATTATCAACATAAATATTTTTTTATCACATATTTTATCACATAAATTTTAAATACTTTAACAAAATAGTACAACAACAAATAGTTCAATACAAATTATATAGTTCAACAAATAAAAACTCATATTTCATCACACATCGCGCCCGGTGTCGCCCTTGAGCCTCCATAGGTGCTCTATCAGATCTTGCTGCGATTGATGATGCACCTGTGGGTCTCGGATCTCCGACGATACCGAGGTAGGCAGTCCAGTTGCCGTAGCTGGTGATCAACTTGGGCAAGAGGACCGCCGGTGGTATGGTTCGATGTCAAACATCGGCTCTTCCTCGCCGCTTCTCAATGATCATGTTGTGCAAGATGACACAGCAGGTCATGATCTCCCACATTTGATCTTTCGACTGTGTCCGAGCGGGTACCGGACAACAAAGAATCGAGATTGGAGCACACCAAATGCCCACTCGACATCCTTCCCGCAAGCCTCACGAATCTTCGCCAACCAGCGTTCTTGCCTCGAGGCATAGGGTTTTGATGGTCTTGACAAATGTCGACCATATCGGATAGATGCCATCAGCTAGATAGTACCCTTGTTGTACCGCCGCCCATTGATCTCGAAGTTCACCGGAGGAGAATGACCTTCAACAAGCTTGGCAAAGACAGAGAGCACCGCAAAGACGTTGATGTCATTGTGAGTTCCTGGCATACCAAAGAAGGAGTGCCAAATCCAGAGGTCCTGTGTGGCCACCGCCTCAAGTATCACACTGCAACCGCCTTTGGCGCCTTTGTACATCCCCTGCTAAGCAAATGGGCAATTCTTCCATTTCCAATGCATGCAGTCGATGCTTCCAAGCATCCCAGGAAATCCTCTTGCTGCATTCTGTGCTAGGATCCGAGCAGTGCCTTTCGCATTGGGTGTTCTCAAGTATTGCGGTCCAAACACTGCCACCACTGGCCGACAGAACTTGTAGAAACACTCTAGGCTGGTCAACTCGGCCATGCGCCCATAGTCGTCGAGTGAGTAGTCACCGGGAGCTCCGTATGCAAGCATCCTCATTCTTTGTCGTGCATTTACGGATGGAGGTGAATCCAAGTGAACAGGTGCAATCCATCTTGCACTTGAAGTAGTCATCGAACTCCGGATGGAATTCACAATCCGGAGGAAAAGCTTCGGCTCATCCGATAACGGGCGCCGAAATGTTACATCGCCGCGAAGTGGAGCATCGGCGAAGTAGTCGGAGTAGAGCATGCAGAGCCTTTCGAGATGATGTCGGTTCTTTGCTTTCACCGCCCGGCGCCGAGCCACCTCGCCGCTGCTTTTCATTGCTCGCCAAAGAACTGGCGAGGGCGACGAGCACCATGAGATGCTCTTCTTCCTGGACGTCAGCCTCGGCTTCCTCCTCCAGCAGCGCGGCGAGCACTTCCTCGTCATTCGAGTCCATCGCCGAGGCAGGCAAATCGCCGAACACCTTGCGCGTGGTGGGCGTGCACCCGCTAAACCGCCCTCCGCGGCCGGAAGCGGCGGCCGAAACGCCCAATTGGTGTCGGAGGGCTGTCGCGGCGAACCTATGCTATTTTTCCGGCGGGGAATGACTATCTACCGGTGAAGGGCGGCGGGGGCGGCGCCGGGATATACCTAGTTGCGCCCGAGAGCGCGGGGGGTGGGAGGCGGTCGGGGAAGAAAATCTTGACTTTTCACCTGACGGCGTGGGCCAGCCGCGCTTTTCCCTTGCGCCGGAGCCCCAAGCGCCGGCTGGTTAAATCTATGGCTGCCGGGCGGAAAAAAGGGCCGAACCGGCGCTTTTCGTCGTCCTGGGGGCGTGACTGGGCCATTTTTTTGGAGTCCGCGCCGAAAAAGTCGCCTGGGGGGACCTGTTGGGGGCGCGGCTGGAGATGCTCTGACCTTGGAATTTGCACCTGGATTGAACGCGGACATGAAGTCTTCAGCCTCGGCCCAAGAGGACCAGCACACCAGAGAAAGAGAGAGGAAGACCAACCTTCGCTTCACCATGCAAACGACGCTACAAAAATCCAACATAAGCCATTAACCCAACACCGCCGCCAGAAGCAACCAACGCCAGCAGCTGCAGTCAGGGAGCACGCTCGCCCAGATCGAAAATCCAAACGGCGCACAACTTGACCCTCAGATCTGTTGGAATTTGCTAGTGGGCTTTTGGCCCAAAGCCCAACTAAAATTCTGAAATTCTCTTGGCCCATTCATGCACACATGTGAGTGGAGTGAGTGAGGCTAAAGTTTAGTCCCACCTCATAAGTTGAGAGAGAGTTGCACCTCTTTATAAGGTGAGCTCTTCTACCACTTGTATGAGCATGAGAAGAGGAGACCTACACGCGCGCTCCTCCTCCTCGCTCGCCTCGCCACGCCACGCCACGCCACGCCACGCCACGCCACGCCACGCCACGCCATGCCTCGTCACGACGCGTTGCGGGTTGCCTATATTTTTGCTGCTCGGGAAAAATTAATGAGTCATTAATTAATAATTAACGGACGCGTTAATTACTGAACCGTTTCCGATTCTTTTGGATCGTGACGACTCGGACGTGGGGTTTACTCCCACGACCTACCCGGCCCGCACTATATAGTCAGGCAGACGTCTACCCTAGCCGCCGCCGCTTCGTATGGTTGCGCCACCAAGCAAGTCTTCTCCATCCCTCCTTTCGGCGTGCACCGGGAGAAGGGACAGCAGGCCTCCGGAACCCCGCCTCTCGTGATCCTGTACGGGAGAGGGGCGATCAGGTTTTTGGGAGCGACGCGCTACGATCGGCCGGGCACGACTTCATGAACGCATTTACTTCTTCCCGACCTCGGCAACCTCATCCTCGGCGACATGGGCGACATAACGTCAACGCCGGCGGTCTTGCTCCGCTGCACCGTATGTGATTCTATCCTTCTGCTCGAGATCGTGGTAGAATTCATGTTTCTAGTATGTGCCCTAGATGTGATCTGTTCATCTGCTATGCTAGTTCGCATGATTAGTTTAATCTCTGCTATTGCTGTCATGATCTATTTCCTATTTATTCGGATTAAATCTCGTAGTAATTTGCTCATATTTACAACAATCCAAAAACCTGATTATAGGCAATTTACTCCGAGTGGTTTTACAAGATCTGAAGCCGCTTTGCCTTTAAGGGGCGCAATATAAGAGGTGGCGACGAGAGCGATCATCGGTTTCGGACCATGGGCTGCTATGACGCCATTAAGGGCAAGCCTGAGGCGATCTTAATCCAAAGACAGCTGGAAGCTTTTGAGAAGATCGATACTCTCTTTAAAGGCGCTCTTCCGGGTGTTCTTGATGATTCCATTGTGGATTCGTATATGTCATTTGACAACGACAAGGACATGTGGGCTGCGCCGAGGCCAAGTTTGGTGCCTCGGACGCCTTAGCGAAGTTGTACGTCATGGAGCAATTCTATGACTACAAGATGACTGATGAGCGCCTGTTGTACAGCAGGCTCATGAGATACTGATCGCTTCAAAAAAGAACTTGAGCACTTCAAGTGTGTTGTCGGACAAATTTGTTGCCGGAGGCATTATTGCCAAGCTTCCACCTTCGTGGAACAATTTTGCTACTTCCTGAAACACAAGAGACAGGAGTTTTCCGTTCTGAGATCTCATTGGTACTCTTGATGTTGAAGAGAAGGCGAGAGCAAAAGACACACGTGCTCGAGTTCTCGAGGGAGCTTCTAGTGCCCACATGGTACGGAAGAAGAACTTCCAGCCCAACAAGTTCAAAACAACAAGAACAAAACTCGTGGCAAAAGCAAGTTTGATACAAAGAACAAGCCATCATATACTACCAACTTCAAGAAGAATTCTCATAAGAAGGGGAAGGGACTTTGCCATGTCTGCGGTGATCCTAATCACTGGGCTCCGAAGTGTCCTAACCAATTTGAGGAGCACGAACATGAGAAGAGCGGCAAGTCCGCTAATGTTGTCATCGGTGATACTGATATGAAGGAATCGAGTGCGGTATTTTTCCTACCATCCTTTCAAGATTTCAATCCTCGATTGGTTAATTGACACGGTGCCAATGTACATGTTTGTGCCGACGCCTCCATGTTTTCTTCTTACCAGGCCACATGGACTTCTCCCGTGCGATGGGGAACGGGTCACATGCCATCGTTCGAGGTGTTGGTACGGTCGATCTGAAGTTTACTGGGGGAAGACCGTGCGTCAAGAAGAACGTTCATCATGTGCCGTCCATCAATAAAAATCTCGTTAGCGGTTCCCGTTTATGTCGAGATGGTTTTAAGTTGGTTTTTGAGTCCAATAAATTTGTAATTTCCAAGTGTGGACAATTTGTTGGAAAAGGCTATGAGTGCGGAGGCTTGTTCCACCTATCTTTGTCAGATATTTGCACTAAAGTTATTAATAATGTTTGCCACAACAATGAGTCTGATATTTGGCATTCACGACTTTGTCATATTAACTTTGGTTGCATGACGCGGCTAGCCAATCTGAATTTAATTCGAAAATCTCTGCTGTCAAAGGCTCTAAGTGCCAAGTATGTGTGCAAGCTAAGCAACCTCGCAAGTCCCATAAGACTGCAGAGGCAAGAGACTTGGCACCACTAGAGCTTATACATTCTGATCTTTGTGAGATGAATGGCGTGTTGACAAAAGGTGGAAAGAGATATTTCATGACGTTGATTGATGACTCCACTAGATATTGTTATGTGTATCTTCTGAAATCAAAAGATGAGGCTTTAACTTTTTTCAAAAACTATAAAGCTGAGGCAGAGAACCAACTTGATCGAAAAATTAAACGGCTTAGGTCCGATCGTGGTGGAGAGTATTTTTCCAATGAATTTGATCTGTTTTGTGCGAAACATGGTATAATCCACGAGAGGACGCCTCCCTACTCACCTCAGTCTAATGGGGTGGCCGAAAGAAAGAACCGAACTCTAACTGATTTGGTTAACGCCATGTTAGGCACATCGGGTCTTTCCAAGGAATGGCGGGGGGAGGCGCTAATGACCGCGTGTCATGTCCTAAACCGAGTTCCCACGCATAAGACCATGACTCCATTTGAGGAATGGGAAAGGAAAAGGTTGAAACTCTCTTACCTACGTTCTTGGGGTTGTTTGGCAAAAGTTAATATACCAATTCCCAAGAAGCGCAAGCTTGGACCAAAAACCGTGGATTGTGTTCTTACGGGCTATGCTTTTCATAGCATTGGCTATAGATTTTTGATAATAAAATCTGAGGTATCCGACATGCATGTTGGTACGATTATGGAGTCTAATGATGCAACTTTCTTTGAGGACATATTTCCTATGAAGGATATGTCAAGTTCATCAAATCAGGAGATACCTATTCCATCTAGTGAGGAACTCACCGTAATTCTGAACCCACCATTGCGATGGAACACGTTGAGAATCCAGTTGAGGGTGACAATGAAACTCCTATAAGGAGTAAGAGATGAGGACTGCAAAGTCCTTTGGTGATGATTTCATTGTGTACCTTGTGGATGACACACCCAGACTATTTCAAGCCTATGCATCTCCCGATGTCGACTCTTTGGAAGGAAGCTGTTCAGAGTGAGATGGATTCCATCTTAGCTAACGGAACTCGGGAGATCACCGACCGTCCTTATGGGTGTAAACCTGTAGGATGTAAGTGGGTGTTCAAGAAGAAGCTTAGACCTGATGGTACGATTGAAAAGTACAAGGCACGGCTTGTGGCTAAGGTTTATACCCAGAAAGAAGGTGAAGACTTCTTTGATACTACCTGTGGCTAGACTGACCACAATTGGTGTGCTACTATCACTGGCTGCCTCACATGGTCTTCTCGTTCATCAAATGGACGTTAAAACGACTTTTCTCAATGGAGAGTTGAAGGAAGAAATTTACATGGATCAACCAGATGGTTTTGTAGTACCTGGTCAGGAAGGAAAGGTGTGCAAGTTGTTAAAGTCTTTATATGGCCTTAAACAAGCTCCTAAGGAGTGGCATGAGAAGTTTGAAAGAACATTGACTGCTGCCGGCTTTGTAGTAAATGATGGTGAAAGTGTGTGTACTATCGCTATGGTGGGGGCGAAGGAGTTATTCTTTATGCGTATGTCGATGACATATTGATCTTTGGAACCAAACTTGATTTAATCAAGGAGGTTAAGGATTTATTATCTCGCTATTTTGAGATGAAGGATCTAGGAGTAATGATGTTATCTTAAACATCAAGTCGTTGAGAGATGAGAATGGTGGGATCACACCGCTTGATCTCACTATGTGGAAAAGGTCTTGAGTCGTTTTGGGTATAGCGACAGCACGCCATCTCCAACACCATATGATGCTAGTGTGTTGCTTCGAAGGAATCGACGGATTGCTAGATATAAACTAAGGTATTCTCAGTTATTGGCTCGCTTATGTATTTGGCGAGTGCCACGAGGCCCTGACATCTCCTTTGCTGTGAGCAAGCTGAGTCGGTTTGTGTCAAAACCGGAGATGATCATTGGCGGCGCTTGAGAGAGTTATGCGCTACTTGAAGGGCATGCGAGCTATGGGATTCACTACACCGGGTATCCAAGGGTACCGGAGGGTTATAGTGACTCAAATCGGATATCCGATGTCGATGAGATTAAGGCCACAAGTGGTTATGTTTTTACACTTGGTGGTGGCGCTGTTTCCTGAAGTCTTGCAAGGCAGACCATCTTAACGAGGTCAACTATGGAAGCAGAACTCACGGCATTAGACACCGCCACTGTTGAAGCGAGTGGCTTCGTGAGCTATTGATGGACTTACCTATGGTTGAAAAACCAATACCCCTATCACGATGAACTGTGATAATCAAACTGTGATCGTCAAGATAAACAATTCTAAGGACAATATGAAGTCCTCAAGGCATGTGAAGAGGAGATTAAAATCTGTCAGAAACCGAGGAACTCCGGAGTTATTACATTGGATTATATCCAAACGTCAAAAACTTGGCAGATCCCTTCACAAAGGGTCTATCACGTAATGTGATAGATAATGCATCGATGGAGATGGGTCCGAGACCCACCGCATGAGTTGTCCATAGTGGTAACTCCACTCTATGTGATCGGAGATCCCGTGAAGTAGAAGTGGGAGACAAGCTGTTGGTCACCGGGAGGAGAGTATCCCTATATTAACTATCCCACTCCGTGAAGATGCAATACTCTCACGATCTGCATGGCAGGTTGATACTTATCTTAATGTGTTCCAAGTGGCTTATTCGGGTAAGGTAGAGATGTTGTCCTGCAGAACATCTTCTCGAGGAACACACCTATATGAATTTGACCGTTAACGCCGCGATCTGTGAGAATTGGGTGTCCTCTAATAAATTCATGAAAGGCCCCGGAGTATGACGATACGCTCCACCATGGGGAAGCCTTGCGGCAGCCCAAAGATCGGTCAAGAGTTTGTGTGAAACTAGTCTCGCAGAAAACTTGTAGTTCAAGGCATAGTCCACTATTCAAGTTGTGATCTAGTGTAGCATAAATCTTTAAGTGGAAGTTCACCTTCACAGTCTCCACTAAGCACCGGTATATAAACTATGTTTTGGAAATAAATGGTGAAATGTGCCAATGAGACTTTGTGGGGGATTGTTGGAATTTGCTAGTGGGCTTTTGGCCCAAAGCCCAACTAAAATTCTGAAATTCTCTTGGCCCATTCATGCACACATGTGAGTGGAGTGAGTGAGGGTAAAGTTTAGTCCCACCTCATAAGTTGAGAGAGAGTTGCACCTCTTTATAAGGTGAGCTCTTCTACCACTTGTATGAGCATGAGAAGAGGAGACCTACACGCGCTCCTCCTCCTCGCTCGCCTCGCCACGCCACGCCTCGTCACGACGCGCCGAGGACGGAGCTATGCACGTTGTCTATATTTTTGCTGCTCGGGAAAAATTAATGAGTCATTAATTAATAATTAACGGACGTTAATTCTTGAACTGCTTCCGATTCTTTTGGATCGTGGCGACTTACCGGACGTGGGGTTTACTCCCACGACCTACCCGCCCGCACTATATAGTCAGCAGACGTCTACCCTAGCCGCCGCCGCTTCGTATGGTTTCTCACGGCGCTCCGGATCATTGCGCCGCCAAGCAAGTCTTCTCCGTCCCTCCTTTCGGGCGTGCACCGGGAGAAGGGACAGCGAGGCCTCCGGAACCCCGCCTCGTGATCCATGACGGGAGAGGGGCGATCAGGTTTTTGGGGAGCGCACTCATGCTGATCGGCGGCAGCGACGACTTTCATGAACGACGACTTCTTCCCGACCTCGGCAACCTCATCCTCGGCGACATGGGCGACAACGTCAACGCCGGGCGGTGTTGCTCCGCTGCACCGTATGTGATTCTATCCTTCCTGCTCGAGATCGTGGTAGAATTCATGTTTCTAGTATGTGCCCTAGATGTGATCTGTTCATCTGCTATGCTAGTTCGCATGATTAGTTTAATCTCTGCTATTGCTGTCATGATCTATTTCCTATTTATTCGGATTAAATCTCGTAGTAATTTGCTCATATTTACAACAAGATCCATCACTAAGAGCAACTCTAGCAGACCCCGCAAAATTCCGACCCGCAAAACGCATTTGCAATTCGATGTAGATCTCCTTTGCGGGTCAAAAACGTGCGCAGCCAAACAGAAACCGTATATGAAACTGCATAATTGAAAAAAAGTTTCACGGGAGAAATTGCAACCGTAGTAGTTCATCACATACTATATATACTACATGATCAAACACTAATTCATTACAAACACTAGTTCATACTAACATACTACATTCACTACTAGTACCAGGGGGTGGGGATCTCACGGCGGCGAGCTCACGGCCATGGACGACGCGTTGGAGGAGCTCAATCCTCCTCATCGGAGCTGTCGAGGTCGATGTACTTCTCCTTCTGCTCCTCGCGGATGCGCCGCCACTCGTCGTCCTTCTTCTTGGTGGCAAGGTTCGCCGCGACCGCCTGCTGGAACACGAGGTCGCCAAGCTTCTCCTGGTGGCGCCGGCGCTCCGCCTCCTCGCGCAAGCTGCGTTCGGCAATGGCGCCCGTGACCGCGTCGTCATCCGCGGCGAAGTCCTCGGGCCCGACGACACCGCAGCGCACAATCTCCTCGGGCTCCTGCTTGACGGCGACGACCTCGATCTCCTCCGGCTCCTCCGACCACTCCCTCTTCACGGGGAGAAGGCTCGCGCCAGAAGAGGAAGAGCTCGCGATGTGGGAAGATCTTGCGCCGGACCCGTGCCGACGGTCGTATTCCTACGTCTCGCGGACGCGGAAGCTCGCCGGCGGCGAGAGGCCCCAGTTCGTCCTCGTCCCGCGCTTCCTCACGCCTCTCGCGCTCGGGGTCGCCGCGGCCGCCGGATCTACTCTCGGAGCCGCGGCCGGAGCTCCACATGCGGCCCCACATGGCGGCTGGAGGCGGAATGCGACTCGCCGACGGCGAGAAATGTGAGGAGTGGAGTGGGGAATTGCGGAGAGACGCGAGGGCGGGAGGACAGGGTTTCGACCCGCAAATGCACTGCGAACCCATAGATATACTGGTCGGGGAGGGGGGTGGGCGGTTTGCGGGCCGCGGTAAAAGAAATGACGGGTCGGGCGAGTATACGGACTCTGTTCTGGCCAGAAAATTGGGCCGAACCCGTATACTCGCCGGATTTTTGTGGGTTTGACACTTTTGCGGGGTTTGTTAGAGTTGCTCTAACACCAGGGAATAAGGGTGGGCACCTTTACACTGAAAACCGAACACTAAACCGAACCAAACCAAACCAAATTAACCGAGATTATGAGGTTATATGGTATTTATTATTTGGTGCGGTTTTTTAAATTGATGCTATTTGGTGTTTGGTTGCATTTTTGGTTTTGAGATGGTTGAAATGAGAAATAAATTATATGAGACCAGGTCTCATTTAAAGCAGGTGAGACCCGTCACAATCTAGCTCAATGCGAGTAAAAAAATAGACCTGTACAAGTCACAAGCTAGCTCAATGCGAATAAAAAAATAGCTTTGCCCGTGTTTGGTTGCATTTTTGGTTTTGAGATGGTTGAAATGAGAAATAAATTATATGAGACCAGGTCTCATTTAAAGCAGGTGAGACCCGTCACAATCTAGCTCAATGCGAGTAAAAAAATAGACCTGTACAAGTCACAAGCTAGCTCAATGCGAATAAAAAAATAGCTTTGCCCGTGTTTGGTTGCATTTTTGGTTTTGAGATGGTTGAAATGAGAAATAAATTATATGAGACCAGGTCTCATTTAAAGCAGGTGAGACCCGTCACAATCTAGCTCAATGCGAGTAAAAAAATAGACCTGTACAAGTCACAAGCTAGCTCAATGCGAATAAAAAAATAGCTAGCCCAAAGGGCAAAGCCGAGCCAACTATGCTCATGATTCTCACGTAGAGGCATTTCGGTGGAAATCGAACCAGAGACTACCTGGTTAGCAGCGCACAGTGGTAACCACCCTGCCACAGTAACTTGATGCTCACAGTTCCATCACTTATTTACCTTATCATCTTTTTCTTTCACTTTTTCTATTTTTTGTTTTTTGTTTTTCATATTTCGGTTTAATTTTTTTCCTTCTTCCTCGTTCCATCCACATTTCTCCAAACTTGATGAACTTTTTTCTAATTCAGCAATTTTTTTTCAAATTTGACTTTTGTTTTCTCATATTCGGTGAACTTTTTCCAAATCCGATGAACTAATTTTGATGAACTTTTTTCAAGATTGACGGATTTTTCAATCAAATTTGTGAACTTTTTTCAGAATTGATGAACTATTTTCTCAAACTCGATGAACTTTTTTCAAAATCGATAAACTTTTTTCAAAACCGACGAATTTTTTTCAAAAAAGATGAACTTTTTAAACTGTTTCATATAGTTTTTTCCAAAATTGGCGAACTTATTGAAGTGTGTAATGATGAACTATTTCTCAAAATCGATGAACTTTTTTTAAGTTTGTGAACTTTTGTCTCAAAATAACTGAATGTTTTTAAATTCACGATTTTATAGAAGTAAATGAAGAAACTAAATGATAACTAAATAGCGTGCCCATACTAGTTCATGTACTGTTTAGCGCTAGTATATCACAAGTGACCAATTGCCCTGGTGGTCAGCTAAGATCAAACAAGGGTTCCCTACTCGAGTGATGCGAGTTTGATCCCTGAAGCTGCCACCCATTTTGCGTTTTTTTGGCGATTTCTGGTCTCTGCCTTTCCTATCGCCGCCCGGCCCAAGAAGGCGCTGCAACGGGCGCCAGGAACCTGTTCGGGCGCATAAGGCGCCGAACAGGAGCTCCCTCACGTAGATTCCCACTTGAAAATCAAAGCGTATGCACGCACAGCTAGCTCAACCAAACTAGGCCTAATGCTAACTAGCCGAAAGCCCAACCTGGTCCTGTTTTGATTTTCTGCATCTAAGGTGAGCAGTATGGGAAAATCCTACTCGCCGCTCGTTGCGGCAAGGTGTCGATGCTTCGCACAGGAGGAGGTGCTACGAGCAACCGAGTGGGCCGGCCCGTTTCAGCATACACCGGGAACCTTCTATGATGTTTCCAGCTGTTTTTTTTCGGTTTTGGGAACCTTCTAGAAGGTTCCTGAAGCGGCCTTTTCTTTTTCAGTTTCTTTTTCTTTTTCGTTTTTGCTTTTTTCTATTTCTCTTCTTCTTAGTTTTTTATTTTCTTTTACTTTTTCTATTTCTTCCTTCTTTCTGTTTCTTTTCTTTTTTCTGTTTCTTTCTTTTTCCTTTTTCTTTTTTTCTATTTTTTTCGTTTCCTTTTTTCTTTTTAAGTTTATTTCAAATTTTTTTACCGAATT
This sequence comes from Aegilops bicornis, assembly GCA_021605145.1. Lineage (NCBI taxonomy): Eukaryota > Viridiplantae > Streptophyta > Magnoliopsida > Poales > Poaceae > Aegilops > Aegilops bicornis. The sequence goes on from CM038673.1 coordinate 538,460,337, forward strand.
CCAAAAACTGTTCCTATTTTTCATATTTTTTTCACAAATTCAAAAAATGTTCCTGTTTTACAAAATTTGTTCACAAATTCCAAAAATGTTCTCGGTTTTTAGAAGTTTGTTCCAAATTTTTAAAAATTTCAAATAATGACATGGATTTCAAAAAATGTTCCTGTTTTAAAAAAATCACAAATTTCAAAAAATGTTCTTATTTTTCAAATTTTCGTTCACGTATTTAAAAATTGTTCGCATTTCAAATTTGTTTGGGATTTTCGAAATTGTTCTCCATTTCGAAATTTGTTTTAAAAATTCAAAATTTTTTCATTATTTTAAAAATTGTTCCCATTTCAAAAGTTTGTTTGAAAATTCTAAAAATTAAAATATTTATGTTTACAAAAATTTTTGTTCACAATTCAAAATTTTTCTCCTTTAAAAAATATTCATGTTTTTTACAAATTCAAATAAAGTGGGAATTCTAAAAAATTGTTCCTCTTTTTCTAAACATGTTCAGAAATTCAACAAATGTTCAGGTTTCCAACTTTGTTCACAAATTAAAATTTGTTCAGGAATTTCAGAAAATGTTCCTTTTTTCCAAATTAATTCAGAAATTCAGAAAATGTTCCTGTTTTTGAAAACGATTCAGTTTTCAAAATTTTGTGGTTAATAAGCAACTCAGGTTTTTTTAAAATATTCTTTCGAAATTTTAAATATATGTTGCATCTGTGCTGAATGTTGTTCCTAATACATTTACGATGCTTCTTCTTCAGTAACCTTCCGTAGCTCAACCGATTAGAGTATGTGGTAAGTTGCGTGTGATCCTGTGTTCGATCCCGTCGTTGGCGTCTTTCTTTTAGCTATTACGGTACGTGCTCGCTACCGATTTATTTCGTTCATGGGCCGGCCCAGGAAGAGACCTGCCTATGCGAAACTGCAGTTGTTTGCCGCAGAGAGCAGCGTATAGGAGCTCCCAGCAGTACGTTCTCGCAAAAAGAAGGTGAGCAGTACATTCCTAAAACAAAGGTGAGCCGTGCGTTCCATGTTTTCCTTTATATTTTCTTGTACGTGAAGCTATTATTCCATTGTTCGGTTGACCGAAACACCGAACAAACCGAACCGAAATTTATCTGTCTTTTAGGTTTGGTTTTTCTATTTAGCTGATTTTTTTGGGTTATTGTTATTGAGAAACCGAAATTATAATTAACCGAATAAACGGAACCGAATTAACCTAAAAAACCGAATGCCCACCCCTACCAGGGATAACCACCACGTCAGAGGAGGATCCACATGCCCCTTATTCGCTGCCACAAAGGCTGAGAAGATCGACGGCCGAAACCCTAGCAACCTAGCTACGAAAGCACCCTTCTAAGCTCGAGCTGAAATGAGCTCGGATGAACAGTAAAATCCAGACAAATTGAAAAATAAAAATAAAAAATTCTGAAATTGTTTGATGGTAAACTTTGACAAATGTTCTAAGTGTTTGCAAATCTTTATTTTGATATCACATTCTTGGAAGGCGCGGCAAAAGAAACAAAATCATTGCTCCAAAATGCTTTCAAAGGTAGCATTTTCGTAGCATCAATTTTGTTTTTTTTGGTCACGCCTTCCATGAATGTGATCTCGCGATGAAAAATTGCAAGCACTTGGAACATTTCTCAAAGTTTACCACAAAAATTTCAATTTTTTTTCCAGCTTTACTGTTTATTTGAGCTCATTTAAGCTCGGGCTCAGATACTCCGCGTCCCCTTCATTGGGCTCTTTTCTTTCTAGAAGGATTACCCAGTCTTAATAAAATTGATGTCCAAGTTAATCTAGATATGAAGGTTGGGGGCTTCCTTTTGAAATGAGTGAGCCGTTAGGTACTCTACAGGGCGACTGCGAGGGCAACTCCATGGGCGACCGCGTGCCCGCGGCGATGAGGGCACCGGGTGCCCCCTCGCCGGCGGCATGGACCCTGGTGCGTCGCGGTGCAGGTTCAACCGTTTCTGGGCTTTGGAGTCGGAGGACTCGGACGACGACGAGGTTGGTGCGGAGGAGGAGCTGCGGAGGCGCGCAGTGCCGGCGGGCCCGTCGGTCGGAGACTTCGTGGCTTTCGCGGGAGGCACATGGCTTGGGTGCAGGGCGTGGGCGGCGCTTCGCGCCTGGCGGCCGCGGTTCCAGGACCACGGCCTTGAGTATCTGGCAACCCTCCTCGGACGGGCGTGAGGGCGCGGGCTCGGGCGAGGCGTCGGGTGCGGAGCGAAATATCAGATCCAAGACGGCTGCGTGCTTGGTGGAGGCGGCCGGGGTTGCTCTGGCCTCGGAGGAGTGGCCAGGCTTGCCTTCCCCGGCGACGACGCCGGTGGCGGTGGCGGCGCTCACACGGATCGACTCGCCATGATGTCTACTACACAACCTTCTTCTTATAGACGTTGTTGGGCCTCCAAGTGCAGAGGTTTGTAGGATAGTAGTAAATTTCCTTCAAATGGATGACCTAAGGTTTATCAATCTGTGGGAGGCATAGGATGAAGATGGTCTCTCTCAAACAACCCTGCAACCAAATAACAAAGAGTCTCTTGTGTCCCCAACACACCCAATACAATGGTAAATTGTATAGGTGCACTAGTTCAGCGAAAAGATGGTGATACAAGTGCAATATGGATGATAGATATAGGTTTTTGTAATTTGAAATTATAAAAACAGCAAGGTAACGCACGATAAAAGTGATCGTAAACGGTATTGCAATGCTAGGAAATAAGGCCTATGTTTCATACTTTCACTAGTGCAAGTTCTCTCAACAATAATAACATAATTGAATCATATAACAATCCCTCAACATGCAACAAAGAGTCACTCCAAAGTCAGTAATAGCGGAGAACAAACGAAGAGATTATTGTAGGGTATGAAACCACCTCAAAGTTATCCTTTCTGATCGATCTATTCAAGAGTCCGTAGTAAAATAACACGAAGCTATTCTTTCCGTTCAATCTATCATAGAGTTCGTACTAGAATAACACCTTAAGACACAAATCAACCAAAATCCTAATGTCACCTAGATACTCCAATGTCACCTCAAGTATGCGTGGGCATGATTATACGATATGCATCACACAATCTCAGATTCATCTATTCAACCAACACAAAGAACTTCAAACAGTGCCCCAAAGTTTCTATCAGAGAGTCAAGACGAAAACATGTGCCAACCCCTATCACTACTGGAATTAGCTTATTTGTCGTCTGCCAACTCTTTGCCGTCTGCTGGCTGACGGCAAAGAAGGTCTTTGCCGTCAGCCACAAGAAAACGGATGGCAAAGAACTGGCTGATGGCAAACACGGACTTTGCCATCAGCCAATTCTTTGCCGTCCGCTGGCTGACGGCAAAGAGGTGGGTGAGTCCAGTTATTGTTTAACCAACTACAGCCTACCGGCCCCATCTCTTTGCCGACCGTTGGCCGAAGGCAAAGACAAGGGTACGTTAACCGCCGTCCCGCCCCATCCTCTCTCTCTTCTCTCATTCCCTCCCCACCCACACCCGCGCCGCCGCCGCCGACCCCATCTGCCGTAGCCGACCGCCCCGCCGCCCCGTACCCCTCCCCTGCGGTGCCCCGACCTCCACCGCACCCCCGCCGCCCCTTCCACGTCTCCTCGCCTCCCCCCTCCCTCCTCTGTCGCCATCCCCACCACCGTCGCGCCGCCGCCGACCCGTCCGTCGTGGCAGCCGCCCGCCTGGCACCCCGCACCCTCCCCGACCTCCACAGCAGCCCCGCCCGCGCCACCCCGTCAGCGTCGCCCCGCCGCCGGGACGAGCCCCTCCTCTGCCCGCGCCACCCCTCGCGTCACCCCGCCCGCCCGTGCCCAGGCGCCCTCCTCCACCCGGCACCATCCTTCCCCCTCCTCCGCCACCGCCGGGTACCGCCCCCTCTTTGAAGATGTCGAAGCGAGGTACAAATTTGTTCCTATTCTTGGTGCGAATTTGGTGGTGGTTTAGGTTTGTCGTGGTTCATATGTGGTGTAGAAGATGCTTAGGAGTGGAGTTGTACTAGTGTTTTTAGTATCAGTTAGGCAGAAACTACAAAGTTTGAATTCAGATTCTATAAAGTGAATAAGGACAAAGTGACTAGCTATTAAATTCAGGTTGTATATTGTGTGAATTGGGATTGTTACAGAATATTGAGTGTGAATCACTTGTGTTTTGCGTACCGTGATCATTGTAGCATGGTAATCTTGCTCATATAGTTAGTTTACAACTATGATGCTAATTTGAAAGAAAGATATTGCTTCCTTGTTTAAACTACAGAGACCAGTCCCAGATGATAATTTTACTGGGTTATGGTGATACATGTTTTGTTTTAGTGAAATCCCATGCCTAATTTTAGTGAGAGTCTGAAGAAGCAAGCAACCGAAATAATTTGCCACTTTGTATTGTTGATTTCGCTCATGTGTTCGATTCACGGGCGTATTTCAGTTTAGTTTAGTTGAGCTGCCATTCAGTACAATTTAGAATTATGCACATGCAAAGGTTGCCATTTTGTGGAACATTCAAGTAAATTTGCACAATTAGGAACTTAATAATTCTTGGTCAATATTACTGCATTTATCCTCTAATGATTTATTGGTGATGACCACAATATTACTGCTAATGTACCTATGATCTATTTGTCAATGATAAATTTGAAACATGAGCATTACTAATTGGTCTCTTCTGCTGCTTATCAGAGATGGGGGGAGACCGCCACCGCAGGCTGCGCTCTGCCACACTGGAGTACGAGTTAGATGCTTTCGAGTTCTTCACTATCATCTGCGCTCTGCCACCCATCTCTTTATGATAACTCTGTTGTTTGCTACATCACTCCTTGACCCACACTGCAGAGGCTGCCTAACACTTTTATGAAGATGCTGGACGGCCGCTAAAGAATGTGAAGCTACGACATGCCGGCAGCGGGCTTCGCGGGCATTGGGACGTGGAGTTGGTGATCAGGTACGGCCACATGTACCTGTGTCGTGGCTGGGAGCAGTTCTACCGTGCCTACGACCTGCGGCACGGGTACTTCCATATCTTCAGGTACGACGGCGACGCCATGCTCACCGTGAAGGTGTTCAACATGACTATGTGTCGCATGCGCTACCAGGACGACGATGATGCCAATACGTTCTGCCTCTTCTTCCTCTACATTTGGCTTTGTCTCACATCGATTGTTAACGGTCATTATTGCATTTGGTCAGGCAATGGGAGCAAAGAAGGCGACTCGCTACAGCCAAAGCAAAGAAGGACTATGGCTGCAAGAAAAGCAAGAATGAGGATGATCCGAAATGGAGTGGGGAAGAAGAGGAGCATAGTGGGGATGAGGAGGTGCAGGCTGACGATGGGCAACAGATGGTGGTGGCCATTGGCGGATGTACAGGGTGGCCAGGGTGGGTCGCGGCCCACCCTTGGATTCTGAGACAACACATATACATGTAGATATAAATGGGCCAGAAAAAAAAACAACCCAATAAACAGAGCAGGTCCATATCCAATTTGGGTCCAGTTCCCCGACGCCTGCTCCCTCTCGCACCTGATCGACGCCTCGACCCCGAATCCCCGATAGCCACCTCGCCTCGCCGTTCGCGCCCAGCGCCCCTACTGCCGCCCAGCCGGCGAGGAAGCTCCCGGCTCCCGCTTCTTCTCCAGCCCGCCCGCCCGACCCTCGATCCAGGGCTCCGAGCGCATCTCCCTGCACGCGAGGCGAGCCCCTAGCCCCTGTCCCGGTAGCATTGGCTGCGCCTTGAGCCCTGCAGGGGCATCTGCCGGAGTCATTGCCTGCGCCCTGCCGCCGCTCGTCAGGCGGTGTTGGCAACCTGCCTCGCCCCCCTCCAAATCCGGCTGCAGTGAGGTACTAAAAACAAATACCCCAAATTCATGATTTACCTCAAATTTATGATTTAGGTTTTGCTTTTTTGCACTATGTTCTACCTCAATTAGCTTTATTGATAGGAAGCAATACTGATAGAAAGTAGTATTCTTGCAGATTTGTTGAAGAATGAAGAGGGAAGTAGACATTATTTCTCTTTTCCAAAGAGAAGCTATGAAGATAGGGAAGAAGAAGAAGGCAGAGAATATATCGGATGTGGCTGAAGAGCAGACCCGCGAAGTTGTGTGTATGCTGGTTGTGATCGAAGAGCAAATTGAAGAACCAACATTATCTATGTCAAATGTGACCAGAGAGCAAAACGAGGATGTGTCACCGCCATCACCACCGGTTTATGATTTTAGTCATCTTAAACATGATCCCGGGGATAGGCTACCCATTGCAAGTTATCCTATCAATGATCAAGACGCAGTTCGAAGATCCTATATCCTTAAAAAGCCATTCAAACCTTATGCACATGACTTAAAAAAAAGAACAATTGGGAGTAGAGAATGTTCATTCAATCCTTTGTGGCTTCATAATCATAGTTGGCTTGAATATAGTATCAAGAAGGAATCTGCATTTTTCTTTGTATGTTACTTGTTCAAAGAGAAAAAAAACTAGTGGTAAGGGAACTAATGCATTTACTGATGGTGGTTGGAGTAATTGGAATAGAGAGGATGCGCTTCTTAAGCATGTTGGTTGCGTATCAAGTGTGCATAATGCAGCTCAAGAGAGATATAACTTATTTGTGAATCCTCGTGCAACAATTGATGATCTTTTTGTGAAGGTGAACAGTGAGGAGCTATGTCTTTACAAGATGAGGTTGAAGTATACACTTAGATGCTTGCAGTTTCTTCTTCATCAAGGATTGACATTTCATGGGCATGATGAAAGTGAATAGTCTAGCAATAGAGGAAAATTCCTTGAGCTATTGAAGTGGCTTGCAGCAAATAGTGAGGAGGTGAATAAGTATGTTTTGAAGAATGCACTGTGTAATCGCCAATTGACATCTCATCAGATACAACATCAGATTATTCAATGTTGTGCACAACTTACTAGAAAGCAAATTATTGATGAACTTGGTGATGAGCACTATGCTATTCTAGCTGATGAGTCTAGTGATGTATCACAAAAAGAACAACTAGCTTTATGCTTGCATTTTGTTGATAAAGTAGGGATGCCGTCTGAGCACTTTCTTGGAGTTGTTCATGTAAGTGACACTACTTCATTGTCACTTAAGGAAGCAATTGAAACTTTACTTACTGATCATGGTTTTACTATAACACAAATTCGTGGGCAAGGATATGATGGGGCTAGTAATATGAGAGGAGAAATTAAAGGATTGAAAACATTGATCATGAAAGAGTCACCTTACGCCTATTATATTCATTGTTTTGCACATCAACTCCAGCTAGTTCTTGTTCTTTGTTGCCAAGGGAAATGATAATTGTGTGTGGTTTTTTGATCGAGTGTATTTATTACTGAATGTTATTGGAGTGTCTTGTAAGCGTCATGACATGCTTCGAGATGCTAGACTTCAGAATATCCTGAAACTACTTGAATGTGGTGAGTTAGAAACTGGGAGTGGTTTGAATCAAGAGATGGGGTTACCTAGGCCTGGTGATACTCAATGGGGATCTCATTACAAAACTGTTCTTAACATTATTGCCATGTATCCCACAATCCGTGATGTGCTCATAACTCTTGGACAAGATGCTTCACAAAGAAGTGATTGGCCCAAAATTCATACTATTGTTGGAGTGTTCGAGTCATTTGACTTTATTTTCAATGCACACTTGATGCTTGTCATTCTCGGATACACAAGTGATTTGTCTGATTGTTTGCAAAGAAGAGACCAAGATATTCTTAATGCAATGGCACTTGTTACAACTGCAAAAAGTAGAATACAAGAGCTTAGGGATAATGGGTGGGATGCATTTCTGCAAAAGGTCACACTATTTTGCAACAAGCATGGCATTCAAGTTCCTATAATGGAAGACAATTATGTGCCTTATGGAAGATCAACACGGTTTGCTCGACCCCAAACAAATGATGATCACTTCAGAAGAGAAGTTTTTCTTGGAGTCATTGATCAAATTAGTCAAGAGCTTGAAAATCGGTTTGATGAGATCAATATGGAGCTGCTATCTTGTATGTCTGCTTTGAATCCCGTCAACTCATTTGCTGCTTTTGATGCACAAAAGGTATGCAAACTTGCTTCTAAAATTTGTATTGCTTTCAAAATTGGTACATAATCTCTTTAACTCATTTGTTTCTTTTGATGCACACAAGGTACGAAGGCTTGCTGGTTTTTATCCCAACGACTTTTCAAGTGCCGACTTGATACACCTTGAACTACAACTTGATAACTATAATGATGACATGAGAAATGATGAGAACTTCCAAGGCCTTGGAAATCTTGTTGATCTCTCGGTTAAGCTTGTCCAAACAGGGAGACATATAGTTCATCATTTGGTGTACTTGATTTTAAAATTGGTATTGATTCTCCCGGTGGCAACGGCAAATGTTGAGAGAGCATTTTATGCCATGAGTTTTGTCAAGAACAAGTTGAGAAATAAGATGGGTGATAGTCTTTTGGATGATTGCCTAGTCACATACATTGAGTGGGATGCTTTCTCCGAGGTGAATGAAGATGACATAATTGATACCTTCATGGCAATGCAAAAACGTAGGCCAGAAAGATAGTCTTTTTGAACTTCTCAAGGTATGTGCTATGGTCCATGTACTATTTACTATGTAGGCTTCTTTATGCAAAACTGAGAATTAATTGAGAATTTTAGTGTGTTCGTAAGACCATATTGATCTATTTTTATGTGCTATTGATAATTAGTTAGATGTTCACATGTCATATTAGTTATCAAAAAAAAAAATAGGGCGGACCACCCTGATGTCAAATGCTAGCTCCGCCATTGGTGGTGGCTGAGGATGACCTAGCGATGGTGCTGCCTGAAGATGGCCTCGGGATGGTGGTGGTGCCTGACAATGACCTCGCGATGGTGGTGGCACCGGCGATCCCACAGACGGGCGACATGACCATGCCAATTGTGGTAGAAGACTACATCTCACTGCCTCCACCGCCTCGCCGCTCTTGGCGCATCAGGATGAGTAAGGAGAAGGAGAAGAGGAAGGAGGAGTGAACTATGTCAGGTATGTCGGATCTCCAAAATGATCTATATATACTTAGCTTTGTTTCCTCCGAAATGACCTAAGTTAGCTCTAATAGCTAAGTTATCTCTAATATGCTTAGTTTCCTAGGTTTGCATAATAACCTTGCTAACCTCATAAATGTCATATACTTAGCTTGTTGTCCTCTAAAATGACACAATAAGCTAAGTTAGGTCAAAAATGGCATAATTAGCTACGTAAGCTCAAAAATGGCATTTTTCTTCTTATTTAGCCTATTTAGTGTAACACCCCAAAAAAATTTAACCATATTTTTTTGAAAAGCTAAGTTAGGAGATTAAAACTTTTACTTTCTGGATTTTCTTTTGATTTCAGGACCTCTCTTTTCTTTGATATTGTGGAGTTTTCACCCCAAGTGAAAGCTTTTCAAAAATATTTGGACTTTTATACCCTCTCAAGAAACATTTATTTTATCAATGGAAACTATTTACATGATTATTCTCCCTGAGCTTTATTCTTTTAAAAATGGTTTTTTATAAGTTTTTGGTTCCAATTGCACTACAACCCTTTGATAAATTTATTTAAAAATCCCACCAAAATTTGGGGAGGACATATAATGTCCCTAAATCACTTTTGTGCAAAAATATATTTTTTTCATGGGAGATTTAGAGCTCTACCCTAGAGTTTCAGAACTAGTCCAGTTGGTACCTTTGCACTACAACCCCTTTAAATAATTCTTTAAAAATTCTACCAAGTATTTGGAGATGACAATAGATGCATATAATTCATCTTTATGCAAAGACCCATGTATGTTCTTTGCAAAATTTGAGCAAAACATCCTTTTTTGCTCTCTGGTCCAGTGAGGTGTTTTCTACTGCAACCATATTTTTACCTACCCTAATCACCATGATTCTTTTTCATGCTATTAGACAACTCTACAAGACCCTTAAGTCAAGGAGAGTGGCCCCAATGGAGTATCTTTGGTCCATGCAATAATGTCTTTTTCTTTCTGACCAGATTTGGTTTTCTCAAAGACTTACACTAACAAGTTTCTAGTCTTGACCCACTAACCTTGCCACAATCACCTCCACCTAAAGAGACTAGGATCTGGAGATTTTGGCCACCCCAAGAGTTGCCTAGATGCCCTTAGCATTTTGTCAAACACCTTCTGTGTATGGCCAGCTTTGGCATGGTTTTTAGTTTGCACATTGGACTTGCTTGCTTTGCCTAACCAGCTTGTCTCATAGCTTTACCTTAGCCTATAGCCCCACCGTGCTAAACCCCTCGTGGATTGGAGCCCTCTGGCATGCCATGGCAATTTGCCGAGCACGTAGCGCGCGTGCTCTAGGCGCGCCCAGAGTGCGCGTTTTGCACGTGCGTGCGCCCGAGTCGCCGCGTCTGGCCCCTGGCCTTTGCTCACCTGCAGAGCCACACCCCGGCCTCATCCACTCACCAGAACACTCCAGACCGCCCCTGGAGCCCCACAGCGCCGCCGTCAGGTCGGCCACGGCGGCTAGCGGCCGGCCACAGTGGGTTCCTGCCGTGGACGGCGCCGCCCAAGCCATACGCGCGCGCCAGCTCGCCCCTGGAGCAGTGCCCGCTCGTCAGCTAGCTTCTACCGCCATCCCCAGCCTCGACACATCGCCCTGCAGCAACAGAACGGCGGTTCGCCATCGGTCTTATCCCCGACCGCCACATAACCGACCTTGGCCGCCTATAAGAGGAGCCTCGAGCTCGTCCAATCACTCAGGCAAGCTCAAGCCATCCTCCTAGAGTTCCCCTAGCCCACAATCGACCAGGGAAGGCCATCTTCCCCGTCTCCGTCCAGCTCGGCCACCGCCACGTCCCAGTCCTGCTCGTCGCAACCAGGGCCTTCCCCGTCCATCCAGCTCCACCACCCGACTCCCCTCGATCTTGCGGAGCCACCCAACACCTCAAACTCGCTCGAGAACCACCGTAGCCCAGACCCCCAAAACCTTCCGAGGCCACCTCCCGCATGAGCTACGCACGGCCACTCCCTTCACCCCCACCTACCTAGCGACCACCGGGAGGACCGCCCTGGACTGGCGGAATCCATCCCCGCCCTCAGAACCCCGCGGGGAAACACCGTTCATCGACGGCGATCATCGGAGTCCCGCCTCCGCTCGAGGAGAGGAAAAGGAGGGAGAGGCGACTGGTCAAACCTGACAAGTGGGCCCCCTGGACCCACTATCAGTGACCACGAGCCGGTCCACGCTGGAATAAGTGAAGACGTAAACCCAGAGTACGTCTTCGACGTGTTTAGTTTTCGAAACGTTTTTCTTTTTCTGTTTTAGTTAAAAAAATAGAATTTGACCAAAACTTTGACTGGCTATAACTTTTTAAATATAAGTCCAAATGAGTTGATTCTTTTTCCTACCTTCCTAAAATTTTGTCTAGTTTATTTTCATATTTAGTTGAAAAATTTTCAGACAACTTTTTAGTACTGTTTTGGAACTATGGGTTAATTTGAATATTTTCAAAAATAGGAGTTTGAAGAAGAAAACTTTCAAAAGTCTTGGGATGCACCCTGCCTCTCCACAACTTGAAGGCAAGTATTCTGAACCCTGGCATAATATTGTCATGTGTTGTTTGATACGGCTACGACACCCCTCATTTCGGAGTTTTCGTTATTTTAGGTGACGATATAAACACACTCATAAGTGCATATTGATGATTCCGTACTATTGGAATTGGATACGTTATGATAGTAATCACCATCGTATGCCTTTCATGCATATCGGAAGGAATCCGGGAAAGCCGCTGTCTTGGGTAGACACGAGCTTGTCTCCAGTCTTCGTCGAGACGGTTGTGTCCGTTATGGCATGATGAGGTGTGACGAGTGGTAATTCTGTCTGTGGGTTGAAATATATTTGTTATGCTAATCTTGCAGGGAATACTTAAACCTCCTGAGTCAACCGTAGATCGAGTCTTGTTCCAGTAACCCCCATACTTGTTTCGTACTACCACTTGTCCTCGCCATAGGTAGGGTAATGCAGTTCGATAAGTTGTCAACCCCTTTCCTAGCACACACCGTATAGAGAGGCCGTGGTGGAAGATACCGGCTGCATCCGGTAGGCATGCCACCTGGTCCGGGGGCATGGGTGTTTCCGGTTGGAGCCGAGGGGGTAGCTCCCCTAGTTTGCGCGCGTTATAAATTTTGTGATCCCATGCTAATCGAGGTTGTAGCCACCCTACTTAGAGTTTTGCTCAAACGGGTGTCATGGGTGATTCCAGACACCGGGGAGTTAGGCTGGTGTGTGCGGTCAGGTGTGTTTTCAACTAAAAGACCCTAGACGGAATTAGTCCCGATGGACTAAAGAAATCCGTTACTCGTGGGTAAAGAGTACACCCTCTGCAGAGATTAGACATCTATTCGAATAGCCGTGTCCATGGTTAAGGACTACAGTCTGGGATGGGTCAAGTGTCGGTCTTAGTATCGGACTTCGGAGGAAAAACCGCTAAACCAGAACATTGCTTATGACTTGTGACTCATGATGGTTATGGTTATTGTTATTATGGACTAACCATTTACATTATTTGAATTATTTAGTATCACTGGGACGATTCTACCTCCTGGATATTCACTATGATTATTTTTATAAGCCCTTTATGTGGTGTCGCTGAGACGCCCGACTGTGGCATGCTGTTATTTATTCACTTTATAAGCCCTTTATGTGGTGTCGCTCAGACGCCCGACTGTGGCATGTATGGTATCTATTTACTTTATAAGCCCTTTATGTGGTGTCGCACAGACGCCCGACTGTGGCATGTTTGTTATCTATTTACTTTATAAGCCCTTTATGTGGTGTCGCACAGACGCCCGACTGTGGCATATTTGTCATTTATTTACTTTATAAGCCCTTTATGTGGTGTCGCCTAGACGCCCGACTGAGGCATGCTTTATATCATTATCCTTTCGAGGCATCGCTCCAGACACCCGATCGGTGCATTTTTTTTCACTCCATTATTGCATGTTCATGTTGTATATAAATAACCTGCATGCATGCATCAAGGATTTTATTTTTGTGACTGACGTCGTGATCATAGAATATTATAGAGCATGATTATGATTTGTGTATTATACCTGTGTTCATAATGTTTGCGAGTACATCCCAAAGTACTCACTGGTTTGTCCCTGGCTATTGTCTAGGCCAGATTTCCTGCTTGGAGAGGAGCGTTGCGATGACAGCCCGGGAACATACGCAAATGGTGATAGCAGCCACGCGAAGATAGGAGATAACCTGGTCAGCTGTTCCTGTGGGAAATGGAGTCCCATAGACGCTGAAAGACCACAAACCGCTTCCGCCATCAGCCACTAGAAACCATTTGTTGTACTCATAGGTCAGGATGGTCTTGTACTACATTTTATGTATTTTGCTTGGAGCTTCTGTATCAAGTTAGTGTCTCATCAGCTAACAGTAATCCTGGGGCTGGTGAGCACAAGGACCATTTTCTGGAAATTAATATCCCGAAAATCCGGTCCTGACATTTAGTCCATTTATGACATAATTTAGCCTATTTAGTCCACAAATGACATAATAAGATGAAGAAATAAAGGAAGAGGAAGAAAAGAATGAATATAGGAAGAAGAAGAAGAAGAAGAAGAAGAAGAAGAAGAAGAAGAAGAAGAAGAAGCTTCTTCTTCTTCTTCTTCTTCTTCTTCTTCTTCTTCAAGTTTTCTTCTTCTTCTTCTCCAAAATGAAGTTAGCTCTAAGTTATCTCTAATATTCTTAGTTACCTAGGTTAGTTCACTCAAAAATGGTCTAGGTTAGCTCCATTTCACTCAAAAATGGCATAATATGCTCTAGTATGCTAACTTCTCCTTCTTCCTCTTCTTCTTCTTCTTCATTTTCTTCTTCTTCTTCTTCTGATTCTAGTCTTCTTCTTCTAACTTTCTTGTTTCCCATTTTGCATATTTAATTCACTATATGGAAGCTTGCATGGATGAAGTGCTTGTTTCCCTATTCTTCTTTTCGTTTGTATCGATGAAAAATGTAGAACTTGTTATATGGATGCATGGAACAATGTGTTGGATGAGCATTGTGATATTACTGTAATATGTATGTATGGAACTTTGTTTCTTATGTATGAATGTTGTCATGGATGGAGCTATGTGTTGGATACATCATATGTCTGCTGTGCCTGTGAAAAAAATATATATGTATATATGTTTGTGAATTCCTGTGAAATTAAATGGATATAAACAAAAACAGGGGATGGATAGCCTCTTTGCCGTCCGCTAGCAGACGACAAAGAGGACACGTGGCAGCCACCTGTAGAAACTGGGAACACTGGCTGCCTATTTGGTCACTTTGCCGTCCGCTGGCACACGGCATAGCTGGCCACGTGGCAGCTTCCCAGTGATGGCCTAGCTGAGCTCTTTGTTGTGTGTCAGCGGACGGAAAAGAGCGCCGTTAACCTCCTAACGGCTCTCACCCCACCCCACTGCCGTCCGTTCTCTTTGCCGTCTGCTTGCCTCGGATGGCGGACAACACAATCCTTTGCCGTCCGTTTCTAAGAAGCGGATGGCAAAGAAGGCCTTTGTCGGCACTCGCTCGCAGACAGCTTGTTGCTCGGGCCGACAAAGAAAGGATTGCCGTCTGGATCTCAGGTTTTGCCATCCGCCATGGGGACGTCAAAGAAGCTGATTCCAGTAGTGTATGCATAAGTTCACAAGGTCACTAAACCCGCAAATTGATCACCAAAACATACATCAAGTTAATCACGTGATATCCCATTGTCACCGCATATAAGCACATGCAAGACATACATCAAGTGTTCTCAAATCCTTAAAGACTCAATCCGATAAGATAACTTCAAAGGGAAAACTCAATCCATTACAAGAGAGTAGAGGGGTTGAAACATAGTAAGATCCAATCATAAAAGCAAAGCTCCCGATACATCAAGATTTTGCGAAGACAAGAACACGAGAGAGAGAGAGAGAGAGAGAGAGAGAGAGAGAGAGATCAAAAACACATAGCTACTGGTACATACCCTCAGCCCCGAGGGTGAACTACTCGCTCCTCGTCATGGAGAGCGTCGGGATGATGAAGACGGCCACCGGTGAGGGATCCCCCCTCCGGCAGGGTACCGGAACAGGGTCCCGATTAGTTTTTTGTGGCTACAAAGGCTTGCGGCGGCGGAACTCCCAATCTATGGTGCTCCTGGATGTATTCGAGGTATATGGGTATATATAGGAGGAAGAAGTAGGTCGGTGGAGCAGCGAGGGGCACACGAGGGTGGGGGCGCGCCCAGGGGGGCAGGCGCGCCTCCCTGCTTCTTTCTTGACGTCCACTCCAAGTCCTCCGGATCATGGTTGTTCCAAAAATCACTCTCTCGAAGGTTTCATTCAGTTTGGACTCCGTTTGATATTCCTTTTCTGCGTAACACTGAAATAGGCAAAAAACAACAATTTGCACTAGGCCTCCGGTTAATAGGTTAGTCCCAAATATAATATAAAAGTGCCTAGTAAAGCCCATTAAACATCCAAAACAGATAACATAATAGCATCCAACAATCAAAAATTATAGATACGTTGGAGACGTATCAAGCATCCCCAAGCTTAATTCCCGCTCGTCCTCGAGTAGGTAAATGATAAAAATAGAATTTTTGATGTGGAATGCTACCTAACATAATTCTCAATGTAATTTTCTTTATTGTGGCATGAATGTTCAGATCCGAAAGATTCAAGACAAAAGTTTAATATTGACATAAGAGTAATAATACTTCAAGCATACTAACAAAGTAATCATGTCTTCTCAAAATAACATGGCCAAAGAAAGTTATCCTTCCAAAATCATATAGTCTGGCTATGCTCTATCTTCATCACACAAAATATTTAAATCATGCACAACCCCGGTTTTAGCCAAGCAATTGTTTCATACTTTAGTATTCTCAAACTTTTTCAATCTTCACGCAATACATGAGCGTGAGCCATGGACATAGCACTATAGTTGGAATAGGATGGTGGTTGTGGAGAAGACAAAAAAGGAGAAGATAGTCTCGCATCAACTAGGCGTATCAACGGGCTATGGAGATGCCCATTAATAGATATCAATGTGAGTGAGTAGGGATTGCCGTGCAACGGATGCACTAGAGCTATAAGTGTATGAAAGCTCATCAAAAGAAACTAAGTGGGTGTGCATCCAACTTGCTTGCTCACGAAGACCTAGGGCACTTTGAGGAAGCCCATCATTGGAATATACAAGCCAAGTTCTATAATGAAAAATATCCACTAGTATATGAAAGTGACAACATAGGAGACTCTCTATCATGAAGATCATGCTGCTACTTTGAAGCACAAGTGTGGTAAAATGATAGTAGCATTGCCCCTTCTCTCTTTTTCTCTCATTTCTTTATTCTTTTTTTGTGGGCTTCTTTGGCCTCTTTTATTTTTCATAAAGTCCGGAGGCTCATCCCAACTTGTGAGGGAATCATTGCTTCCATCATCCTTTCCTCACATGGGACAATGCTCTAATAATGAAGATCATCACACTTTTATTTACTTACAACTCGATGCTTAGAACAAAAATATGACTCTATGTGAATGCCTCCGGCGGTGTACCGGGATGTGCAATGATTCAAGAGTGACATGTATGAAAAAATTATAAACGGTGGCTTTGCCACGAATACGATGTCAACTACATGATCATGCAAAGCAATATGACAATGATGGAGCGTGTCATAATAAACGTAACGGTGGAAAGTTGCATGGCAATATATCTCGGAATGGCTATGGAAATGCCATAGTAGGTAGGTATGGTGGCTGTTTTTAGGAAGGTATATGGTGGGTTTATGGTACCGGCGAGAGTTGCGCGACACAAGAGAGGCTAGCAATGGTGGAAGGGTGCACTACAAAAAAAAGACACATCCGTGACATTTTGGGCCGAACGAATTTTTTTCTGTCATACATATGACACTTCTATGACGATAATTGTGACAAAATCCGGTATCATCATAGATGTGGTGGGCTCCTACTTCTATGACAAAAAATCATGACAGAAAATGGGCTTTTCGTCCTGGGCGGGCCGGAGACGCAGCTGCATGACATTCTTTGGGCCGTCCATGACGGAAAAAAACTGTGGTAGAAGCGAGGGGGAGGAAAATTTCGGGGAGTTGCCGGTTACGGTGGGAGGTCGGGGGCCGAGCGATGCGCTGCTTTCTCTCAGACACGACGCACGCGTGTGCGAGGTGTTGGCTCTAATCGAACCCGAAGCGAGGCGTTGGGCTCTAATCGAACCCGACCGACAGACTGCAGTTACGCGTACATCGAACCCGAGCGATCGATCGATGGCTGTTAATCGAACCCGATGGAGCGATTCGCCGCTCATCGCCGCTAATCAAGCCGATCAATTGGATTAACAGTGGCGTTGTGGGAGGGGGGTTGGATGAGCGATGGCGGTGGCGTTGCCTACTGGATGAACAGGACCCCATGGTGTGGAGGGCTAGATGAGCGATGAAGCAGTGGAGGGGTGCCCGTGGAGGGGTGGTTGAACAGGACCCCGTGGTGTGGAGGGCTGGATGAATAGTAGACGGTGGAGGGGTGGTTGAACAGTAGCCGGTGGAGTAGCGCGCGGTGGAGGCTGGATGAACAGGAGCCCGTGGAGGCTGGAGGAGGTCAACGGTAGCCCGTGGAGGCTGGAGGAGGTCGACGGGGGAGATGAACAATATCCTGTGGAGTCCGTTTTGTGGTACGCCACACCCTCCCGATGAACAGGATCCCGTGACGACCGTGGCGCTCCAACACAAGTCCGTTTCATCTATTTTACGGTCGCCACACCCTCCCGATCAACGGGACCTGCTTTGACCGTAGGAGGTCCGTTTCATCCGCTTTTGCGGTACGCCACACCTCCCGATCAACAGGACCCCGTTTCGACCGTAGGGAGGACCGTTTCCTCCATTTTGCGGTCGCCACACCCTCCCGATCAACAGGACCCGTTCAACGTGGCGGTCGAACACAAGGCCGTTTCCTCCGTTCTCTGATGACGCCAGCCTCGTTTCCATCGCTGTTCCGTCCAAGCGGTTGGCTCCACGCGTTCCGTTGCCTCCCGATGAACACGATGCATTCCGTTGCCTCCCCATGAACACGACGCATTCCGTTGCCTCCCCATGAACACGGCGACTCTGTTTCTCCGTTCCGACCCAGCCATATGCGTATGCGCGCGAGTGGGCGTTCGAGACCCCGCCCGTATGTACGTCACGTGGCCATATTTTCTTTCTTGCACCACGGCTGTATATGCGTGTACATGCTACGTCGCAGCGCCTCTACTACGACGCGTCGCGCCTCTACTACGACACGCATGCGTGCCTCTACATCGACTAGTATATATGTATGTACACGTTCGCGACAGAATGACAACGCCACGACGCTTCGACCAGGTGGGTCCCGACCGTGTCGCCGGTTCCTTGCGGCGAAAATGTAGCTGGTGGGTCCCAGCAGCGAGAGGGGTGAATCGTTTTTTTGCGGGACGCACTTCCTTCCGTGTGAAGATGTAGCTGGTGGGTCCCAGCAGTCAGGGGGGCGAATCTTTTTTTTTGCCCGACGCACTTCCTTGCGTGCGAAGATGTAGCTGGTGGGTCCCAGCAGTTAGGGGGCGAATCAATTTTTTTGCACGGACGCACTTCCTTACGTGCGAAGATATAGCTGGTGGGTCCCAGCAGTCAGGGGGGAACTTTTTTTCACGAAATACGGTGGCCCGTCCGGTGGGTCCCCGTTGTCAGGTGGAGGAATCATTATTTTCCGCGTAATAAGGAGGACTTCCTTGCTGCAGCCGTGGACCCAGCTGTCAGCCTCTCCACGTACAGTCCACGTCCGATGGAAGTCGTTCCTTGACCACGTTGACCACGCCGCGCCGAGAGCACCACGGCGGTGGACGACGGCGAGGACTAGGAAGGGGACGACTCGGAGCCGGGGAAGATGCAGCAGTGGATGCCCACGCGAAGAGGAGTACGAGGGTTCACTGGTTCGGCTGCGGTGTGAGGCTGCTGTCGCCACAGAATAACAGGGGGTGTGGGTGAGTAGAGGGATGGCCTGGCCAGCGGTGGGAGTAGTAGGGGGCGGTGAGGCCTCCGCGGCATCACAGCCGGCCACGGGAGGCAGGAGCACGCGGCACGACCGGCGCCGGTTTGGGCAGCTGGAGCAAGAAGACCAGAGGTTGAAGAAGCACTACAACCATTGGATGAACATCGTCTGATGAAGAGGAGCTAGAATCGTTCATATTGACTAAGTTGACAAAACCCTCCGTCCCGTCAACTTGGTAGGCCCACAAGTCAGCCTCCCGGTATCTTTGGGTTCCGGTGGCGAGGGAGTATTCATTTTTGTGCGTAATAAGGAGGCACTTCCTTGCGTGCAAAGATAGCTCGTGGGTCCGACAAGTCGTGGGGGCACGTTTTTTCGTGAAATCTGAGAGGCCCTTCCGGTGGGTCCCAGATGTCGGTGGACGAATCATTATTTTGCGCGTAATAAGGAGGCATTTCCATGTGTGCGGCGTGGACCCGGTGTCACCTCTCCACGCACGATCTACTTCCGATGGTGTCGTTCGTTGATCATGTTGACCACGCCGCCGAAAGCGCATCCAAGGTGGTGGACGACGGCGAGGCCCCGGACAGCAACAAGCCGGAGATGGGAAGACGCGGGAGTAGAGTCACAGACGGAGAGGTGTACGAGGGTTAACTGGTTCTAGTGCGGTGTGGTTCGGCAGTCGGTGGAGAAGAACATGAGGTGTGGAGGGGTGGAGGGATGGCCTGGCCAATGGTGGAGTAGCGCTACTCGGATGGGAGGTCCATAGGCCGGTCGATACATGAGGGCCCTAAGAAAATACAAACAGGCCCTCCCATCCGAGGTCGTCAGCTGTGCATGTTAAAAATGAAAGCCTAGACGGGGCAGCCCAAAACCACGTCCAACACTTGCCAAAACTTCGTCCCTCGTTTTCTCTGTGTTTACACTCGACATTGTGTGGGCATTTTGACTGTGCATCATATGAAGATGTGCTATGCATGAATGTTGATCAACATGATGTTAACTGGCTGGTAGTTCCATTTTCGACCATGAATAAAACTTCCAACATGATGTTAACCCTGTTTGAAAAGGCCGTGTTAATATAAATCCTCTGCCTCTGAAAGTTGCAGTTTCTTATCTGGCCGAACTTGCGATTTCTTATCTCAAACTGAAACTTGCGCTTTCTTCTCACAGATTTTATACTCCTATGAAACTACATTTTTTTAAGTGCTAAAACTAGATCTCTAGAATTCATAAAATTCTTCATATGGTCAATAATGCAAATCTGAAATTCAAAAGACATTCATATCTGAAAGTACTCTCAAAATACACAACACAAAACACAATTCACAACCTGCAAATACTGAAAACCCTAAGCTCCTCCTGACAATTCACAACCTGCCCGACTATTGGGCTTGGGGGGGGGGGCAGGCCCTCCTATTCCTCGGCGGCAGACAGCTGCCCCGGGAGCGGATGTGAACGGCGAGGGCGAGGATGGCGGGAAGCGTCGCCGCCAACTGCTTTTCTCCTCTTGCAGTTGGGTTCGGTCGACGAAGACTCCACCGGCTTGCTCTGGCAGGACACCCTCACAAACGACACCCTGTAGATGCTCGATCCTTCAGTCTCTGGTGGATGCTTCATCTGGGATCGATACTCCCACCACCGCTCCCTCACGATCAGATTCGGTGAATCTGTTTGCTCCATGGCCCAGAGGAGCAACTCTATGTACTCCGACGCGACTCCCTCCGAGAGTATCGCCGCCTTTTCGCTCTGTTGCTGATATTTGGCCATGGATGTCGCCGTCGCTGCTAGTAGGTCCTTTTTGTCAAACCAAGACTGTATCTCCAACATCCTAGCTAGCTTCACAGGGTTGCCGTCTGTGAACCTCACGTATCGGTTGTACTCCTCCATCGATCTACTTCTCCACAACACCTTCACTCGCCGACGGTGGTTTTTGAATGGAAGAGGAGAGGAGCAGCGCTGGTTTTGGATTAGAACGGGAGAGGAGCGACGCTGGTTTTGGACCGAACAGAGAGGAGGGCGGTGCTTTTGAAATGGAAGAGGAGAGGATCGGGCTGGATTTAGATTGGAACAGGAGAGGAGCGGCGGTGGTTTAAGAGGAGAAGAGCGGAAGAGCGGCGCTGGTCTTGGAAGTATTTTTTGTTGTTTTATGATTTTGGGTCAAAGTTTGACCAGTCTTGTATTTGACAAGCAAAATGTGAATGCATGTCACCAAAAATTGTACCGTTTGGTTCGTATCTGAATGTACTTTCAAATTATATTATTTTTGCAACGTATAACATATATTTTATGTGCGAAAATTATGGTCAATTATGAGCCAGAATAAAATGGAGACTAGTTAATGTGGGGTCGCTTTCTTAATTGAAGGGTAAATTGATTTTGATTTTGATCCGATCACGGTACCGGCCCTCTCGCCCAATCCTAAATCGCTGCCGCACGCTCCTCCCCCTCTTCTCCATTGCAAAACCACCTCCTCTCCTCTCCATCATCTCCATTCCAAAACCACCGTCTCGCCTCTCCCTCTTCTGATCTTCTCCATTGCGAAACCACCTCCTCTCCTCTCCATCATCTCCATTCCAAAACCACCTCCTCCCCTCTCCATCATCTCCATTCCAAAACCACCGTCTCGCCTCTCCCTCTTCTGATCTTCTATCCATTGCAAAACCACCTCCTCTCCTCTCCATCATCTCCATTCCAAAATCACCTCCTCTCCTCTCCCTCTTCTGTATTGCAAGACCACCGTCTCTCCTCCCATCTTCCAAAGCTAGCACCGGACCACTCAAAAGGACATCTATGGAGAGGATGCAACAGCGAATCAGGCAGATCGCCGGCGGCGACCAGGCAAAGTTAGCCAGGTTGAAGGAGATTCTTAGTTGGTTTGACAATGAGTGGGAGATTTCGAGGGCCTTTGTGATTTGACGGCTCATTACTGCTGGAAGGCGGGGCCTTGTGATTTGACTGCTCGAATAAATGCGCCGTTGACCTGATCGAGAAGGAGCAAAGAACCGTGCGGTCTAATCAAGTTTTCCACTGGAGTAGTACTTCGACGGAGGAGCACGAAACACGGCAGCCCAGTGCCATATGGCGATAAAAAATGATCTAATTTGCTAGTCATCTCATTGTTAGCATTGTTCTATTCATTCCCTCAAAAAACAAAAACCATTTTTCTATTCATGGCTCGCAGAGAACGTGACATGTCTTGTGAAACACCCGAAGCAAAAGATGAAACACAACAGCAAAAGAAGAAGGAAGATTATCACCCCAAATGATCTAATTCGCCGCGGAGTCGTAACTGCTTCTTCATCGCCTCCACGACCTCCATCTCCTTGCGCGTCTCCTCCGCCATCTTCTTCATTCTGTCCATGACGCGGGATTTCTCGACGCGAGCCTTCATCATCTGTTCCATGGCCGCATTATGTACCTTGACAAAGAGTCGGTGCTCGGCGCGAGCTTCGCCAACTCCTCCTTCGCTCCATGACGAGGGCCTGCAGCATCTTCATCGAGGAACTACTATTCTCATGCACCTTCTTCCAGCCGGGCGTTCTTCTCCTTCAATAGGTCGATCTCGTGGCAGAGCTTCGCCTTGTCCTCCCGAAGTCGCAGGATTTCGCCGTCGCCTTCTTCTCCGAGGCAATACTCTTCTTCAGCAAACATCACCAAGCCGGGCGTTCAACTCCCCCGCTGATTGAGCTCAGCGGGCATGTCATCGAGGCTCTCCTTCAGCAACTCCGTCAAGCCTTGGATGAACTCCTTCTGCTTATTGAGGTGCTTATTGAGCAGATCGGGCATGCCGTCGAGGGATAACGACTCCAGCTCCGCCAGCTCGGCATGTTCACCTCCATGGCTAGGGCGCTCCTGGGAGCCATCACCTGACCGTGAAAGATCTTTCGAGGTCTGTGCGTGGCGGCGAGCCCTCTTTTTTTTTTCCGCAGCCTTGGTTGCCGCTCCCTTGTTACGAGTAGTTCTCGACCTAGAGCTCGCCACCGCCATGGCAACGATTTTGACGAAGAAGAAGCACTTATGAGGAGGAAAGATAGAGTAATTTTCGGTTAGGTAGTTCCCCTTTTTATAACCTAAGTACTAGCACTAGTAGTACTAATACCTGCATAGTGGGAACACGTTCAGGTTTGGTACATACTAGTAGGTGTGAGCAGGCTTTTGAATGTGATGGGAACAAGGTAAAGATTAACTGATGGTTTTGGTTTTGAGGCCCGAAACGGCTCCCGATGAGTTTAGCGGAACATAAATTTCAAGTACTACACTGCTCAAATGCGTAAATATTATGTTACTGTCAAAAATTGGCACAAAATACGAAGGAGACCAAAGGAAGTACTACTAGCAACCCACGATTTAACTACTCGCATGCGCCATGATGGAGTAATAATGTCTTTCTTCCGCCCTCACGTCCACTCAATTTGCATGCGCTGTATTAATTGACCATCATTAAAGTGAACGACTTTACATGCGTCAAATTATCACATGGGGCGGATCTTGGTACAAAATTGCGTCCGCCCGTGTACCCGCGTGTGCGTGCGTGGCGTGCGTGCACATCTTCGCTTCGTGCATGTACTGCTAGTATGGCTCAGGGAGGACGAGTATATTCTTCTGGAACCAGCAGCACGTCACTATGATCAATCCACGCAAGGAGGTCGCGACAATGCCTCCACATGTGCCACGTGGCTTCATGAACTGTAAGAGAGACACTGTGTAGCGTGCCATTAGTATTCTAATTTACGTGTTTTGCACATACTCGAAGTACTAGTAAGGTACACGTGCATTGCGCATCAGATTTTGCAACCAAATTATGAATAAATACCACACTATAGCATGTAAGCTCGAGTCATATATGCGTGATGTAGCCCTTCGTTTAATTCTTATAGTTCATCTCATTCAAAATCAATTAGTCTTTATAAAAAAGCTAAGAACGCGTGAATAGGAAAAACATGGGATTATAGTGGAATGTCGTCTTGAATCCTACAGGATTGTACAAGTGTTTGATTGTGCATAGAAAAACGCATAATTCTTTCAAAGAGGTTTGAGTGGATGGGATGTTTCCTATGAAATCTAGTGCAAATGAATCATATGGAAAAATTCCTATGGTTTACAATCCTCTGAATCAAACAACCAAGATAGGAAAAATTCCTAATGATTAGAATCCTCCAAAATTCCTTTGAGAATCCTTTGAATCAAAGAAGCCCTTAATCTATTTTATGATTCATGGAATTGTGCATTGTAAAGCATAAAGGAAAAGCAAATAATGGCAATTCAACTAGAAAAAAAGTTTGGGCAGTTATGATACGGAAGATTCTGGAACAAAAGAGAACCACTGTTGTTTTGAGGTTTGTGCATTATGCTTAAGTTCAACCATGGAGTCTGCTAGATTGTACATGTGGCAAAATCCGGTGGGGGGCTAGAAGATGGTGCGAGGTGCCGAGTGGAGGGAGACTATGAAGGAATGCACAAGTGCGAGATCGATATTTAGAGAGAGGGGCGAACACGTCTGTTGTAACGCAAAGGGCGGAGCCATGAAAAATAAATGAGCTAGGGGGCCAAGCATTGCCAATCCTTTACGAGGAGGGTCAATTCATGAAATTAAACCTTTTTAGCAGCAATTGTCTAATGATCACATTCATATTAGCCTCGATATATAGTGATGTTAGGGGGGGTGGGGCAGGGCCCTTACTGCCCCTGTCTTCGGCATTGTGCACGCGTCTGAGAGATGAAGCGGAAGGCATGGATGATGAGAGGGCGACGTTGGATATATAATTAATGTGGGTGTATTAGCTATATATGTTAATCCTATATAGAGAGGTATAGATTGATCGATGTGGACGTGGGAAAGAGGGTGAGACCTCACTGGATATATCGATTGATCGGTTTGTGTGGAAAACTATGAAAGACCTAGCTATATACACACATACATAGAGGAACATCGATCGTTGCGCATGCACGCATGAGAGATAAAGAATGATGGAGAGGGGGATGTGTGTGGGTGTGTGCCTTCATGGGAGACCAACCTGAAGAAAAAGATTGCATGCGTGCAATGGATAATGCCGACTGGTAGTGTGTGTGCATGCATGCACGAGAGAAAGTTAGTGGTACAATTATAAAGAGAAGACTACTGTGTGGGTGTAAAAGAATAGGTGAGGTCATAATCAATGTAAAGTTGAATTCAAATATTTGAATAAGAGATCCTGATGTTTGAAACCCATACATGCATGAATATAACGGATATCTGCGCAGTGTGGTTTGGAAACGAGCATGTTGTAATGTATACACATTGAACAAGGTCAGACCAATTTGAATTTGAGATACCGATGGAAGACATCATTTACCCATGTTGCATCCGTGCATGGACACACTATTCTAATTGGAGATGATGGGAGGCTTTCGCATCACATATCTATATCTATACCCCTATATATATTATATTTTTTTATTGTGTGCGGGCAACTTTAACTTTGAAAGATGGTCGTTGGATGAGGCGAATCCGATGGTCCAAAGATGGCAAATTTGAGCACTATTGGCTGTTGGATATCATCTAGATTCCACCAGATTTCGCCACATGTATAATCTAGAAGACTCCATGGTTGAACTTAAGCATAATGCACAAACATCAAAACACAAGCACTTCTTATTTGTTCTAGAATCTTCCATATCAGAATTGCCCAAATGTTTTCTACATGATTTGCCATTATTTGTTTTTACTTTATGTCTTACAACGCACAATTCCATGAATCTTAAAATAGATTAGCTTTCTTATAAAAACTAGATGATTTTGAATGAAATGAACTATAAGAATTAAACGAACATCTACATCATGCATATATGACTCAAAGCTTGCATGCTATAATGTGGTATTTATTCATAATTTGGTTGCCAAATCTCATGCGTGCAATGCACGTGTACCTTACTCTAGTCTAAATGGTGTTTGTGTGTGTGTGTGTTGTGCGTGTTGAGGTGCAAATTGTCTTTTTTTTGGGTACACGTTAAGCTTGTTATTCCGAAATTTCAAGCCGCGCCTTGTTATGCCGAAAATTGAAGCTAGCGTCTCTGTCTATCGTGCTGCGAAACTCCCGCCTCTAAAACCCGCGCCTTGTTAGCCGAAATATTTAAGATATATCTTTGTCTCGTTGTGCTCCGACAACTCCCTCCATCTCAACCTGCGCCTTGCTATTCCGAAATTACAACGCGCGTGAAAACTCCCACCTCCTGTGAAATCCCGACACGCGAAATGCCCGTGGTACCCCTGAACCGAAAGAACCACCTCAAATCGGTGGGGGGTACTTTGATAACTTACCCCACATTTCGGACAAGCACGTCTCTAAGCCATGGTTCCCCACTGCAATCCCATCCGCCCACCCATTCGTACACCGAGGCCGCGAAAACCCGCGACCAAACCCCACACCCTGCTCCGTCCGCCACCCAGCCGGAGCCTCTTCCCCGACGACGTCGTCCACAACAACACCTCGACGTCCCTCATCCACCGTACCAGATGAGGATCTGTCGTCGATCTCATCATCCCGCCGGTTCAGCCACCCCATCCTCCACCTCCAAGGAGCTGCCCCGACGTTCCCCTCATCTTTCGTGCCACCTCCATTCCCACACCGCCGTCTTCACCTGCACCACCGGAAGAGCATCATCATCACCGTTTCCTCGGATGAAGCTGCGGCCTAATCGGCGCCACCAAAGAGGTTGTACACTAATCACCGCATTTTCTTCTTGATTCGATCTCACGGTGCTGCCGACGCTCGGTCCCGAGCCGACACGACACGGCTCCATCCACGGCGGCGTCGCCGGCCACTTCCTCCACGACATCGCTCCCTCGGCGGCAACGTCCACATCAGTAGGAGCTGCTGCTGCTTTAGCTCTCGCTCATGCTGCTGCTCTGCTCTTGCTCTCGGTCCCCTGCCTGGTCTGCTCTTGCTATTGCTCTTGCTTTCGTCTTTGCTCTCGCTCTTTATCTTGCTTGCGATCTTGCTCTGATTTGGCTACCCTTGATCGGTGAATCGACTTTTGGGTCGATCGATTTTCAAGGGATGGGCTCGCTGGGGTGAAGGAAGAACCAGCCTTGGGAGGAGGGCTCACGGAGAGGTACCCCACTATCTATCTTAGGGTTCAGGATGGGCGCGGTGGTCGCCCGGCGGTGGCGGGCGTTGGCGAAGCGATGGCGTGGGGATCACGGAGGAAAAGCTTCGGCGGGGCTAGAGGGATGGCCGGGGCGGCGGCGGAGCGGCGGTGGGGAGTGTTTCTGGGCGGGCAGGGCGTTGCACCACGGGCCGCGGGCGACGGGGGGCTGCTGTTTGGCCGGTGGTGGCTGGCGGCTCAGGGGGGGTGGAGGTTGAAGAGGAACCGCAGGCCCTTGATTTTGTATCCAACGGCTGCAAAATCGACTGACCAGAGATGAAAAAGTCGGTCGACCGACGTGTAGCCTCACCTTGCTAGTGCGTTCAGTTTGAGCGCAAAATTCAGTTTTAATGACAAAATTCAGTTTCGACAGTTAGGTTCAGTTTACGATTAAGTTCAGTTTTGTGATTAAGTTCAGAGATGAGCGGCTGATGTATTTTACATCTTGCACTTTGTGGTTATGTATTTTACGTCATGTATTGGAGATGCTATTAGAATTCCACTCAGTTAACGTTGTTCGTTGTCTCTCTTGTCCTACTTCAGCCTCGGCGTCGTACAACTCAACGGAGCTGCTCCAACCATTTAAACCCTCCGTCACAGCGAGCAGTACTGGGCTCCATCTCCGGATGCCTAAGATCTTCTTCCCTCCTCCGACAAAAAGTCAGCCGGAGCATCCTCACCGGCCAACCCAATCACGCTGAGATCGACATGGCTTCGCCAAAGAGGTTGTACACTTGTTGCATCTCTTTTTTACTATAAATGTTATATATATTGTCCACTGAGCACTCGTAGTAACGGGAAATACGATTATTTTATCCTACTATATGACAAGCAGTGGCGTACCAGGAAACTTAGCTATCCGTGATGGACTCACTTGAACGCCATCATTATTTATCTCTGCGTGTTTGAGCTGTGCATTTGTCGATGGGCCTGGGAGTTGAGCTAGTATGGCAGTGGCCTGGGTCCAAAGTAATAGAAGTAGCACAAAAACATTTTTTAGTGTAGGATTTTCCTTGCTCAAGCCTGCCTACTAGAATCGCCAATGCTTGAAAGGAAAAGTGAATGAAAAACATAGGAATTGGAAAGTTTCCTATGGTACTACTTTTCATGAATTTGGTGCAAAGGAATGGAGGAAAGGAAAACTGTAGGATTTGTTCCTTTAGTGTCTCCTTGAAAGAAAAACCGTAGGAATTCTAATTTCCACTTCTCCTCCTTGTCATATTCCTATTCATCAAGCACAAGACTAAGAGATAGTAGCATAGTAGCATTATAACCGTACATTTTCTTGTGGTTTGACTTAATCTCACCATACTTTTTTGCATCCTGTGATCTTCCAATTGTTGTGAATCAAACACCCAGTTAAGCGAGAAATCCTGTGTTTTTAAATTCTCTGTTTTGCACGTGCATTCCTATCCTATTCCTGTCTATTTCCTATCCCTGCATTGTTAGAATCCTCAAATTCAAACAAGCCCTTACTCAATTACTTCTGTTACAAATATGTGTCAAAGAAAACATTGTGTGGTTTGTCCTGCTCCTGCGGCGCTGTGTTCCACTCCAGCTCAGCTACTCCAACGACGGAAGGGTTCACCACAACAGGGATCCGCTCTCCAGACTGTCTTTCGCCGCCTCAGATCTTCTTCCCCGCCGCCGGCAGCCACGACAATTGCATTACCATCATCAACTGAGCAGATGACCTTGAGGAGTACACGGGTCCGCAAGAGAGGTCGCACTCTTCCGTGTCCGCCACGTTATGCGCCGCTTAATATGATGACATGCTATTTTATAGTCGTGTTCACCTATTAGACTTCGAGTCAGGTCCAAACTATTGTTGAAACTTGAGTTTTTAAATGGTTGTGGGGTACATATAGGGGCAGCAATCATTACTATCTGTCTACTATCTGGTTAATCTCCGGTGTCTACTATGATTTTCATGTTGGGTGCAAACAAACTTTAAAGGAGCCATTATCTGTATTTTTTAACTAAAGCTATTATCTGCCTGCTATCATTGGTTTTGGGTCTATCCACAGTTTGCTACCATCACCGAGGATTTGTGCATGCACTCCTTACATAATCTCACTATGTTTTATTCCTATGCATGCCAGTTATTGTACACAATGGAACTGATCATGTAGAGCAAAAGAGACGAGCCTTGCGTGACAATAAAATTTCATGCAGACGTCGTTCCATGGTGGGCGCAAAGGCAGCCCCCTCCACCCATTTCAGATCGTAATCAAGAGGAAGATAACTATTCTGAGGGGGATTCAGAAGGAGAAGACCACTCCTATATACCCCGTGAGGTCTTCGCTCTAACTTGGCATGCTGATGTTGGTAATATCATGCATATGGTGCCTTGCATTGCCTACTGTATACATTAAAGATGTCATCTGCTTAGTTTAGACATCCTTTGTGTCAATGCCATCTGTTTAGTTTCTTTATCGTATATGTGAATCATGCAATGCCATCTTGTCTAGCCAGGCATCATATATGTGAATTTTGCAATGCCACCCTGGTTATTTTTTTATTTTTTTTTTTTTTTTTTTTTTGCCGTCATTTTTTATTATGTGTTAAATTTGTCAACAATTTTAGTACATTCAATTACTCTTCCTGTGCATCAGCCATTCGGCACGGTCATGGAAAAATCTGGAGTGGAAATAAGGTCTTCAGAGCAGACAATGCTATCTGACGGTGCGCATGTCTTGCTGGTTACCGATAGCTCCTCAGAGGAGGATTCAGAGACAGATGACCAGTCATATTTCCCCCCTGAGGTGAATGCCCTAACTTGGCAGGGTTATGTTCCTCATATCGTGCGTATGGTATCTTGCATTGCTATGTCATTTGCTTAGTTTAGACATGCTTTGTGTGAGTGCCACCTGTTTAGTGTCTAATTACCATATATGTGAATTATGCAATGCCATCTTGTTGCAAGACATTATATATGTGAATTATGCATTGTTATCTTGTTGCAAGGCATTATGTATGTGAATTATGCAATGCCATGCTGTTTAGGCAAGCGTCATATATGTCAATTATATCATGCCGTCCTTTTTTTGTATTTCTCATTGCTTTTGTCGACAATGTTTGTATATTCAGCTGCTCTTCCTGTGCATCAGTCATTTGAATTGGTGATGGAGAAATGGAGGAAAACAAGGTCTTGAGCGGAACAATGCTACCCATCAAGCAGATATCTTCTTGCTGGTTCTGAGATAGCTCTTGAGAGGAGGATTCAGAGGCAGATGACCAGTCCTATTATCCCCCTGAGGTGTATGCTCAAACTTGGCTGGGTTATATTACTCATATAATGCATATGTTGCATTGCAATGCTTAGTTTTTACATCATATACACAATATTGAATGCCATCTCCTTAGTTGACACATCATATATGCAATTGCCCTCTGCTCACTTCCTTAGTATATAAATCGTATATTTGAATTATGTCATGCCATGATGTTTACATAGACAACATGTATCTGAATTATGGCATGCCAACCCATTTTCTAAAGACATAATATAGTTATATCATCTCATCCAGTTTACATAGTCATCATATTTTAAATTATGTCATTCTATCCATGAATTATATCATGCCATCATGTTTCCATTGACGGCATGTTTGTGTTTTATGGCATGCCAACCACTTTAATAGACACATCATATAGTTATATCATGTCATCCTGTTTACATAGTCATCATATTTTGAAGTATATCATTCTATCCTATTTAGTTAGCCATCATACATGTGAAATTGTGTCATGCTATCCTGTTTAATTAGCCATCATATATGTGAAATTATGTCCTCGCTATTACATTTGCTTAGACAACATAAATGTGAATTATTTCATGCCCTGTTTTCTTCCCTACTATCCATTGCACCTGTCTATCTTACAATGTCTCAGACATTCAATTACTTTTCTTGTTTATCAACCATTTCAATTGGAAGGAGTGATGGCAGTATCTGTGGGAGTAAAAACACGGTCTTCAGAAAAGATCGTGCTACTTGCCGATGCAGATAGAACCACGGTTGTACTTGCCCAAGAATCAGCCCCACCACACATAACCCACACTCATGTAGATTGTACCCCTACCCAGTTGGACAGAGAACCAGCTACACCCCTTCTAACCCCAACCCCAGCAGATAGACACCCACTTCCTGTTGACACAGCACCGTCTCCACCACAGAGCACCCAAACACGAGCAGTTAGTAAGGCAACTGCAGTGCCCAAATTACGAGGACCACCACTCCGAACCCGAAGTCATCGCTTAAAGCACAAGAAGAATTGTTCTCAGGTCAGGTTCTGTAGCTATGGTTCATACTACTTTGCTCTTGCATCACTGTATTTACAGGTACCAACCAATTTCAAATTTGAAGGATGCAATTGAAACTCCAATGGCGCAACAGGTATGTTTTAAACCCGTTTCTTCAACGTGTTTGGCTGTTTGCTGTTGTAACTTGCTCTATGTTGATTTCAGTTTCAATTGAATAAACAGTTATGTTCTCATGCCATGCACATTACAAGTGTTGTTATTGATGTGTAGTTTCCCACACTTATATTACATCTATCTTTGCTTTGTCTTAAATAGATATGATTTGAACTGTATCTATCTTGATTTGGCAACATAAACTAGAATGATATAGACCATACAAAGGACCATACTACATAGATATATGTTTGTTTCATGTTATCATGTCCACCTTACTATTGAACTGGTTTACCAAAATGAGTTTCATATACTACATTGTAAACCTGAGATGTGTCATTTGTTTCTCTTTTAGAACGCGGATAAAATATTGGAGAAGAGTACCCTGTTATGCAATGGTAAAGGAAGTAATGCAGATAAGGTTCAAGATAGTGAGACATCCCTGTTGGTCTCCAAGAAAGCTGATAAAAACTATATTGAGCACTACAAAAAAAATACACTTCCGTGATGATACGTGTTTGTCACAGTAGGTCGCGTTTTTTGTCATGCATGTACATCCATGACAAATTTATGACAGAATCAAGATAGTCATACATCTTTGTCGTAGAAGTGTTCCATGACATTATGAAAATTATCATCACGAGTGTCCACTTCCATGACGATAAATCGGCGTCCGCAGAAGTGCTTTAAATCGGGGTGACCGACACGTGGCATCCATCGTAACGGAACGCCGTTAAGCTATCGGGTCGGGTTTTGGATCCGATAACCCGTTAATGACCCGACCAATGGGGATTTTCCACGTGTAAAATCATCCTTGGTCGGAGGAAACACGTGTCGGCTCACCGCTGGGACAGATGTCATCCACTCATTGGACAGAAGGCGCCTATGATACATCGACACGTGGCACGGCCCAACAAGTTTAATTGGGCCGGCCCAATTAAAGGCCCACAAGTTTTGCGGACCATAATGGGCTGGCCCAGCTAAAGGACCACAAGATTTTGTGGACCATAATGGGCCGGCCCAGCTAAAGGCCCACAAGATTTTGCGGACAATAATGGGCTGGCCCAGCTAAAGGCCCACAAGATTTTGCGGACCATAATGGGCGAGCCCGACTATAGGCCCATTTAGATTTTATGGGCCATAATGGGTCGCCCAACTAAAGGCCCACAAGATTTTTGTGTGCTATAATGGGCGGCCGGTAAAGGCCCACAAGATTCTTGCGGATCATAATGGGCCGGCCCGACTAAAGGCCCACGAGATTTTGCCGACATTAATTGGCGGCCTAGTCAGAGGCCCACAAGATTTTGAGGACCCTAGTAGGCCGGCCCATTAACTAGCTGCCATGTTTTGGGCCAAATGCCGGCCCATATCTGATCCGGTCCATTAATGGCCTGCCACGTTCCGGGCCTAAAATTGGCCCATATGAGATCCAGCCCGTTATAAGCCTACCACGTTCTGGGCCAAATTACGGCCCAGATCAGGTCCGGCCCTTTAAGAGGATTTGGGCTCAATTATGGCCCATATCAAATTCGCCCCAAGCTGGACACTATGCTTTTGGGCCCACTTGCTAAAGGCCCACTTAGTAATTCGCCCGATATTAGTTTTGGCCTGTTAAGGGACCGTTTAACATTTCGGACCTATATTAATTTAATTTGTTAAAAGCCCGTCATATAATTGGGCTAACTACGGCCCGATTTGCATCCGCCTACTCTGGCTGTTATCCGATTGGGCCAAACAAGGACCGAGACAATTTTGGCATGTTAAAAGCCCGTGATTTGATTCGCACAATCATGGGCCGGGGTTCATTTCGGGCTGCTGCCGGCCCGTGAGCTGTTCGGCACGTTTCAGGCCCAACCTACATCGTGATTGCATGACGGCCCGATTATGTACCGTAATTTTACGGTTTGGCCGGTTTACTGCGAAGACAGGATATATATACAGTAAAATAACTGCAGCATCGTGAATAAAAAAACCTAGACTATACAATAAAGAAATTACGGCATATTACATCCACTGGGCATCAAAGTTCGCCACTATGATAATAAATCATAAGCAGACAATGATTACATACACTTTGGGCATCAAAGATCGCCACCGGTGTAAATAAACACGCCGACAAAATAATATACAAACCGACAAAGACTTCAATAGAGTTCAAGAAAGGTTAGCCTCATTGGGAGCTGCAACAAGCAACCGAAAGCAAGATGATGAGATCTAGCTTGTTCAACACTTATATCTTCCTCACTCGAAAGATAAACAAGCGAGACGGATGACATGTTTTGCACGTAAAAGTATCGATCTTGACAATTCATAACATTTCTTACTGACGAATAAAGTGACACAGTTTAAAATTGCATTAACACAATATGGTATTGCTCAGGTCAAGACATGGCAGGAAATGACATTGTGAAGGAGTTGGCAGCTTCACGACAACACTGGATTACGGATCAAGAACTCATAAGTATCAATGGTTAGTGTCTTTGTCAATTTATACCATTTCAAATTGGCAAATAAAGAGATGGTTTAAATAATAGTAGAATGATATGACATTGTTCATAGTTAAGACATAGCAGAATATGACATTGTCTTTGTAGTGGGTAGGTTCACCACACCACTGGATTACGGATGAAGAACAGAAGCATACATGCAGTGCAAAAGAAGATCACTTGCTCTGTATAGTTTAATTTACATGGTATGAAGAAGGAACTTGGTTGTACAACTGAAAAGTTAAATTGAGGAAGGACAAACTTTTGTTTATTAACTACATAATAAACTTCAAATAAGCAATTTGATGCAAACACCAAAAATAAACAATTGTTGCAGTCATTGTCGGTGTCAAAACCGGCGGATCTCGGGTAGGGGGTCCCGAACTATGCGTCTAGGCGGATGGTAACAGGAGACAAGGGACACGATGTTTTACCCAGGTTCGGGCCCTCTTGATGGAGGTAAAACCCTACGTCCTGCTAGATTAATATTGATGATGTGTGTTACAAGAGTGGATCTACCACGAGATCAAGGAGGCTAAACCCTAGAAGCTAGCCTATGGTATGATTGTTCTTCCTCCTACGGACTAAAACCCTCCGGTTTATATAGACACCGGATAGGGTTAGGGTTACACAGAGTCGGTTACAATGATAGGAGATCTACATATCCAGACGCCAAGCTTGCCTTCCACGCCAAGGAAAGTCCCATCCGGACACGGGACGAAGTCTTCAATCTTGTATCTTCATAGTCTTGGAGTACGGCCGATGATGATAGTCCGGCTATCCGGACACCCCCTAGTCCGGGATTCCCTCAGTAGCCCCTGAACCAGGCTTCAATGACGATGAGTCCGGCGCGTTGATTGCCTTCGGCATTGCGAGGAGGGTTCCTCCTCCGAATACTTCATAGAAGGTTTTGAACACAAAGATAGTGTCCAGCTCTGCAAAACAAGTTCCACATAACACCGTAGAGAGAATAATTTTTGCATAGATCTTGCTGACATATTCCGCGGCGTGACATCACACCATGGCCAGGCCTTTATATGAATCGTTTTTTATTGTTCCACCTCAGCGTGTTTAACGAGGCGGTTTCCTTGGCACGTCTTATCAAAGCATAGATCGTGCCCCCTTATTCCGGGAATCTCATCAATACGGACGTGGGTAACCCTACCGTGCCCGTTGGCACGCCTCCTCTATCAGAGGCGAGTCCTAGTCGACCACGGGATGGGCTCTTGGTATTCAACCTCTTTATAACGAGACCAAGGCCCTCTCCTTTTTACACCCTCTATCGAGTTCGCATCGCGCTTCGAGTTCCAACACCCAAAGCTTCAGATTCAGGCGCTTCGGACTTTCGACGATGTCCGGCTCCGACCAAAGACGGCCGATGGATGTCTTCCTCCGTCACGTAAGAAGATGTGCTAAAGCTGCGAGACGCCGGTATCTAACTTGGCGAGATCTCGCAAAGGCTGCCTGCTCCAG
This sequence comes from Aegilops bicornis, assembly GCA_021605145.1. NCBI lineage: Eukaryota > Viridiplantae > Streptophyta > Magnoliopsida > Poales > Poaceae > Aegilops > Aegilops bicornis. Next base: position 538,495,878 of record CM038673.1, read on the forward strand.
GGCAGGTCATTCCCACTCCGAGCTTTGGTGAGAACATGGTGTTCGTGTCTCACTTCCGTCGGGATTTAGGCTTCCCGACGGATCCCTTTGTGCGGGGGCTCATGTTTTATTATGGGCTTGATTTCTATGACTTGAATCCGGAGTCCATCCTCCATATCTCGTCATTCATTGTCGTGTGTGAGGCCTTCCTCCATATTACCCCCCACTTTGGATTATGGCTCAAGACCTTCAAGGTGGAGCCAAAGATGATCCAGGGGCAGCAAGCGGAGTGCGGAGGGGCGGTCATAAGAAAATGTGCTGATGCTCCGTGGCCCGGGGCTCTTTTCAAGAGGAGCTTGATTGGCAACGGGAGTGGTTTTATATCACCGCTCCCAGGGGCACCAAATGGGCGGTGCTCCCTGCCTTCCGCTCAGGTCCACCACAGCGGCTGGTATCATGGGCCAACAAGGGGCTCGACTGGGGCCGCCCAAGGGCGTTCCCTTACTGCAGGGCCGTATTCGAGACCTCCAGAAAGAGGGATCAATCTGGTTGCGATGGCGCGAGTTATGGTGATCCGGCGCCTTCAGCCCAAGCGTCGCCCCCTCCGCTGTGGGAATTCAATCCGGAGGGACCACGAGCTCTCCAAAATTTTATGGGCACGACGCCCGTGGAGATGTATAAACTATTCTTCGGATCACAAGAGAAGTGTCCGGACTTGACCGAGGACGCAGGGCTAAGCTGCAATCACCCAGATACTCAAGTAAGTAGTCCCGTAACCGAACAAGCTGTTCCTTCATTTATTTTATATATATGCCCTTTAAAGGAGCCGCTTCTTGAACAGGAGTGGATAGCCAAGGCAAAGTTGATAAGGTGTCCGGCTCCCCACCCGGAGACCACGCTGGATCCCATGCTGACCAAGATTTTGATGGTCGCGCCTTTTGAAGAAGGCGAAGGGGGGAGCGGGGAAGCAACCGCCTCTGCGAAGGAGGATATCAAGGAAGGAGGGATCAAGAGTCCCACCTTTCGAGGAGAGAAGAGGACCGCTTCGGAAGATCCGAAGGTCAAGGCCTCAAAGAGGGGGAAGGAATCTTCGGCAGAGAGTCCGGCGCTGGGAAGTAACCCAGCCGCATTATTTCCCCTAGGGGATCAGCCCTCCAACCAGCCGTAAGTAAAAGGAAGGGGTCTTTGTAAATAAGGAACATCCCCGTATTTATTTATGAAGATAACCGAAATTGTACCTTGTAGTTCGGACCTCAGCCCTTCTCAGCAGAGCTCGTCTTCGGGGGATCTTCGTCCGGAGATGATGGAGAGCGAAACGCCTCCACCTGTCGCACCCTCATAGAAGCGGACGACCGGAGGTGTCGTCGTGGAGGTTCCCCAAGTTCGGCGGGGCGGAAGGTCCGGCGCCAAGTGGCGTCTTGCGGTCGGAGGAGCTGAAGGATCTGCCAGCGAAGCGGCTATTTGAGAGGATCACCGTGCTCTAATGGGTATGCAGTGATTGAAAGAATTGCATCCGCGGAGAGCGGATTGCATGAAGCCGTCGAAGCTTATCGACGGGGTTTGAGGTACACAAAATGATGTACCTTTCCGACAGTTATGCATATAAAATGCGCCTGTATAGATAGTAGCCTCGAGACTCGGTATGTTGTCAAAATTGACAACGTGTTAAGGATCAAATTCTCGATCTTAACATATCGCCGCTCCTAAATAGGTGGCGGGCGTCCGAGGCCAGCCAGATCGATGAATATGCCGAACTAAAGCGGCAACTTGACGAGGCGGATGCGGACATCGCTACCGGTCAATAAACGGTTTGACGAGTCACAAGGTATGCGACTTCTATGCGGACACCTGGTAAGGGAGCTTGACACCCATGTCTTACTAATCATATGCTTAATGCAGATGGTGCCCTTTGCCGTGGAAGAGCTGCGGGCAGAACTTGCCCGAAGCGAAAGAGCAAGCCAGAATTAGTAATGCGGCCGCTTTAAAAAGGCGGCGAAGTGCTAGAAGCTGAACGGGCTGCTCCTTTGCCGAAGCAAAGAGGAGATGGCCGATATGGCCAAAAAGTTGAGGAATACTACCGATCGCTGCGAGGTTCTTGAAAAAGAACGTCAAGCGGAATAAGAGGACCTAAAGAAGGCCGCCGCCGAATCCAAGAAGGCCCAATCGGCTTTGAGAGCTGCCAAGGAGGAGCTGAGTCAGGCCGGGGCAATTGCGGCTGGAAAACCGTTTACTGCGGAGGAAATATCTGATCCAAAGTATGCTTAGTTGGATAAATTGTGGAGTTCAGAGGATGCTTATCTGGACTTGGCGGCGAGCGCCGTGGACGCGGTTGAGCACTTCCGGGGCCAGAAGGGGCACAGGAGGGAAGAGTTATATTGGTCGCAATTCCATGGTCCGGAGCGTCCTCTGCCGCTGACCGATCGGTTGGCCGAATGGGCCGAGCTGAATCGATTGTCTGGATTTGCCATGAAGCATGTCTTGACTCACTTGTGGCCGGACGGACCCCAGCCGAAGAGCTATTTTGGTTTAGTGCAGCAGTTTCTTGGTGCGGTGCCGCGTATCGACGCAATGAAGTGATCGGCGTGCATTGAGGGAGCGCGGATGGATCTTCCCCGTGTCAAGACATACTGGGCAGAGATGAAGGCCACTGACGTTGCATCCCAGGATTCGGACAGAGGTCGAGTACCTGCCGAGCACTACTTTGAAGAAGTCCTGCCGGGCGCTCGTTTAATAGAGACGCAGTGCTCGAAGGATATTATGTTTAAATGACATGTATGCTTTGTGAAAACAATGTTTCAATGTAATATACGTGCTTTTTATACTTGTGCATTCAAGTAGCAAACTACTCCCTGTGCGGCCGTTTATGTATATGTAAATATAACCTGAAAGATGGCAGTCCTTGGCTTCAACTCCCACGCACATAGTGCGGGGGTGTTTGCAAAGAAAGCGCTTTTTCACACTTAATCCAACGTCTTGGTCCTGTTAAGGAGGTGATAGCGTAGCAAACCAGGCAACCGGACTATAATGCTTTATCACTTTCACTTAGCCATGGGAGTTCGAGGGTGGGGCTACTATATAGCCCCTGGGGGCACCGCACTCTCCCGAACCCGGGGTGCGTATGTGCCTGACCGAAAAATCGGTCCTTCGTTAATGCGGAGGAATCCTAAACATTCCAGTGAGTCATCGAGTGGTTGACCAGTCTCTCGCTATATCATGACAGTCAGTTTTCGACTTTCTCTCGAGGTGCTCGCCCGGCGAACAAGGGGCACAATCGCAGAGTTCTCCGGGTGCCGCGTTAGCCGTGAAAACGGGCGTAAGGCATCAAAACACAGGAGCCGGGCAACCCAACATTTGACCAAAGACATGATTCGGAGCTGATGCATATAAGGCCTAACTCGAGATGCAGAATACTCCCTAAGGTATTCGGTCTTTATGAAAATGGGCAGAATAATGCCCTAAGCCCCTGGTGTCTAGGTACGTGCAAAAATTCTGGTGCGGCCAATGCCAAAGCACCAGCCTCCTCCTCGGTTATAATAAGGAACCGGGGGGATGTATATCAACAAGAGACAGTGAAAAAAGGTTTACGCAGGGTCTTAATCTGAAAAGAATCCTTGCAACGGGTCCCTACTGCACGTCTGCGCCTGTGTCTCCGTTGTGCCGTATCCTGGACGGGTGTAGCACGTTGTTCATCTGTTAAAAGAGAGTAACTTAGTTTGAAAGAAAAAGGTTCGTGCGAAAGGTGTACTTAATATTAAATAAACAGAGTACGGTTCGAAGAAGTGAATGAAATTGAGCTTTATCGTCTCTTGTTGTACATGCATGCAGCACCTTGTATGGGGTATATGCCGCTAGTAGGCGCCGGACTCGTCTAGCCGTGTCCGGGTTCAATTACCTATTCAGGTGCTTTGGTTAGCGGAGCCGGATTGGTGTGGGGCTGTTAAGGCAGCCTCGCATTCTTCCGTGCTTTCGAGTGACATAATACTCCCTTTTAATGAGATGATGCCGCGTGGACGGGCATTTTAAGTGTAAGAGATGCGTGTCACGGTATTGCGTTAAAGCGGGCGAAAGCTTCGCGTCCCAATAGTGCTTGATAGCTACTTTTAAATGGGGCGACATGGAAGACTAAATTTTCACGACGGAAGTTGTTGGATGAACCGAACACAACTTCTAGCGATGAGGGAGCCCGTACAATGGGCATATGGGCCTGGCATTACCCCTTTGAAGGAGGTGTTGCTATGGCGAATTTTGGTTGGGTCTATCCCCATTCCATGGATTGTGTCACGATATATCAGGTTGATGTCACCGCCGCCATCCATGAGGACTTGTGTAAATTGGAATCGTCGATTATAGGATCCAATATCAAGGCAGTCCATCCTGCGTTCCGGATATTTTCGGAATAGTCTTGATGGTCGAAGGTGATTGGTTTTGACAACCAATGTGCGGCGCGCCTTTTAGTGGGCGCCGCTATGTTTTTCCCTTTGATCACGTGAAGTGAGTTTACTGTTTTAACCTTTTGTGGGAACTTCTTTTGTTTTTCGGGGCGCTGCTTGTGGTGCTCGTTATCATCTTCCCTTGGTGCGTCGAGCCCCTTGTGTTCGGCGTTAAGTCGGCCGGACTGCTTGAAGACCCAACAATCTCTGTGGGTATGGTTTGCAGGCTTCCCGGAGGTACCATGTATTTGACACAGTCTATCCAGAATCTTGTTTAGGTTGGATAGCTCGTCACCGTTATCCTTTAGGGCAGTGTTTTGTTGTTCGGTCGAGCTTTTGAATCCGGCGTTGACCGCCCGTACTATTTGGGCCATTTTCCTTACTCCGGCGCTGATCTTTTACTGCGTCGTGATTTCATTTCCATCCACGATTTCGGATGTACTCGGGTCATTGGTCTTGCATCTAGCCAGCCAGCTGTCTTCTCTGCGCAAAAGCGGGTCATGAGGCTTGTTAATGCGGCCATTGTTCTTGGCTTTTCTTGGCGAGGTGTCCGGCGAGCCATTCGTCTTGGACGTTGTGTTTGAAAGCTGCTAAGGCTTGACATCCGACGATCGACTATTTGGTTCTTTTAGTAAGGAACCTGTTCCAGAATTTCGGGCTGACTCTCCGGGCTGTTGAGTTATGTGACTTAGATCGTCTCGCATCCTGAGGGCGGACATAAGTCACTGAAAATTTGCCCAAAATGCATCCTCGAGCTCTCCCGGCTTCCAATGGTATTTTCGGGAGGCTTTTAAGCCAATGCCTAGCTGGCCCTTTGAGTTTAAGGGTAAGTATTTTATGGCGGAGATCGTCTCCTCTAGCCATGTGTATGTGGAGGATGTAATCCTCGATCCAGAACTGTGGTACATTGTTCCGTCGTATGCCTCTATGTTTACGGGTTTGAATCCCGGCTGAAATTCATGATCCGGCACCTCATCGGTGAAACATAGGGGTGTCTGGCGCTCCTATATTTGGGTGTGCCGTGATCTTGAATTTTGGCGTATTGCATTGCTTTGTGAGCCTGCTTTCTTGGCCCATAGATGGACCTAACTGGGCCATCCTCTTGATGTGAATCCTTATGCGGATCGCATATTGGCTTGTGTGCGGCGCCATTCACCGCTCTCTTTTTGCCGTGGGGTCGTCCATCCGACCGGGTGGCCTTCTTACTTTATAATTGTGGGGGCTCTAAGGCCTCCTCGTCGAATTCGGGCAGTAGCTTTCTTTTCGGGTAGCTCTTTGTTCAGCGACTGTCGCCGTACTTGTCTGCGGTCTTGAATACATAGCACCATCTGATCCTGAGTCCATCTTCCGCTGTTTTGAGCTTCCGCTTACCTTTTTCAGGCTACGTGTAGTGGCGACGAGCCTTTTACGGAGGTCGTTTTGCTCGATAGTTTGTCCGGCGTGAGATCGTCCGGACTGTTGTCTTCGGGGACAGATTTTTTATCCAAGTTGTCTTGTTGGACGATTGCTCGATAGCTTGTTCGTTGTCCATCGGTTCGCCCAGCTCTATGGCTGGGTCTTTGTTGAGGCGGACTTTGTTCGGCGTTTACGTTGCCGTTTTGACTGCTTTTCGAGGGATTTATCCTTCGTAGCGTCCTATTGCTCCTCGTCTTCATTTCCTTTAGGTGTATCCACCATGTATACATCATGGGATGAGGTTGTCCAGCATCCTATAGGTGCTGGTTCATTGTTGTCTCCTACATCGTCGTCCATACCGTCGATGTCTTCGGAGTCGAAATCGAGCACGTCGTGTAGGCTATCGACAGTGGCTACGAAGTGGGTTGTGGGTGGGCGTTGAATTTCTTCATCGTCCGTATCCCAACCTTCCTGACCATGGTCCGGCCAGGGCTTTCCGGATAAAGAGAGAGACTTTAGTGAATTCAGGATGTCGCCAAAGGGCGAGTCTTTGAAAGATGTCCGACTGTGAACTCCATAACGGGCGCCCAATCGGATTCGATTAGCAAGGGCGCGGAGGGTTCGAGTCCGGAGAGGAGTCCGGCACCACAGAGTCGAGGTCTTCGCAGCGACAGGGGATGGAGTTCGCTCGATCGCCATAGGGATTAAAGCCCCGAGGCGGTGTCCAACCACTCGTCCTCGATCGGGGAATCCGGCTCCGGATTAAGGGTCGGGCCGGATTACAGTGCGGCCTCGTGGCCTTTCACCGCAGAGCTAGATCATGGCCATCGAGGCGGTCTGGCGGCGCAGCATACGGCTTGAATCCGTTGAAGATCAAGTCTCCGCGGATGTCGGCCGTATAGTTTAAACTTCCAAATCTGACTCGACGGCCAGGGCGTAGCTTCGATCTGCTCGGATGGCTGCTTAATTGGCCCGCAGTGCAAAGCCGCTGAACACGAAGATCTGTCCGGGGAGAAAAGTCTCACCCTAGACTGCGTCGTTGTTGATGATCGAAGGAGCCATCGAGCCTATCGGTGACGACACAGAGGAACTCTCAATGAAAGCACCAATGTCGGTGTCAAAACCGGCGGATCTCGGGTAGGGGATCCCGAACTGTGCGTCTAGGCGGATGGTAACAGGAGACAAGGGACATGATGTTTTACCCAGGTTCGGGCCCTCTTGATGGAGGTAAAACCCTACGTCCTGCTAGATTAATATTGATGATGTGTGTTACAAGAGTGGATCTACCACGAGATCAAGGAGGCTAAACCCTAGAAGCTAGCCTATGGTATGATTGTTCTTCCTCCCACGGACTAAAACCCTCCGGTTTATATAGACACCGGATAGGGTTAGGGTTACATGAGTCGGTTACAATGATAGGAGATATACATATCCGTATCGCCAAGCTTGCCTTCCACGCCAAGGAAAGTCCCATCCGGACACGGACGAAGTCTTCAATCTTGTATCTTCATAGTCTTGGAGTCCGGCCGATGATGATAGTCCGCTATCCGGACACCCCTAATCCGGACTCCTCGGTCATGCCTAACCAAATATATACAACAAAGTTTGAAGGCTTGAGATGGACAAACTTACATTATTGGTGAAGACAGGCTCTATAAAGGCCTTGTCCATGCCGATGGGGGGCAATTCAAGAAGTTTACCACAGAATCTTCTTCAAAAGCATTGCCTTTATTCTACATTTTGTTAAGAGTAAATATAGATGTGATAATATACGAAAAAATGGAGAATATTTAAGATAAGATGAAGAGTGATGCTACATAACCAAGTAGCTATAAATGTACGTGCAGCGATACAGGAAAAAGGTACAGCCAAGAGCAATGCACAGCTAAACTTCTTCAGTACCAACCTTATGGTAAGAGTAAATATAGATCTAATGTGTAGAAAATGGAGGGCAAAGGAAAATAAGCTGCAGAGTGATGGTACATGAACAACTACCTGTCATTATAAGTACACTGATAAAGGACAGCATGTACTTACAAGAACAATGCAGAGCTAAAAAAACATTGGCATTGGATATATTCTACACTAATGTAACCATTCATACAGACCAGATAATTTGGAGCGAACAATTGATAAGCAAGCTATCATAAATACTGCTGTCACATAATGAACCAGGTATGTATGCAACTACACTGATACAGGACAACATGTACTAACAAGAGCAAAGCAGCGGCCAGCATATTTGCGATATCCTGTTGTTCTTTTCAAACCGGAATTCTTCTTCGAGCAGATTTCCTGCAAAAAAGATCCGTAAGGCACATGCGGAAAAGTAGAAGTTCAAATTGTCATGTGATTTCATAGACAGTACCTCATCCCGGGAACGAGACCAGTGCATAACAAGGTTTTTCCATTCAATGTCTTCTAAATTTGGCACAGGAGACTTCACCGGAAATTCGTTTATAGACTTGCCACCAAAGTGTGATTTCCTCAGGTAACACCGATACTGCTGCAATGCTTCCTTGAAAAGCACAAGCAAGCTTTGCTTATCATGACTATCCAGATTGACCCTCGCCTAGTTACAACAATGTAATGTAAGTCATTGATGTGTTCAATCAGCAGAAAACAGGAAAATAATAACCATGAATAATAGCACTTACACGTAAGTTGGACAGGAAGATGTGAAAATGGTGTTTGTCTTCACAATAATCTTCCCATGATGGGAATATATGCACGTAGCCCTAACAACATTGAAAGCATTGTCTTTTAAAGCGGGAATAAATGGAATGGGGTTCCAATCTCTGAGGAATTGGCCGTCTCTGCAGATTCACGATAGGTCTTGGCCGATGGACTTGCTGTACTTTTTCTTTGGAGTGGGATTTTTACGTGGTACTGCTGGTGCTATGGCAAATGAAATCGGTATACCTTTTCTTTGGAGTGGAGGTCCTGTGTGGTGGGGCTAGTGGTGTGGCCGATGAAGTATGGGTGCAGTCTGCTGGAGTCGGTCCTACGTTTTGTGTCCTTTGGTTGTACAGCCAATATAAGTGGGGTCTTGTCTAATTTCTCGCACCACCATGTTTTTCAAGGACTTTCTTTGGTGCTCCTTCAGTTCGGCAATCACCCTCTTCCTTTTTGATGTCTGATGCACACGAACAACATTTGAGTGGAAAAACATGTTATGATGACAGATGGAATATGTATTGATAATGGATGGGCATGGCATCTCGACATATATGATGAGTAAACTAAGCAGATGGCGGTGCAACAAAGTAGAAGAAATGCAAGACAACATATGCAAGATACCCGCAATCAATAAAACATTGCCAAATTAGAACAGGCACCTTGATGGGTGAACAGGACAGCCATACGCCTTTGTCTCCTCGAGGTTAGAATAGTCATTAGGATCATATTCTGAACAAGAGTCAACAGGTGGGGAGCGTATGAGTTTCATTGCATCCAGAATGGCACTCAATGCCTTGGTGACAATTTTGTAAGTCATTGCAGTGTTTATCTTCAAGAGTGGACTGCTGCTAGTGCGACAACAAGCAGCTACACAGATCATAGTGTAGATATCACGGGAAAACCTTAAGCATCAGAGTAAAATCAGCAAAGTGGAACTTGCTGGAATATATGTGCTAGTATTGCCGGTACGGCTAGAAAGGCTTCGGTATCGACTCTCTTCAAGTGAAGGTGCGGTCTGTTAATATCGATGTAACTCTCAAAGCCGACACAGCTCCGGCGCATTTCCTTGCTATTCTTATAGGATTCAAGTGGGCAGGCCACTACAAATCCTATTCCTATGTTTACAAAATCCTCTGAATCAAAGAGGCTCAAAGTGTCCATCACAACCGAATCAGTATAGACCTCTACCTTGCAAATGTCCCTGCTCATCTTGATTACAAGGAACATCTTGTACTACTAGCATACTCACTCCGTTCCAAAATATAAGTCTTGGTAGAGATTTCCTCTATGGATCACATACTGATGTATCCAGATACATTTTAGAGTGTAGATTCACTCATTTTGCTCCATATGTAGTTCATGGTGGAATCTATACAAAGACTTGTATTTAAAACGGAGAAAATATATTAAAGAAGAACGGAAGAGGAACATGGTAAAGAAGAGCAATCAGATTTTGGATAATAAAATGTTGGTTCTTGTGATTGCCCACACAAGATGAACCAGAGCGCATTAAGAATGCAACTCCCAGCTGTCTCTCGACCATTTCAGGCGGTTTGATGAAGATCCTACGTCTCCTAACCCTTCTTCTTCATCGTCTCTTAATTCTTCCCATACAGAACACCGCACGGACCGCCGGCCGGACCACCGGCCCCCACCGCCTGTGTTCCTTCGCCACCCCCACCCCCACCTGCGTCGAGTTTTCTTCGTTCGGCGAGGCCCCACAACCACCCGAGCCCCTTGGATCGCACCGGCGAACTCCGGCGAGCTCTGAAAAATCGACTGACCCAATTTTGAAATTTAGTCTACTGTGATTTAACTAGTGTGGAATATAAAAGGGGAAAACCATAAGCATTGGGAGTATAGTGTTGAGCGTGCCATGGCGGATCTGAAGGTGCAAACCGAACAAAAGCAACTTCGCAACCAAGACAAGAAATCAGAATAAAGCAGTGGCGATTTATTTTCTTGCTGCGATAAATAAGTTGAGCAGATACGAAAGAGTACCGCCTCCGGTGTGGCGCCATGTACGCATCTGCTGAGAATTTGACGGTGTTGCGGTAGCGATGGCTGTCGGCAGCGTGGAAGCAGATCTAGGAGGGTAGATGGTGGCGGAGGGGCGCGGTGGACGAGACGGTCGTAGGAGCGACACCGACAAGGTGGACGACGGCGGGGATGAAGCGAGAGGACGGGATGCAAGGATCCCGGTCCGAAGGCGTGGATGAGAGAGGTCAATCTCTTGTAATGGACGGCGGCGTCGGGGTATCAGCTCCGGCATGGTGGAGGAGGACGGCGGTGGATGGGGTGGCGGACGGCATGACGGAGGAGGTGGGGTGGAGACGGTGTTTTGGCGCCCACGAGTACGAATGGGGAAAAGGGAGGTAGAGAGGAAGGGGAACCATGTATTCAGTATGCTTGTCTCAAATGTGAGGAAATTTACAAACTTAGCCCCAGTTTCAAATTTCTACTACATCACAGCAATATTAGTCCGTTGGGGATAGGACGGTAATCTCGCATACACCAAATATTTGCCGATGAGAGTTTGTTTTTGGCGCCCACCGTGTATGAATATGAATCGGCGAGGGAGTCGATTTTGGCCGAGGGCACACTGTGTTTTGGCGCCCACCGTGTATGAATCCGGGTGAGAGGCAGTTACGTCACATTTGGGTGAAATTACAAACCTACCCCTATCGAAACCTATACAAATCCAGCAGATAGGCTTTGCGTGGCAGGGATAGGCGGTAGTGATTTCCATCTCGCAGATTTTGGTTTCGGGCGGGGTTACTGCGACTTTCCCCGCTTCGTTCAAATTTTGCACAGTGCATGTTTACCGTGCCAACTCAATTCGAATCCCGTTTGTATTCTACTATTTTTTTTCGAGCGGGATCCATTTTCAATTGGAATTACATTCTATATATATCATTTTTTATATATACTTTCAAATGCACAACAAAGAATTCTGCTCCTTTATATGTATAATATGATTTACAAATACAACGATCTCGAAATCTTAAGGTTGAATTCGAAAAAATTTAACCAAATTATGTTCTACTAAAATGTATGGATCAGTAATATCTACATATTAAATAACATAGATGTGCGTGAATTCATATGAGTATGCATGTTTTATAGATCAATTTTGGTTCGAGTATGGATTACATGTATCATCATCTCGAATTCAAATATTTGAATCCCTTTTTTCTTCACTCCTTTCACGCCCATCTCTCTCACATGCATGCTCCTTGGTAGCTATCACTCTCTTTTCTCCAGCTCACCCATACGCTCACTTCATGTTTCTCCTATCCTCGCATAAACATGGTCTCTCGGCGTCTCCCTTGAGAAGTGTCATACTCTCCCTATCATTATACATTACACGATTTTCATTATCTCTCACGTCTCTAGTGTTCTCTGGTATCACTCGGTACCTAAGCTTTCTTTTTCACCGCCACACATAGTCTCCACTCGTCTTTCACTTTGTCTTTCTCTCTATGGGATTCTCTCACACACCCTATATGTCTCTACATATGACTCATACCACTAAAATTACTCTCTCTCTCTCTCTCTCTCTCTCTCCTGTAGACACAACATTTGTTGCGGTCTCCTTTTCGTCTCCATCCCAGACTGACATTATTCATTTGTTTACTGATCAGGCAACCCCGACTACAGTCTCCTCTCTCTCTCTCACAGACACACGCACACACAACTCCTGCTTCCACTCCCCTTCCCGACTACCGTCTCTCACTCTCACACACAAAACTCTCGCTTTCGCACCCCGACTCATATTTCTCTCACAAACATTTATCGACTGGCTAGCCTCTAGATAGGTTTATACACCCTTTTCGTGCTTCCACCATCGCATACATGGCTCTCTCCCGCTCCTTGTATCTATGTAGCTTTTTCTTCCCTTCTTGAGACACGCCCTCTCGATCGTGCACACACACACTATCGCCTCATTTTAAGCTGATACCTATCGCACACACACTACTTGTGTCTTTGTCACACATGCACTCCGCCCTCCTCCACTCTCCCTCTCTCTCACACACACATGGGCCTTTTGCAACAACTAGCAAGATGCCCATGCATTGCACGGAACATCAAGATGCATTTGTATGAGTAGTTTATCTTGTGGGGGAAAAGGATGAGCGAGGAAGGCCTTATTTGCAAATGTGGAGAGGGGTGTGGGTATCTTTTGCAAAATTGCCATAGTTTCCTTCCTATCTGTGGATATAGATCAGACGGCCTATATTGCAGTATGGCAGGCACAAGATCATCACCAACAATGCTTTTTATAAGAGTAGGGATAAAAAATAGAGTTGGTGATGATGGTGGGCCTGCCATCCTACAATGTAGGTCGTTCGATTTATATCTGAGGGATGGGAAGGAAAATATGGAAATTTACCCGACTCTTCACCACATTTGCAGATAAGGCCTTCCCTCGTTCATCCTTTTCTCCCACAAGATCTTGATGTTCCGTGCAACGCACGGGCATCTTGCTAGTAAGAGTAGAAATTAGACATATACCACTTCTCGAATCTTGAAACCAACAACATTCCTCCCTTATCTCATCAAAACCGCCAAAGGAATATATTTTGAGTGAAACATAACATATTTTTAGTGATATTAGTATTTCAAAACTATACTTTTTTCTATCAAATCGGTGAATAGGTATTAATCTAAATTGATCGTGTGGCAACGCATTGGCACATTGATAGTAGTTATTATAATTTTTTGGACACCGGACAAGCGGTGGAGTACATAGGCGAAGAGAAGAGGCGCATACGACGCGATCGGCCTCTCGCTGTCTCGCACACATGAGTGTTATGTAAAGGCGGCGTTAACAAATAAACCCTAAAACCCTAGGCGCATACGATTGCTGCATTCGAGTCTTTGGAGTGCGTGGTGGAGCACCTTTGTAGGAGTTGATGGTCGGGACCACAGGTGAACGACTTGGAGCGCGGTGGCTCGCCAGTTGCCACAGATCGAGTAGCCACGTTGAAAATATCGTTTTTTAGCGGGGTTAAGAGTTCCGATTTTCAATGGCACGTTATAAGTAGTACGTAGTTTTTAGAACGATTGGTATGGAGCGAAAATGGAATTCATAGTACTATGTACCTCCTTGGCGTATGGTTGTATGGGTTTATGTTGCGAGATGTTGAACCTGGTAGTTCTAGGGAAAATACTATGGTTTAGATTTAGATGCTGGTTTTCGATGTCGGAAGGGGAAACCCTTCTTTGGTTAAAAAAACTACTACCTCCATTCTGGTTTACTAGTCCTCATCGTACATTGGGTCAAAGTTTGTCCATGAATTTTACTTGTAAAATAAGAATGGAAAACGAGATTTTGTTATACCCATACAGAAAAGGACTGGAGGGAGTGATTGCTCTAACACGGACGCGACATCTCATAGCGCAGGCATTGAACCGGCGCGCCCGCCAAGAGGGCCGCACTCGCTGCAGGCCCGGCTGAGCACGCCTCCTCGCCGTGTGCAACCAGCTTAAGACTACCCCACCTGTCTTCATTGAATCCGCGCGTGTGCCGGCAACACGTCCTTCCGCGAGCCGGCAGGCATTTTAGAACAGAAAACATGACTAAAATATACTCATGGTCTTGACTTGTTGTGCTCGCCTTGGTAGCAGGAACTAGTAGAGGTTTTTCTTTATTTATAACTCTCCTCACATTTTTTTGGCTTTGAAGTGAATCATGGTTGTGGACATTATGTATGAATGTGCGAGATATCTGTGAACATGAGTTTGATGTGGAAGTTGAACTTGGAATGTCGGGCTTCTTGGCGTGAACTATACCATGTCCAATGCTTAAATGCATTATTGTTTGGAAAGTAATTGCTGTTATTACATGACCCAAAAAAACATTTTGTGCCACATCGGTAGATGCACGAGACATCACAACATGCATCTTGTTGGATAAACATTTGAACCTAGCTATTATGAAGGAAATTTTGTATTGACAACAGTTTTAGATAGCAGGAGACGCCTAGCCTGCTTTGCCTCTGCTAGCTTATTAGTGGCTTATTCCATCTCTTCTTTGGCTTGGGTGAAGAGAGCATCTGATTGCTCTTTTCGCTTCTTCAGGAACTCATCTACATTCTCAAGGGCTGCTGCACGCTTTCTTTCAGCCTTTACTAATGCCACGAGGACACGAATAGGTGATGACTCCACTATTGGGGAACGTAGCAGAAATTCAAAATTTTCCTACGTGTCACCAAGATCTATCTATGGAGAAACCAGCAACGAGGGGAAGGAGAGTGCATCTACATACCCTTGTAGATCGCTAAGCGGAAGCGTTCAAGAGAACGGGGTTGAAGGAGTCGTACTCGTCGTGATCGAAATCACCGGAGATCCTAGTGCCGAACGGACGGCACCTCCGCGTTCAACACACGTGCAGCCCGGTGACGTCTCCCATGCCTTGATCCAGCAAGGAGAGAGGGAGAGGTTGAGGAAGACTCGATCCAACAGCAGCACAACGGCGTGGTGGTGGTGGAGGAGCGTGGCAATCCTGCGGGAGAGGAGAAGGGAGAGAGGTAGGGCTGCGCCAGGGAGAGGTCAAACTCATCTGTTGGCAGCCCCAAAACCCTCAAGTATATATAAGGGGAGAGGGAGGGCTGCGCCCCCACCTAGGGTTCCACCCCTAGGGGCGGCGGCCAACCCAAACCCATCTAGGGTGCGGCCAAGGGGGGGAAGAGGGAAACTTGCCCCCAAGTTAGGTGGGTCGCCCCTCCCAAACCCTAGGCGCCTTGGGCCCTTGTGGGTGGGGGGCGCCCACCCAGGGCTGGTCCCCTCCCACACTTGGCCCATGTAGCCCTTCGGGGATGGTGGCCCCACTTGGTGGACCCCCGGGACCCTCCCGATGCTCCCGGTACGTTACCGATAAAACCCGAAACTTTTCCGGTGACCAAAACAGGACATCCCATATATAAATATTTACCTCCGGACCATTCCGGAACTCCTCGTGACATCCGGGATCTCATCCGGGACTCCGAACAACATTCGGTAACCACATACAAACTTCCTTTATAACCCTAGCGTCGCCAGACCTTAAGTGTGTAGACCCTACGGGTTCGGGAATCATGAACATGACCGAGGCGTTCTTGGTCAATAACCAACAGCGGGATCTGGATACCCATGTTGGCTCCCACATGTTCCAGATGATCTCATCGGATGAACCACGATGTCAAGGACTCAATCGATCCCGTATTCAATTCCCTTTGTCTAGCGGTATTGTACTTTCCCGAGATTCGATCATCGGTATCCCGATACCTTGTTCAATCTCGTTACCGGCAAGTCTCTTTACTCGTTCCGTAAGACATCATCCCGTGATCAACCCCTTGGTCACATTGTGCACATTATGATGATGTCCTACCGAGTGGGCCCAGAGATACCTCTCTGTCACACCGAGTGACAAATCGATCTTGATTCGTGCCAACCCAGAGACATTTTCGGGGATACCTGTAGTGCACCTTTATAGCCACCCGATTACGTTGTGACGTTTGGTACACCCAAAGCATTCCTACGGTATCCGGAGTTGCACAATCTCATGGTCCAAGGAAAAGATACTTGACATTAGAAAAGCTTTAGCATCTGAACTGCACGATCTTTGTGCTAGGCTTAGGATTGGGTCTTGTCCATCACATCATTACGCTAATGATGTGATCCTGTTATCAACGACATCCAATATCCATGGTCGGGAAGCTGTAACCATCTATTGATCAACGAGCTAGTCAACTAGAGGCTTACTAGGGACATGGTGTTGTCTATGTACCCACACATGTATCTGAGTTTCCTATCAATACAATTATAGCATGGATAATAAACGATTATCATGAACAAGGAAATATAATAATAACTAATTTATTATTGCCTCTAGGGCATATTTCCAACAGTTCCCACTTGCGCTAGAGTCAATAATCTAGTTCACATCGCCATGTGATTAACACTCAGAGGTCACATCGCCATGTGACCAACATCCAAAGAGTTTACTAGAATCAATAATCTAGTTCACATCACTATGTGATTAAGACTCAATGAGTTCTGGGTTTGATCATGTTTATGCTTGTGAGAGAGGTTGTAGTCAACAGGTGCGCAATATTCAGATCCCTATGTATTTACATAAAACTTTATGTCATATCATAGATCTTGCTACCACGTTCCACTTGGAGCTATTCCAAATTGTTGCTCCATTATACGTATCTGGTATCTCTACTCAGAGCTATCCAGATAGGTGTTAAGCTTGCATCGACGCAACTCTTTACGTCGAACTCTTTATCACCTCCATAATCGAGAAACATATCCTTATTCCTCTAAGGATAATTTTGACCGCTATCTGGTGATCAACTCCGTGATCACCTTTGTACCCTCTTGCCAGATATGTAGCAAGGCACACATCGGTCACGGTCCACAGATAGCATCTTGTAGAGCCTACGTCTAAGGCATAGGGGCGACCTTCGTCCTTTCTCTCTTTTTGCCGTGGTCGAGCTTTAAGTCTTAACTTCATACCTTGCATCTCGGGCAAGAACTCCTTCTTCGACCGATCCATCTTGAACACCTTCAAGATCATGTCAAGGTATATGCTCATTTGAAAGTACCATTAAGCGTTTTTTGATCTATCCTCATAGATCTTGGTGCTCAATGTTCAAGTAGCTTAATCCAGGTTTTCTATTGAAAAACACCTTTCAAATAACCCTATATGCTTTCCAGAAATTCTACATCATTTACGATCAACAATATGTCAACAACATATACTCATCGAAATTCTATAGTGCTCCCACTCACTTCTTTGGAAATACAAGTTTCTCATGAACTTTGTATAAACCCAAAATCTTTGATCATCTCATCAAAGCGCACATTACAACTCCGAGATGCTTACTCCGGTCCTTAGAAGGATCATTTGGAGCCAGCATACCTTTTAGTATCCTTAGGATCGACAAAAACTTTACGATTGTGTCACATACAACCTTTCCTTACGAAAACCGGTAAGGAAACTCATTTTGACATCCATCCGCCAGATTTCATAAATGCAGCTAATGCTAACATGATTACGACGGACTTAAGCATCGCTACGGATGAGAAAATCTCATCGTAGTCAACTCCTTGAACTTGTGAAAAACTCTTCGCCACAAGTCGAGCTTCATAGACGGTGACATTACCGTCCACGTCCGTCTTCTTCTTAAAGATCCATTTATCTCAATGGCTTGCCGATCATCGGGCAAGTCCACCAAAGTCCATGCTTTGTTCTGATACATGGATCCTATCTCGGATTTCATGGCTTCTAACCATTTGTCGGAATATGGGCCCACCATCGCTTATCCATAGCTCGTAGGTTCATTGTTGTCTAGCAACACGACCTTCAAGACAGGATTACTGTACCACTCTGAAGTAGTACGCATCCTTGTCACCCTCACGAGAATGCGGTAGTGACTTGATCCGAAACTTCATGATCACTATCATAAGCTTCTACTTCAATTGGTGTAGGCGCCACAGGAACAACTTCCCGTGCCCTGCTGCACACTAGTTGAAGTGATGGTTCAATAACCTCATCAAGTCTCCACCATCCTCCCACTGAATTTTCGAGACGAACTTTTCCTCGAGAAAGGACCCGATTCAAGAAACAATTACTTTTGCTTCCGGATCTGAGATAGGAGGTATACCCAACCATTTTGGGTATCCTATGAAGATGTATTTATCCGTTTTGGGTTCGAGCTTATCACGATGAAACTTTTTCACATAAGCGTCGCAGCCCCAAACTTTTAAGAAACGACAACTTAAGTTTCTCCAAACCATAGTTCAAACGGTGTCGTCTCAACGGAATTACATGGTGCCCTATTAAAGTGAGTGTGGTTGTCTCTAATGCCTAACCCATGAACGATAGTGGTAATTCGATAAGAGACATCATGGTACGCACCATATCTAATAGGGTGCAACTATGATGTTCGGACACACCATCACACTATGGTGTTCCAGGCGGTATTAATTGTGAAACATTTCCACAATGTCTTAATTGCGTGCCAAAACTCGTAACTCAGACATTCATCTCTATGATCATATCATAGACATTTTATCCTCTTGTCACGAAGATCTTCAACTTCACTCTGAAATTACTTGAACCATTCAATAATTCAGACTTGTGTTTCATCAAGTAAATATACTCAGCATCTACTCAAATCATCTGTGAAGTAAGAACATAACAATATTCACTGCATGCCTCGGCACTCATTGGACTGAACACATCAAAATGTGTTACTTCCAACAAGTTGCTATCTTGTTCCATCTTACTGAAAACGAGGCTTTTCAGTCATCTTGCCCATGTGGTATGATCTGCATATCTCAAGTGATTCAAAATCAAGTGAGTCCGAACGATCCATCTTCATGGAGTTTCTTCATGCGTATACACCAATAGACATGGTTCGCATGTCTCAAACTTTTCAAAAACGAGTGAGTCCAAAGATCCATCAACATGGAGCTTCTTCATGCGTTTTATACCAATATGACTTACATGGCAGTGCCACAAGTAAGTGGTACTATCATTACTATCTTATATCTTTTGCCATGAAAATGTGTATCACTACGATCGAGATTCAATAAACCATTCCTTTTAGGTGTAAGACCATTGAAGGTACTATTCAAATAAACAGAGTAACCATTATTCTCCTTAAATGAATAACCCTATTGCGACAGACATAATCCAATCATGCCTATACTCAACGCAAACACCAAATAACAATTATTTAGGTTTAACACCAATCTCGACGGTAGAGGGAGCGTGCGATGCTTGATCACATCAACCTTGGAAACACTTCCAACACATATCGTCAGCTCACCTTTAGCTAGTCTCCGTTTATTCCGTAGCTTTTATTTGAGTTACTAACACTTAGCAACTGAACCGGTATCTAATACCCTGGTGCTACTAGGAGTACTAGTAAAGTACACATTAACATAATGTATATCCAACAGACTTCTATCGACCTTGCCAGCCTTCTTATCTACCAAGTATATAGGGTAATTCTGCTCCAGTGGCTGTTCCCCTTATTACAGAAGCACTTAGTCTCGGGTTTGGGTTCAACCTTGGGTTTCTTCATTAGAGCAACAACTGATTTGTCGTTTCATGAAGTGCCCCTTCTTGCCCTTGCCCTTCTTGAAACTAGTGGTTTCACTAACCATCAACAATTGATGCTCCTTCTTGATTTCTACTTTCGCGGTGTCAAACATCGTGAATATCTCAAGGATCATCATATCTATCCCTGATCTGTTATAGTTCATCACGAAGCTCTAGCAGCTTGGTGGCAATGACTTTGGAGAAACATCACTATCTCATCTGGAAGATCAACTCCCACTCGATTCAAGTGATTGTTGCACTTCAGACAATCTGAGCACAAGCTCAACGATTGAGCTTTTCTCCCTTAGTTTGTAGGCTAAGAAAATCGTCGGAGGTCTTATACCTCTTGACGTGGGCACGGGCCTGAAATCCCAATTTCAGCCCTCGAAACATCTCATATGTTTCGCGATGTTTCGAAAAACGTCTTTGGTGCCTCAACTCTAAACCGTTTAACTGAACTATCACGTAGTTATCAAAACGTGTATGTCCGATGTTCGCAACCTCCACGCAGGCGATGTTTGGGGTTCAGCACACCGAGCGGTGCATTAAGGACATAAGCTTTCTTACGTCCGCATAATCGCCATCTTGTCAACTTTCAACTATATTTTCTCTAGGAACATATCTAAGCGGTGGAACTAAAGCGCAAGCTTACGACATAATTTGCAAAGATCTTTTGACTATGTTCATGATAATTAAGTTCATCTCATGAACTCCCACTCAGATAGACATCCCTCTAGTCATCTAAGTAATTACATGATCCGAGTCAACTAGGCCGTGTCCGATCATCACGTGAGACGGACTAGTCATCATCGGTGAACATCTTCATGTTGATCGTATCCTCCATAGGAATCATGCTCGACCTTACGGTCTCTTGTGTTCCGAGGCCATGTATGTACATGCTAGGCTCGTCAAGTTAACCTAAGTGTTTCGCGTGTGTAAATCTGGCTTACACCCGTTGTATGTGAACGTAAGAATATATCACACCCAATCATCACGTGGTGCTTCAAAGCAGCGAACTTCGCAATGGTGCACAGTTAGGGGAACACTTTCTTGAAATTTTAATGAGGGATCATCTTATTTACTACCGTCGTTCTAAGCAAATAAGATGTAGAAACATGATAAACATCACATGCAATCAAAATAGTGACATGATATGGCCAATATCATTTTGCTCCTTTTGATCTCCATCTTCGGGGCTCCATGATCATCATCGTCACCGGCATGACACCATGATCTCCATCATCGTGTCTCCATGAAGTTGTCTCGCCAGCTTATTACTTCTACTACTATGGCTACCGGTTAGCAATAAAGTAAAGCAATTACATGGCGTTGTTCAATGACACGCAGGTCATACAATAAATAAAGACAACTCCTATGGCTCCTGCCGGTTGTCATACTCATCGACATGCAAGTCGTGATTCCTATTACAAGAACATGATCAATCTCATACATCACATGTCATTCATCACATTCTTCTTGGCCATATCACGTCACATAGCATACCCTGCAAAAACAAGTTAGACGTCCTCTAATTGTCGTTTGCATGTTTTACGTGGCTGCTATGGGTTTCTAGCAAGAACGTTTCTTACCTCATAAAACCACAACGTGATATGCCAATTGCTATTTACCTTCATAAGGACCCTTTTCATCGAATCCGTTCCGACTAAAGTGGGAGAGCACGGCACCCGCTAGCCACCTTATGCACCAAGTGCATGTCGGTCGGTGGAATCATCTCACGTAAAATGCGTGTAAGGTCGGTCCGGCCGCTTCATCCCACAATACCGTCGAAACAAGATTGGACTAGTAACGGTAAGCATATTGAACAAAATCAACGCCCACAACTACTTTGTGTTCTACTCGTGCAAATAATCTACGCAATAGACCTAGCTCATGATGCCCTTTGTTGGGGAGCGTGGCAGAAATTCAAAATTTTCCTCGTGTTACCAAGATCTATCTATGGAGAAACCAGCAACGAGGGAAGGAGAGTGCATCTACATACCCTTGTAGATTGCTAAGCGGGCGTTCAAGAAGCAGGGGTTGAAGGAGTCGTACTCGTCGTCATCCAAATCACCGGAGATCCTAGTGCCGAACGGACGGCACCTCCGCGTTCAACACACGTGCAGCCCGGTGACGTCTCCCATGCCTTGATCCAGCAAGGAGAGAGGGAGAGGTTGAGGAAGACTCCGTACAATAGCAGCACAACGGCGTGGTGGTGGTGGAGGAGCGTGGCAATCCTGCAGGGCTTCGCCAAGCACCGCGGGAGAGGAGAAGGGAGAGAGGTAGGGCTGCACGAGGGAGAGGTCAAACTCATCCGTTGGCAGCCCCAAAAGCCTCAAGTATATATAGGGGGAGAGGGAGGGCTGAGCCCCCACCTAGGGTTCCACCCCTAGGGGCGGCGGCCAGCCCAAACCCATCTAGGGTGCGGCTAAGGGGGGGAAGAGGGGAAACTTGCCCCCCCAAATTAGGTGGGTGCGCCCCCTCCCCAAACCCTAGGCTCCTTGGGCCCTTGTGGGGGGGGGGGGGCGCACCAGCCCACCTGGGGTTGGTCCCCTCCCACACTTGGCCCATGCAGCCCTTCGGGGATGGTGGCCCCACTTGGTGGACCCCCGGGACCCTCTCGGTGGTCCCGGTACGTTACCGATAAAACCCGAAACTTTTCCAGTGACCAAAACAGGACTTCCCATATATAAATCTTTACCTCCGGACCATTCCGGAACTCCTCGTGATGTCCGAGATCTCATCAGGGACTCCGAACAACATTCGGTAACCACATACAAACTTCCTTTATAACCCTAGCGTCGCCAGACCTTAAGTGTGTAGACCCTACGGGTTCGGGAATCATGCTTGAACATGACCGAGACGTTCTCCGGTCAATAACCAACAGCGGGATCTGGATACCCATGTTGGCTCCCACATGTTCCACGATGATCTCATCGGATGAACCACGATGTCAAGGACTCAATCGATCATGTATTCAATTCCATTTGTCTAGCGGTATTGTACTTGCCCAAGATTCGATCGTCGGTATCCCGATACCTTGTTCAATCTCGTTACCGGCAAGTCTCTTTACTCGTTCCGTAACACATCATCCCGTGATCAACCCCTTGGTCACATTGTGCACATTATGATGATGTCCTACCGAGTGGGCCCAGAGATACCTCTCCGTCACTGCAGTGACAAATCGATCTCGATTCATGCCAACCCAACAGACACTTTCGGAGATACCTGTAGTGCACCTTTATAGCCACCCGGTTATGTTGTGACGTTTGGTACACCCAAAGCATTCCTACGGTATCCGGAGTTGCACAATCTCATGGTCCAAGGAAAAGATACTTGACATTAGAAAAGCTATAGCATACGAACTACACGATCTTTGTGCTAGGCTTAGGATTGGGTCTTGTCCATCACATCATTACGCTAATGATGTGATCCCGTTATCAACGACATCCAATGTCCATGGTCGAAAGCTGTAACCATCTATTGATCAACGAGCTAGTCAACTAGAGGCTTACTAGGGACATGGTGTTGTCTATGTATCCACACATGTATTTGAGTTTCCTATCAATACAATTATAGCATGGATAATAAACGATTATCATGAACAAGGAAATATAATAATAACTAATTTATTATTGCCTCTAGGGCATATTTCCAAGATCCACCTGGCTTGTGTATAATCCAGCATCATCTGGGAATTTGCACCTTGTGTCTAATCCAACGTCATTAGGGAACTGGCACCTTGTGTGTAATTCAGCCTCATTTTGGAAACATGATCTCGAGGTTGACCATACTTCCCTCCTCGCAGGAACTGCATCCAGACATGAAGTTACTTCTTTTTTAGATCAATACTCAAAGAAACCTAGATCCATTTAGTAGAAGCGGATAGAGCGGAACTTCGGAGAAGTGAATTCAAAAGGAAAACAAATAGAAAAACAGACTACAAGGTGAGAACACCCACTTCCTACATCAAGTTAAAAACGAAAGCATTAGGACGATTAAGACTCTTCTTATTACACATCGAAGAACACCACGCTTAAGAGAAATAGAAACTATAACATATACACATCGAAGAACACGAGGCTAAATGAAAGTAATTGAAAGGGTGTTACTTACCAAAGCTCGTTTTACAGGTTCGGTGCAGCTCCTCTTTAACTTGCCACACTCCTTGAAGATGTCCGGAATATCCCGTGTTTGGTCTTCATTGCTCCTCTGCATGTTCACACTCGTGGTTTTAAAATCTCAACATGGCAAGAAATATACTACTAGTAATACTCGCGCATCTTGTGGGCAACATTAAAGCACTAAATGCCCCGCCATGTTAGAGCATCTCCAACAGAATCATAGCGCGGCGCTTTAAAAAGCGTTCTGATCTTGAGATCGAGAAGTAGATACTAGAGAGTAGAGGATACTTCTCAGCATAGATAGACAAAAAAAGATAATTCAACTACTCGTCATCCGACTCCTCCTCGGTGATGTCCTCCTCCGACGTCTGACTGTAGGCGTGAAGATACCGATCGTCGTCGGATTCCCAGGGCGACACTGCTCCTAGCCACATGTTGAATTGAGCGTCCGCTTTTCGCCTACGCTTGTTCTCGCGATAGGCTGCTCACTCCGCCCTCCTCTTATCCCTCTCCGCCCTCCTTTGCGCGTAGAACTCATGCTCGTTGATGATGTCTTGCAGGAAGTGTTTGCACCACAGCGCCATGGCTTCCTCGTCCATCTCGGCGATGCCGAGACGGTGCTCCCACCTCCGGTTGTCACGACGATCCTCGTCGGTGCTAAGCCGCGGCAGAGGTGCGAGCTCCTGCGCCCGCTCCCGCGTCAGCACGTTGGGGAAGTTCAATGTTCTATCACTACTGGAAACAGGGAATTTGCCATCAGCCAGCTCTTTGCTATCTGCCAGCGGATGGCAAAGAACGTCTTTGCCATCTGCTTATAAAAAACAGATGGCAAAGAACTGACAGACGGCAAAGAACATGGTTGCCGTCAGCCAATTCTTTGGCATCTGCCAGTGGATGGCAAATAATTTTGGCCATCTGCCAGCAGATGGCAAAGAGGTTGGCAAATCCTCTGGCCGTCAGGGGTCTAACGGCGTACCAGCCCCACCTTTTTGCCATCTGCTAGCAGATGGCAAAGATTCTTTGCCATCAAGGCAGATGGCAAAGAGATAAGGGGTTATTTTTTAAGGTAAAAAACTGTGGCCTCTATCCCTCCCTCTCTCCCTCCTCTCTCCCTCTCTCCCACATCTCACCCGCCGCCGCCCAAGCACCCCGCCACCCCCCCACCCCACCACCCCGCCGCCCGCACCCGCACCACCCAATGCCCCACCACCACGCCGCCGCACCCAACACCCCGCCGCCCCACCCAGCACCCCGCCGCCCCACCACCCCACCACCCTCGAGCTCGCCGACCGGAGCCCAGCCGCCCCGCCCCTCCTTCCTGCCCTCCTGGATCCGGCCAGCAGCGGGCCTTCCCTGCGTGTGCCCCTGCTCTGCACGGGCTTGGCTGCGCACCTTCCCCTGGCCTCTGCTTCTTCCTCCTTCGACCAAGCAACCGTCGTAGCCACCGCCGGCGGCCGTTGTAGCCACCCCCGGCAGCCACCGTAGAAAGAGCGGGCGACCACCTTCGCCGATGCCCCCCTGAGCCGTTGCCCACCTGTGGTTGCTCCGCCCGCCCATGAACGTGGGCCGCCCGCACGGAGGCGAGCTGCCCCACCGCCCAGGTGAGGCTGCTCCTCCAAGGCGACCACCTCGACGGGCGCCTCCTCCTCGTGGCCCTGCTCGCGTCCTTGGTCCGTCCCGTGGCCCTGCTCGCTGGTTCCTCATCCGCGTGGCAAACCCAGCCGCCGCTGCGGACCCGGTCGATGCTCCCCTCTTGAAGAATTCAGAAGGCAGCCATGCAGGGCAAGGCGGATCTTCTCCGGAGGCGAGACGACCACGCAGACATGCGGATGCCACTGCCGCTTTGCCCTCCACTGCTGATTGCCTCGCCCTCAACCACCTCATTGTTG
Source organism: Aegilops bicornis (assembly GCA_021605145.1). Lineage (NCBI taxonomy): Eukaryota > Viridiplantae > Streptophyta > Magnoliopsida > Poales > Poaceae > Aegilops > Aegilops bicornis. The sequence continues at coordinate 538,521,472 of CM038673.1, forward strand.
ATTGCCTCTGCTGCTGCTTTGTTGGCTGCAGTGCAGTGCCAATTGCAGTATCAATTTCAGTTTGTCAATGAAGTACTCCATCAGCGTCAATTGTAGTGTTAATTGGAGTATTAAAATTGTCAATTGCGGTGATGATCTCTGCTGATGCTATCTGAAATTTACGATTGTTACGTATGCATCAATCATACTCCATTCGGTGTCTTGTGTGCGAAATTTACAGATTTCAAACAAACACTATCAAACTTCAAGAAACCTAGACAATATTCATGTCCATAATCATGGAAACCTCTATTACCTTTGCCAAATCATGGACAAGATTCAGTTAGCTATGTGTGTGATGACTTGTTGCTTTGCTAGCTTGAGAAAGTTTAGTTAGCTTGAAACTAAATCATGTTGATGTTCTTTGTTAGCTTGTGAGCGGTGAGAACATAACAAATAACCATGTTCTTTATTCTTTGTTGCTACATGAATTCCATGCTTGCATAATTAGAGATATCTCAAAACTGATGTAGGTTAAGTGTTAACACAACACCGGCATACACTACATAATTACGAACATTTATTAATTCTACGGGAGAAGAAAAGACATGGCACACTAGAGAAAAAAGAAGAAGAAAAGTTGCTATACCCCTTTACTGAACATTACGTAGATCCATCCATTTTATTTTGGCCACAACAAAAAAAATCAAATAAAAGAGCAATTTGGCCACAACAAGGTCTCCTTTCATCTTTTGTACTCTTGGTCAGATTTAGGAACAGTTTCAGTTAACAAACATGTCGATCCATTTAATTCAAATATCATCGAATCTGATGAGTACAATGGATCAATTTCCCAAGAGAAAAAATGTTCCAAGCAATCTCTATCATCTGAAACCATTGTACTGTACCATCCCAAAACTGACGGAGAGTGGATTCTTATTCTTCTTCTTCTTCTTCTTCTTCTTCTTCTTCTTCTTCTTCTTCTTCTTCTTCTTCTTCTTCTTCTTCTTCTTCTTCTTCTTCTTCTTCTTCTTCTTCTTCTTCTTCTTCTTCTTCTTCTTCTTCTTCTTCTTCTTCTTCTTCTTCTTCTTCTTCTTCTTCTTCTTCTTCTTCTTCTTCTTCTTCTTCTTCTTCTTCTTCTTCTTCTTCTTCTTCTTCTTCTTCTTCTTCTTCTTCTTCTTCTTCTTCTTCTTCTTCTTCTTCTTCTTCTTCTTCTTCTTCTTCTTCTTCTTCTTCTTCTTCTTCTTCTTCTTCTTCTTCTTCTTCTTCTTCTTCTTCTTCTTCTTCTTCTTCTTCTTCTTCTTCTTCTTCTTCTTCTTCTTCTTCTTCTTCTTCTTCTTCTTCTTCTTCTTCTTCTTCTTCTTCTTCTTCTTCTTCTTCTTCTTCTTCTTCTTCTTCTTCTTCTTCTTCTTCTTCTTCTTCTTCTTCTTCTTCTTCTTCTTCTTCTTCTTCTTCTTCTTCTTCTTCTTCTTCTTCTTCTTCTTCTTCTTCTTCTTCTTCTTCTTCTTCTTCTTCTTCTTCTTCTTCTTCTTCTTCTTCTTCTTCTTCTTCTTCTTCTTCTTCTTCTTCTTCTTCTTCTTCTTCTTCTTCTTCTTCTTCTTCTTCTTCTTCTTCTTCAGGAGTCTTTATTATCACAAAAGGAGTAATTTCCATCAAATTTGCTTCAGGAGTATTTGGACACAACAACTTACACTTTTAAGTTTCTCTTCTTCAGAATATTGTCTAACTTAGATGGGCTGTAGTCATGTCCAAATTTACATCAATGTACATATTCAGAGTTAAACTGAATTTACTAAATTCTGATCTTTTAGTTGTCATGGACCAAGAGATTGTATTGTAACAACTAAAACATTATAAAGCCAATGATTGAACTTGTGGAAGAATTTCAACCACACAAGACTGTGATTCTCACCAATATCGAGGACTAGCCACTGCAATTATATCTTCAATTAAAATTACATCAGTTTTCAGTTTTTAGTTTACTAAATTCAGTTAAAATGACAGCAATTTTCAGTTTTGGACACATTCTGTTTCTGTAAAATGGGAGAAACAAATTTGATCCTGCAGCAAAAAGAACTGAATTGAACATACTGAACTTGCACTAACTTTTGACAGCAGAGTTAAAATTATCATACACTATATACATGCACAAATTTGATCTCTGTGACCACAACAACAACATATTCAGTCTATCTAGACTGATCCTGTGGGGACCCCGACTCATAAGTCGTGATCACCGAATGCACGTGTACAGTGATCCCAGAGATCAATGCTCACTGAACACACATAAGCTGAATAACAAGAGTCTTACATCCATACATACCGTATTACACAAGTAGGACCATTATGGTCGAGTCTTGAGTATAACATACAGCCCGAAATCTTCGTCGATAACTTGGACCCATGCCATCTGCCTTAACCCTACAAGCATTACGACTGGGAAGCATCCTAGCTCGCATGTTAAATCACGAAGTATTCTTCATCATATCCTGTTCTTTTCGTGCACGGCCAATAAAATAACCGGTGGCAAGCCAATGAGTACTTTGAATGTACTACTTAAAGCAACCCATGTTTTGGTTCAAGATACAACAATGCTTGATATAGGTAAATTTTTGCAGAAAGCTAGTTTTGAGTGCAAAGACATGTTCGACAACTTGTAAGACATGCATCAGGAGAATTTCAAGTAACCATGAGGACAGGTTACAAATATCAACATAAATAGAGTGGGCACCAACCCAACTCAATCGTGTCAAGTCCTTTGACTTGACCCAAGTAGTTTTATCAACACACACACACGGTTTGTAAACATGTGGACGTAGCCCAAGAGCGGTTACCCATCTATCCTTGACCGTGGACACGACTATTCGAATAGTTTTACACTCTGCAGAGGTTGCACACTTTACCCACAAGATCCGGGGAACTTCCGTGTCATTCACGATCCACGATACCTCAAGTACCCGAGGTAAGCACCCGATCACTATCTTTCCCTAGACGACACTAACAAGGAGTCCACACGTTGTTCCGTATCCTCACGATGTACATCATATGAGACTCACTCGAGATTGTAACATCCGAGAGGGGACACAACGGTGTATCCGGTGCCCTGTAAAGACAGTCATGGCCGCCCTACCTGGCACGACCCCGTCCCGAGAGAGAGCACCAACTCTCCCCCGTCACTAGTAATGTGGGCTCCAAGCTAGTATCGGCCTAGGTAATCAATAATGCCCTTTCCCATATAAGGGTAGAGTGGTTGCGCATGTAAGGTTGGAATAATGGTGTAACTTAAACCAATCCGTTTTGAAAACAACACACACACTTGCCTCGGTACACCACTTCGTCATCAAGTGGCTACCCAACTCATCATCTCCCTCGGGCATAAGTGGCACCCGACGGGGTTTTCGAAAAGTCCTTTGAAAATACTTTGTCTCCATCACTATGCTTACTCCCGTCCCTTTTTGCGTAGCACTACTTTAGCATCCTATCTACTCCCACCGGCATAACCCTCATAAGTAGGTAGGGTCATGCACAATGCAAGTATCAACGAGGAAGTACAGTGGCAACCCATCAAGGTGATTACCACCTCATCATGATTCCATTGCGACAACAATATGGTGCTATATGACATGCATAAAAAGGGTTTCGTAGACATGGTCAAAGGGCTGCTTGCCTTGGTCTTCAAAGTCTTCAAGTTCTTCAAACCCTTCTCCTTCTTCTTCTTCTTCAGCAACTTTGTCTGTCTGGGATCTAATCGTGCAAGAAAATAACGAGAAAAAATAAGGCAATAGTAAAATAGAAAAACCAAAGTGCTCAGAAAAATGTCAACTTATTTTTGGTAAATACCAGGGGGAACTCTAAGAAGGAGAAAATTATTAGTTATGGATTTGGAGTTGTATGATAGGAGAAATGGATTTTCAGAGGGGAATATAAATGCTCAAATCTGAATTTAAATTTGAATAGTGCATAAAAGTTTGATGGATATTTATGAAAGT